>CM077652.1:28718819-28996319 GCA_039707465.1 Rhabdophis nuchalis
ATAATCAGAATAATCAATCTCTGGTGAACGAGAAGGGAGCCTCTGCCTTCAGCCTCCCGAAAGACAAGTGGGCATCAAAGTGAAATGAAGGATGGAATTAAGTACGGAAGGCTGGTAGGTGAAAACAAGCTTTACTGTCAGGCTGTGCCAATCAAACAGCTCCTCTCTAACCCACGTCGCCTCTAAACTAAGCTGCAGACATCCGCCTAATACTACCAAAGAGGCTTGGATTTTCATTAGAAGAATTATGTAAGGAGAGGCAAGTAGGCCACGGTTGCCAAACTGCATCACAGGACGGTCTGGTTTGCTCCCGGAACGATGGGACAACTTCTACGCCATTACCTGGAGGAGAATCTGATTCTTCTTCAAACAGGTAACAGAGCGTACCATCGATATCGAGAGCAATTAAAGGGAAAGATCGTGCCTGAACTCAAAAAACATATTGTGCTAAGCCTCAAATGGCCTTGCTTGGGGCTTTGTGATGCAACGGCTATTTATGGTTTGCCCAGATTAGCCCATTTTGATTTCTCCAATGACCCGTAGTGAAACCAAGATGGTTTGCAGTGAGTCAAAAAATAGTTCAGAAAAGGATTTGGACCTAACGTTCTCCATGCAACTTGGGAAAAGAAAGGAAGAAGAAGGAGCAAGAAAAATAGAGGAAGATTGCAGGGATGGGGTGGGTTTAAAGGTTTCCCTCGCGCATATGTGCTAGTCGTTCCCGACTCTAGGGGGCGGTGCTCATCTCCGTTTCTAAGCCGACGAGACTTGAATCTTATGGATAGAGTATTTTATGTCATAAAGGATGACATAATACCTGTGGCCCACTGCTCTCTCTGTATCCATCTACCTACCTTTTTTACAGTTTTTTACATTTCCGTGGCACAGGTGTGACATCTACACTATTAACCTCTGGAACAGCTTGCCTCCAGAAGTTGTGAATGCACCAACCCTGGAAGTCTTTAAGAAGATGTTAGATAGCCATTTGTCTGATATGGTATAAAGTTCCTGCCCACGCAGGGGGTTGGACTAGAAGACCTACAAGGTCCCTTCCAACTCTGCTATTGTATTGTATTGTGTTGTGTTGTGTTGTGTTGTGTTGTGTTGTGTTGTATTGTATTGTATTGTATTGTATTGTATATATATATATATAATTGGTGCCGTATTTGAAAGGAACGTTGTGTGAAAATTTGGAAGTGATCGGTGCAGTACTTTCGGAGATTAGCGGTTTTGAACAAATTCTTGTTACATTTTTATTTATATAGATAAATGCTCCAATAAGGGCACATTGGAGTTGTGGACTATGTTATCTTTTTTTTTTACCTTGTTCATAATCATAAGGAGGTAGCAATTAGGGCTGGACTCTGATTATGTAGAACAGGGTTGTCCAATCTTGGCATCTAGGCTGGCTGAGGAATTCTGGGAGTTGGAATCCACAAGTCTTAAAGTTGCCAAGGTTGGAAAACCCTGGTACGGAGCTTGGAATCTGGCTTTCTTTAATTATGAAGTTGAATGATCGTAAACAAGAGAATCATCACGCATTGCTCACAGTTAAGGGGAACAGGGATGGACTTATTACTTCCTTCTTTACATAGAAGACAGAAATTGGGTTTATGCAAACACAAAAAGCTAAATATATATATATCAAGTTTTAGGAGCCACAATTCACCCAGTAGCAATAGCAATAGCACTTAAGACTTATATACCGCTTCGCAGTGCTTTTACGGCCCTCTCTAAGCAGTTTACAAAGTCAGCCTATTGCCCCATATTAATCTGGGTCCTCATTTTACCCACCTCGGAAGGATGGAAGACTGAGTCAACCTTGAGCCTGCTGAGATTTGAACTGCCAAACTGCAGACAGCAGTCAGTCAGCAGAAGTAGCCTGTAATACCGCACTCTAACCACTACGCCACCGAGTAGAAACCTACTAGATTTTTGGTTAGCCTGTTGTAGGAACCCAGCCAAGATCCAGCCACGTTGAAGTATTTCCATGCAATAGCAATAGAATTCTTTATTGGCCATGTGTGATTGGACCCACATGCAATTTGCCTTTTGTGCAACCTGAGTTTTTTCTACATAAAAATTCTAGTTACCAGAGAAGCTACTTCAGAACAGAAAATACAAACGATGGTGAATGTAGGTTTTATAGTCGAAAGCCAAACCCAATTTAATAGATCACATTGCATGGAAATGACCTTTTGACAGGAAGCCATCTCAGAAGGCTTTGGATTTACACAAATGATACGGGTGCCTATTATTCAAAACAATATATATATTTTTAAGAAGCATGTCCATCTAAAGCCTAACTTATTTGCTCTGGGGGAAGGACTTCGTACTTTCACAAGGAAGCAGAGAATGAACAAACTCTTTTCATTGTTCTACTGGGCGTTTTCTTAAGTTAGTCCACGGAGTTGAGTGACTCAGATGTTAACTGGCTTAAGCTGGTTATTTCTCACGAGGATAGATAAAATATTTTCTTGCCAGTTTCAGATCTACAGCTTCTATACTTAGGTACTGAAACACAGGACTTGGAGGAAAACAACAATAAAAGGACAGGTTGAATCACTTCTTGGAATTTCTTCCTGCATTATCCCACCTCCAAAGCTCATGCCTGCAATTAAAACATTAGCCCCAATGTGTTGAGAAATGAGATAAATCTTTTGACTAAAGACAAAGGACAGGAATTTAGAAAAGAAAGAAACCAAAACAGAAGGCTTATTTATTTATTTATTTTATTTTATTAAATTTATATCCCGCCCTTCTCCACGAAAGACCCAGGGCGGCGCACAGGAATTTAAAAACATATAAAATGGCAAAATACAAAATTTAAAAACATATTAAATTACAGTCCTATGCTAAAATCCAAATTAAAACCCCCAATTTAAAACTATCTAAAATAGCCCCGACGAGAGGTTACGCTAGGCCGGCTTGCTGAAAGAGATTTGTCTTTAGACACTGGCGGGAGAGGCGGAGGTCCGAGATGGTGCGTAATTCAGGGGGTAGGTCGTTCCAAAGGGCAGGGCCCGCCACAGAGAAGGCTCTTCCCCTGGGTGTCGCCAGTCGGCATTGTCCGGCCGACGGCACCCTGAGAAGGCCCTCTCTGTGGGAGCGTATCGGTCGAAGGGATATATGGGGCAGGAGACGGTTTCGCATATAACTAGGCCCCGAGCCATGGAGAATTTAAAGATGGTCGCCAAAACCTTGAAGCGCACCCGAAAGACCACAGGAAGCCAGTGTTATGTGGGAGTATCTAGGGGCTCCCGTAATCACCCGCGCGGCTGCATTCTGGACTAACTGTAGCTAAAATAAAATCCACTGTCTAACGTAAACCTATAGTCTGACTTAAGTGCAGTACACAAAATTGTCTGCTACAATGTCCTACCTGTCAATGACTACTTCAGCTTCAACCTCAATAATACTCAGGCAAACAATAGATACAAACTCAAGGTAAACCGCTCCAAACTTGATTGCAGAAAATACCAATTCAGCAACAGAACGATCAATGCCTGGAATGCTCTACCTGACTCCGTTGTTACATCCTCAAACCCCCATAGCTTTAACCTCAAACTGTCTACCGTGGACGTCACCCCATTCCTAAGAGGTCCATAAAGGGAGCATGCATAAGCGCACCAGCGTGCCTACCATCCCTCTCTTACTGTCTCCATTTATCTGTATTCACTTCCTTTGTTCATGTCCATGTTTATACTTGCTATCTTGTACATGTTCGGCAAACTAAATAAATAAATAAAGTCCCTTTTAAAAATGTATAACCGTTTCACACTTGACAAGCCTCACTCTGTGATATACTGGAAAAGCAAACCACACTCAAAAGGTCAGATGTCAAAATTCCCCGGAAAGTTAAGCAGCGGGCAAAGAAATACCTTTCTGCAGCATTTCAATGTGATCTACAAGATTCGGAATCTCTTCTTGCCCCGTTCAAATACCGTGCGGTTACTATGCATGTAATATGCATGAGCAATGCAATGACGCGCAGGCACCGTCTAGCTTCTTTCGATTCAGGAAAAGAGAAACAGGTTTAACCAAAAATTAACATGGTAAATTATTCAGGTCATATTCAACGCACGGGGAACAATCAAATCCCCAAGGTGGCAATGAGATGGATTGCCCAGGTAGCAAGAGCACTTAAGACATATACCGCTTCACAGTGCTTTGCAGGCCTCTCTAAGCGGCTTACAGAGTCAGCCTCTTGCCCCCCACAATCTGGGTTCTCATTTGACCCCCCTCAGAAGGATGGAAGGCTGAGTCAACCTTGAGCCTGGTGGGATTTGATCTACCAAACTGCTGGCAGAGGGTGATCAGCCCTCTGTAAGTATGAAAACAGATTATTGGGTTTTTTTTCAGTGCCATTGTAAATTTGAGTGGCCATGGATCCCCCCAAGACTTAAGATTTAAATCACAACATTTCTTCAAGCCTTCACAGACCCCCTGTGAAATTGCAGCCCCCCCCCCGCCCCACAAGGGTGGTGGACAATGGGTTGAGAACCACTGTTCAAAACATCACATGGGAAGACACCGAAGCATTCACCCAAACTTGAAAATGTTGCTGCCCTACATAGCAGTAGCACTCAGACTTAGATACCACTTCACTGTGTTTTTACATCCCTCTCTAAGTCGGTTTAGAGTCAGCCTATTGCCAACAGTCTGGATCTTCATTTTACTGACCTCGGAAGGACGGCAGGCTGAATCAGCCGTGAGCCTGGTGAGAATTGAACTGCCGGCAGTCAGGAGAAATAGCCTGCAATATTGTCCTCTAACCACCATGGCTCTTTGGTGAGCATGGCTTCCAGGGTTGGGCAGCTGGGGGTTCGCAGGGGTTCGAAGCTAAGATTCTGCGCAGCTCGGAGAACCCCCAAATCCCACTGCTGGCTGGCCCTGCCCACCCTTCCCCCTCCCAGGAGTCCCCCACGCAGCCCATTTTGGATGCAGGTAAGTGCAGGGGGCCCATGGAGGCATGGGGAGGGTGAAAAACAGGCCTATTGGAAGTTTGGGTAGGCCGGAAATGAGCCTCCAGGGGGCCTCCAGAGCCTGGGGAGGCTGTTTTCGCCCTCCCAGAGGCTCGAGGAAAGCCTCTGGAGACCAGGGAGGCAAAAATACACACACACACCACCGTGGTGCAGAGGCCAAATAGGCCACGCCCACCATGGCCACACCCACCCAGCAGCCAGGCAGAGAACCCTTGCTAAAAATGTTAAAGCCCACCCCTGCTTCCATAGTATTGGAGGGTCTAATGCTAGGAAACTTATTCATCCTGTTTCTAACCAGACTTTCCTTTACAGTGGAAAGGGCAGCTTCACAAGGGGGGATTTGTGTCTTCTGGCCTTCTACAACTATGCTACTGTGTGAATTTGATTTGATGAAGGAACCTGCGCTTGCCAAAAGCATGGTCACCTGATGGGTGACCATGAACGAGAAGACAAGCTTCGTCTGTTAGCTAGTCGACTTCTACACCAGGGGTCTCCAACCTTTGCAACTTTAAGTCTGAAGGACTTCAGCTCCCAGACTTCTCCAGCCAGCAAAGCTTAAAGTTGCAAAGGTTGGAGACCCCTGTTCTACACCATCCTGGCGCAAATAATTTTGGGGAGTGGATGAGCTCCTTTTCTGACACGCTAAGTCAACCCACGAGTCACTAATATTCCACACTAAAATATGAAATCTTTGATTTCGTGGAGACTAGTCTTTTAACAACTCTCAGCGCCGCTCAAATGAAACTCGGAGGTATCAACTTCCCTCTTAAGCCTGAATCTTATTTACTTGCCATTAAACCAAACCAAACTCAGAACCAAGACTGGTACCTTTTTATACACATTACACATTACAACAGCAACAAGGATGGCTATTGCGCAACAATGGAAAGATAGTAATGTACCAACAGACCACCTCGTCATATCCAAAATTTTCAACTGTGCTGAATCCGATAGGCTAACATATATCTTAAAAGATAAAACAGAGTCGATTTATGCTCAAACATGGGAAAAATGGTACATATGGTACGACAAGAGAACAAAAGGATACCAAAGTGAACAACCAAATAGTATAAATGTGGAATAAATACAAGGAACAAGTGAGAAGACAAGGAACTTAAGATAATTATAGAGATACATAGGCAGATAGTTAAGTTAAAATGTATATAAGAATGAATAGAACAGACTGGGACAAACAAAAACCTTTGAATTTGGGGAATAATTATATCCCCGGTATGTCCACCCTTTTCTTCTCTTTCTTCTATCTCCCTCCTCCCTTCTTCCCCTACCCTCCTTTCTGCCTTAATAATGTATGCCGATTTCTCTTTATATTTGTTAAATGTTATTTTTATATTTATATTAATAAAGATTATTTTTTTAAAAAATGAAACTCGGAAGATTAAAGCAGCCCAGGCTTTAGAATTAAGGATCACCTTTATAGCTTTTCTCAACTGGGTCAATCATAACTAGGTTTTTGGTATCCCTCATAGACAGCTGTCATCCTCGCTCAATACCGCCCTAGATCTCAGAAAGAAACGGTGAAATATGTATTATATTTTGTATTAGGGAATCTGTCAAATTTAGAGAACAGACAAAGGGAAGGAGAATTTCACTTGATGGGCTTTAAGCAGCCCCTCACAAGCAAAACTTTGCGCACATTTAGAAAAGTTGTAAGCCTCACGCTCAATAGTGACAGTTTACCCAAAAAAATATCAACTTTCACAATACAGAGGATCCCAAACCAGCCACATTGTAGCATCTTTGGAAGAATCAACTCAATGTATCAATTAAGAGCAAGTTTCTCCATTCACCCAAACTGAAATTTAGAGGAAGTGGAGTCGTCAAATTGAACCAACAAATCTGTTTCTTGTTTTGTTTTGGTAAAGCAGATACAATGTTCTTGCCCTGACTGCAAAACCAAGAAAAATATCTGAAAATAACATAAGAGAGAAGAACAGTTTCTTGGTGAAGTGTATTACAGAGAAATTGGGAGGTTCCCCCCCCCCCCCCCCATCGGTTGGAAGCTGGCTATAAAATAACCATAAAACTCTGACAAATCTTTTGCAGTGCAGAGTTTTAGACATCTGATGACATTCTGCAGGAAAACAAAGTGAGAGCATCTGTAATTATAAATACTTATCGGCAAAGCTGCTAGAAGTCTACTGTTTGTATTGATAGCCTGTGAGTTACAGGCTATTATAAATCAGTCCACTATTGTGTTAGATAAGACTAAAGCTTCAATGCAATTGCACTACCTTAACAACAGCGGGAAAGAGGGATCTCCATTAAGTGCAGATTACAAATTATTTCCAGTAACACTGAAAGAATTCAGCAGAAAAACTCAGGCAGGAAACCCAATTTTCCTGATCCTGCCATAGTCTTCATTTGACCTTATGGCAGGTGGCACTCCGATCAATGCCAGTGTCTTGTCTTGAAATCCAGATAAATGCAACATTTCCCAGTCTCAAAACCAGATTTATTTATCCCCAGTTCCTTCCTGTTTTGGGAGTGACAGAATGAAGTTTAGCTTTGCTGGGGCACAGTTAATAATATTCATTAAAGACAAGTGCAAGGAAGCAGGAACGCAGTGATGGGTGTGTACGTTTGAGAGAGGCTCCTAAATTAAAAGATACTTTGAGAACAAAAGTGGGCACAGTCACCAAGACACTTTTAAAAGGGAAAGAGGACATTTTTTTTTTGAAAACTCATTTGCAGGGCTATTAATGCAAGTCACCAAACTCTCACAAGCACAGGTTTAAAAGGGTACATTGATCATTCTTCCCCTTGTTATCCACATTTATTACGATGATGATGATGGCAAGATGTATCCAATATGGTGGGATATTTTTATTTGTTTGGTTTTATCCTGCCTTTATTATTCTTTTATACATAGCTTAAGGTGAACTCTTTCTTCTTTCCCCCAACAATATCCCTGCGAAGTTAGTTGAACTAAGAAAAAGAGGGACTGGTCCAACTGACTTGTCTTCTTTATAAATAATGTGTGTTCCCCTTTTGTTTATTCTCGCTCAGATTTTCCCAGGATACATTTCCCTCAGTATTAAGCATTTAATTCTGAAAAGAATATACCTGCTTCTCTGACTCTTTAGCAACTGATCACCTAATCCCCCCAAAATAGACCAGAATGTCAACTTCAATAAAACCAACAGGAAAAATGCAGCTCATTTCTATTTGCGTGAACACATCCACAATATTGTTCAGAAATCTATCCCGTCTTGTCCAATTAGTCATCAGCTATTATTTGGACAGTCACATTAAAGGGAGTTTTCCAAGGGATGGCCAACTCCAATCTAACCTGGTGTCCTGCATGCATGTTCTCACAGCCCCCAGCAAACCTATCCATGGTCTGCAAGCCAGGACGGATATCACAATTCAATAATCCATAAATGACTAGAAAGGCAGAAAAACGGAGATTGCTGGACGTATCCCAAAAAGTGTATGATAAAACACAGCATATCCAGAATTCACATGGGACAGGTGGTTCATAGAATATAGAATCATGAGGGAGTCCAAGGGACAGGAGATCATCTAGTCCAGGGGTCTGCAAAGTTGGCTCTTTTAAGACTGGTGGACTTCAACTCCCAGAATTCCCCAGCCAGCTTTGAGCCAACTTTGCAGATCCCTGATCTAGTCCATTCGCTTGTTCAATGCGGAAGGCTTATATCGTCCCAGTCATAATGGTTGTCCATCTATTTTTGAGAACTTCCAGTGATGGAGCACCCACAACTCCAGGAGGCAAGCTATTCCATTGATTAATTGTTCAGAACATTTCTCCCTATTCTAGGTTGGCTCACTCATTACTTCTTGTCCTCCCCTCCTTGGGAAAATAAGACAATCCCCTCTACAGTCCCACAAGTACTGGAAGACAGCATGTTCCCCCTAAAGCTTCTGTTTTTCAGGCTGGGCATACGTAGTTCCCTCAATCATTCATCATACAATTTAGCCTCCAGACCCATTATTGTGACCTTCTGCAGGACGGAAGGGAAAACTTCAGCAGAAAACTAATGGGAACAAGGAGCAGGCACAAGAAATAGACTAAGCCCCCAGTAGAATTACAACTCAATCTTCCCCCAGCTGTGTGACTTGTAGACCAGGGGTCGGCAACCTTAAACACTCAAAGGAACCATTTGGATCAGTTTCCCACAGAAAACACCGGGAGCCACAAAGGTCCTAACCGAATTCAATTCTGGAGCTGACCGGAAGTTCACTTCCCCACCATAGAGTCTCCTCCTAGAGCGGCGTCTTTTTTCCTCTACCTGTCTTAACCAAAAGCTCTATCAATTGTGGAGCAGACTGGAAAACCCACCCCTTGCCATAGAGTCTCCTCCTGGCGCACTGTGCTTCTCCCCCCACAAAACCGGAAGTTCCTCTCAAAACTGTGACGTCAACTGGCAACAAGAGCCACAGCAGAGGGATGAAAGGGCCACATGCAGCTCCCGAGCCGTGGGTTGCTCACTCTTGCTCTAGACATATGGAAATTCCGGAATTCCCTAGCAGGCGTGGCTAACATTGGAGAAGTTAAATTTCACACATCAAACCAAGGTTGCTTTCTCCTCTTAAAAAGGTTATTTCTGAAACAGCATCCTTCCAAAATAATGATACCTAAATGAGGGGAAATTTTTTTTAAAACCCACGGTAAGGTTTTCTAACACACTCTTCATCCATTTACAAATAGGTTTTTAAAACCGTTTAAATTCAGTGGACTTTTCTTTCCAACTGCCACCAATGTTACGCTTTTCAGTTTCCAGTGCAAATACAGTTCTTTTCTGTTGACATTTTAACTGCTGTTTGTATATTATGTTTTATAGTTCATCTTGTTTTAACAGTTTTATGACTGTTTCATTTCTCATTTATAAGCCACCACAAATTCCAGGGTTCGGTGGGGTTGTTGGGTCTTTTTTTTTATCACTCAAAAGGCAAAATAAGAGCATTCAGAGGCTACAACAGGAAAAAGGCAGCATTAGCAGGACCCCATATGTATGTTATGGAATTCCTCATCCAGATTGAGAAGAACAACCGAGAGAAGAAAGCATGGGTTGGAGCAGCGTTTCTCAAACCCAGCTGCTTGAAAGATGGGTGGACTTTAATTCCCAGAATTCTCTAGCCAGCATGCTGGAACACTGGGAGTTAAGAGCCCACCCATGGGAGTCGAAATCCATTCTTGCTCACTGTGGAGAATTCTCTCACTTAAAAGTCCACACATTTCCAAATGGGAAATACTGAGTTAAGAAAGAAACAGCCAAGACATTTAAGCAGCAAGGGGAGGGAGGATCACTTATTCATTTCCACCTAATAAATATAAATAATTCATATTCATATTTATTATAAATATTATATTTAACATTACACATAATGTTAATTCAAATATTTATTTAAATGTGCACCTTTTCCCCCCCAACATGCAAGGGAGGTTCTAAAGGGATCACCTTTCCATTCATCCCAGCAATGAAAAGGAAGAAGGATTGCACCAAGAGGAAGGGACCCCTTCCAAGACTTCCTATCCTTATGGATGGACCGGATCCTGGTTTCTTCCATCCTGTGTAGTACCAGCCTTGTTCTCCATCATGCTTTCAGGGCACCAACCATTCCTGCCCATAACCCTAGTACTCTCATCCTGCTGGCTGGGGATTCTGGGCCTCCTTCACTGTGAAGAACACCATGCTTGCCCACCTAGGCACCCCAAAAGATGCGCCCCCCCCCTCTTTTGCAGCTCCCCTACAAGGGCTCCCTGGCCCAAATCCCTTCTCTTATCCACCCTCCTCCCAAAACTGATTCCCCCCCACATCCTAAGCCAGCTTTCTCCCTCACTCTGCCTTCTGGGGCAAAACACCATTAACACCAACTCGCCCATGAGGGAGAGGTGAGGGGCGTGAATGATGGAAGTTGCAGTCCAACCCAAGTTGAGGAAGGGGTCCCCAGGTGGGCAACACACATCCTGGGGAGCTGAGGAGAGGAACAGTGTGCTTCAGAGCAGCCCCCCAGGTTATCCCACAGGAGAAGCCCACTATTCTTCCCTCAGAGATTCCTGCATTCTAAGTCAGCTTTCTCCTCCCCTTCCCCAACCTTCTGGGACAAGACACCCCCTACACCCACCCACCATTAACGGCAACTCGGCCATTGATGTGTGTGTGTGTGTGTGTGATGGAAGTTGCAACCCAAGTTGAGGAAGGGACCCCAGGTGGGGAGCTGAGTGTGTGTGTGTGGGGGGGGGGGAGGGAATAGACAATGTCCTTCAAACCAACCTCCCCCACTCTCTCCAGGCTGTCCCACAGGAAGAGCCCCCTCCTCTTCCTCCAGAGAGCCCCCCCCTTTCCTCTCAATCTAAGCCAGCTTTCTGCCCCAACTCTGGGCAAGACACCCCACCCCCACCCCCGTATTACTGCCAACTCGCCCAAGATTGGGGGGGGGGGGTTATGAATGATGGAAGTTGCAATCCAACCTAAGTTGAGGAAGGGGTCCCCAGGTGTGTGTGTGGGGGGGAGACAGTCTCCTTCAACCCCTTCCCCCACCCTCTCTAGGCTGCCCTACAGGAGGAGCCCCCTCCTCTTCCCTCAAGAGACCCCCCCTCCCCTCACTCTAAGCCAGCTTTCTACCCCAACTCTGGGACAAGACACCCCCCCCCACCCTCGTGTTACTGACAACTCGCCCAAGATTGGGTGTGGGGGGGGGGGTTTATGAGTGATGGAAGTTGCAATCCAACCTAAGTTGAGGAAGGGGTCCCCAGGTGTGTGTGTGGGGGGGGGGGGAGAGACAGTGTCCTTCAGACTAACCCCTCCCCCCACCCTCTCCAGGCTGCCCCACAGGAGGAGCCCTCCTCCTCAAGAGACCCCCCCGCAGTCCCCCAACCTCCCACACCCCCGCAAGAGCGCTCCCCCTCCCCCCGCCCCCAGCGCACCTCCACCGCGTTCTATCTCCCCCCCCCCGGCTGCCTCGCGCGCTCTCTCATTGGCCCACTCCCCGCTGCCTCCCCCTCCCCTCCCCCCGTCCTCCATCCCGAGGGTCGCGCGCTCCACTGACCGTTGCTGAGGGTCGCGGCGGCGGCGGCGGCCGTTGGCGGAGCGTCTGCCGTTCCTGGTTTCTCTGCCGGGCCGGACGGCTGAGTAACTTGGAGCCGACCTCTCCCACCCGCCCACCCCGCAGGGCAGTCGGCCGCCTCTCCCCCTCCCCGTGGTGGTCCTTCCCGGCTGCCTCTCTTCTCCTTCTTCTTCTTTTGCTTCTTCTTCTGCTTCTTCTCTTTTAACCTCCCCCTCCGCCTCCCCAGCCCTCCTTGCCTTCCCCTCCCCTGCCCTCCCCTCCCGCCTTCCTTCCTTCCTTCCCGCCCGCCTGCCCTTCCTCCGGGAGTCCAGAAGCCGCCCCCCCCCCTTACCCCAACCACCCCCAACCTTACGCCGTTTGCGTAACGCCGCGGCGCCGCCCCGGCAGCCAGCCGCCCGCCCTGCGGAAAGTGCGCCCGGGGTTTCGTGAATGGCCAGGTAAGACTACAAGGCCCAGAGGGCCTAGCGGGGCGGAGGAGGGAGGGGGAGGAGAGAGAGAGAGAGAGAGAGAGAGAGACGGCGGATGTGGCGCTCTCGGGGCGCGAGGAGCTCGCCGGGAATTGTAGTCCGCGGCGCAAAAGGAGGAGAGGGCATTGTCTCCCCCCGGTTGGGGGGCAAAGCGGAGGAAGAGGGAGGGGACGAGGCAGAGGGGAGGGGGGAAAGGAGGGGGCGGCGCGGAGCTGGGCCGCCTCTGCCTCCGAGGAGGGGAAAGGGAGGGGGCGGGAAGGGGAGACTACAACTCCCAGGGTCCTTCGCGCGCGCGCCTACACCCTCCCACCTCCAAGCCGAGCAGCTGTGCGGCGACTCACCTGAGCCTCAGCTGAGAAGCGGGGGCGGGGCCAGGGCCGGGCGGGGGCGGGGCCAAGCGATGCGATGCCCGGGCGCTTCTGCGGTCTTTCAGCAGCGGCGATCGCCCACCCCGGCCGAGAGGCAGGGAGAAAAGCACCCCCTGCCCCGAATCTCGGCGAAGAGCAGCCCTAAAACCCCAGCCGCCAAAGCGAGAGGAGAATAGACCCCCCCCCTCCTTCCCCAGAAAAGGAAGATTCAACCCACTGCATTGATGATGTTGCCGTGTTTGGGTAATAGCAGTAGGGCTTTCAGATTTAACAGATTGACAGAGTTGAAAGGGACCTTGCAGGTCATCTAGTCCAACCCCCCTGCCCAAGCAAGAGACCCTACATCTGCCTCTAACTAGGATCGAACTCACAACCTTTAACAGATTAACAGAGTTGGAAGGGGAACTTGCAGGTCATCTAGTCCAACCCCCCTGCCCAAGCAAGAGACCCTACATCTGCCTCTACCTAGGATTGAACTCACAACCTCCTGGTTGGGAGGTGAGAGCTCCACCTCTAGGCCACAGCAGCAGATTAGATTTACATACCGCTTCACAGTGCTTTTACAGCCCCCTCTAAGCGGTTATAGAATCAGCCTTTTGCCCCCAGCAATCTGGGTCCTCATTTTACCCACCTCGGAAGGATGGAAGGCTAAGTCAACCTGGAGCCTGTGAGGATCGAACTCATGGTAGTGGGCAGACAGAGTCATCCTGCAAACCTGCATTCTAACCATTGTGCATCGTGAATGGAAGGAAGGGAACGGAAGGAAAGAAGGAGAAAAGGAAGAGCAAAACCAATAGACTTATATGCCGCTTCACAGTGCTTTACAGCCTTCTCTACAGTTTACATAGTCAGCCAATCACACACACACACCCCAACAATCTGGGTCCTCATTTTACCGTCCTAGGAAGAAGGAAAGGCTGAGTCAACCTGGAGCCTGTGAGGATCGAACTCATAGCAGTGGGCAGAGTTAGCCTGCAATATTGCATTCTAACCACAGGAAGGGAGGGAGGGTAATAACAACGGAAATAGTACTTAGATTTATAGACCGCTTTTCATGCAACACAAAAGGCTAATTAAAAAATCCAGCTTTAGGAGCCACAATTCACCACATAGCAATAGCACTTAGACTTCTATGCTGCTTCATACGGCTTTACTCTGAGCGGTTTATAGAGTCAGCCTGTTGCCCCCAACAATCTGGGTCCTCATTTTGCCCACCTCGGAAAGGAGGGAAGGCTGTGATCCCTTTTTGCAACTTTGACAAGTCAAGTCAATGGGGGAAGCCAGATTCACTTAACCTTGTTACTAACTACAACTGCAGTGATTCATTTCAAAACTTGGGCAAGAAAGGTTGTTAAACGGGACAAAACTCACTCAAATGGAGGACTATGGTTCTCCTATTGGGTGAGCCTCGTTCATTTGCATGTATCCAGGTAGCCCATGCTGAAGCAAACTCGCCTAGCTTGATGGGAAACCTGTTTCTCTCTAAGGCAGGGGTCTCCAACCTTTGCAACTTTAAGTCTGAAGGACTTCAGCTCCCAGAATTCTGGGAGCTGAAGTCCTTCAGACTTAAAGTTGCAAAGATTGGAGACCCCTGCTCTAAGGCTGCAATGTGTACAGGAGTACTTGTGGGATACCTTCCTGACAAAGGCAGCAAAGCCGATGGGAAAGGCAGGTGCCTCCCAAGACAGCTGGCTCTGCAGGATCCCCCTAATGCTGAATGCTTTACAAAGATCTGTTATAACCGCATCCTAAATTAGATAAAGGGTGCAGGGGTTTAAATCAACTCTAGTTGGTGCCAAAGGAAATAGAACACAAGAGACCACCGTGCCTTTAGTTTCGGAGCACAAATGTAGCAGATACTATTTTTTATTTCAGAATTTATGCACGTCTTTATTGTGACAAATCTGTTTTGCCTTTATTTCTATTCTCTGTTAAATGTATTTCCTTTCCTCAAGGTCAGGCAGCATACATAACACTTTTTCCACCAGTATTTCTCCCCCTCTTCAGTCTTTCATATCTAGAGGTCAAAGTGATATGTGCTTGCATATTCTGTGAGTTGGGAGGGAGCATTGTTTATGACAAAAATCCGACTTTATCAAGGCTTTAACCCTATTTTTTTCAATCAGTATCTATAGATCTGTACGTACTTTGCACAGTCTACTTTTAAGATGTATTGCTTTTCTTTACTATTTGTTCTGTTTCATTTAGAGTCCGTCTCGACGGAGATTGGTGCGGTTTATAAATCGAATAAATAAAATAAAATAAATAAAATTTTGTTTATTTTGATGTACACTATATGCCAGAGTCAAAAAGGTTTGATGAAAGAGTTAAGGCAGGCTAGAAACTGGGAGACCATGAGTTCTAGTCCTACCTTAGGCACAAACCTGCCGGTGACCTTGGGCCAGTCCTCCTCTCTCAGCTCTAAAAAGAAGGTCATGGCAAGTCATTTCTGGTTTTGTCAAGAAAACGTCAAGGACTAGTCCAGGGAGTCACCGAGAGTCAAAAACTGACTCAGTCATACAAACAAAGATAGGTAGATGGCTGGTTCTTGCGTAGCCTCTGCAAACTGTCACACGGCAGCCTCACGGAACGTTATCGGGACTTTGCTAAACTGGGCGTGGCCAGCCAGTGACGCATCTGGCCTGCAGGCTGGGAGTTTGACAGCCCTGCTATATACAATACAATACAATAGCAGAGTTGGAAGGGACCTTGTAGGTCTTCTAGTCCAACCCCCTGCATGGGCAGGAACCTTATACCATTTCAGACAAATGGCTATCCAACATCTTCTTAAAGACTTGCAGTGTTGGGGCATTCACAACTTCTGGAGGCAAGCTGTTCCAGAGGTTAATTGTTCTAACTGTCAGGAAATTTCTCCTTAGTTCTAAGTTGCTTCTCTCCTTGATTAGTTTCCACCCATTGCTTCTTGTCCTGCCCCCAGGTGCCTTGGAGAATAGTTTGACTCCCTCTTCTTTGTGGCAGCCCCTGAGACATTGGAACACTACTATCATGTCTCCCCTGGTCCTTCTCTTCATCAAACTAGACATACCCAGCTCCTGCAACCATTCTTCATATGTTTTAGCCTCCAGTCCCCTAATCATCCTGGTTGCTCTTCTCTGCACTCTTTCCAGAGTCTCCACGTCTTCTCTACATCGTGGCGACCAAAGATAATATATACAACATTATCTATTTTTTAATGGTGATAACAAAATCCAGATGTTTATAGAACTACAATAACAAAGTTTGTGGCGGTGGGTGAGTAATTTTTATATCAGCCAAGTTAAGACTATGCAGACCAGTCACTTTTTTCTCTGCCCAAATGACTTCAGATAGAAATCCACATAGTTGCCACAGTGGGGAAGATGGAAGGAAAGTGCCTTATGTATGCTACCTTGACATTCAAAAATAAAGGTGAGTCATAAATAATTATTCAGAACAGAACAATTGAAGAACCAGGAAATGAATCTTTTTTTTTTTTTTTAAAGGATGTGGCTGGGCTTCTCCAAGATGGCTGCCGAGCGAGAGGAAGACTTTTCTCTTCGGCCGACAATCTGCATTGGACGATCTGCCAAGACCTTGGCAGCGCTGTTTCCTCACCTGAATGGGATACTTAAGGAGATTTCCACCTGATTCCTCTGCTAAACCACCTTTTGTTTGGATGTACTGGGGCTTGGGCAACATGTTTGACTCTAGGACTGATGTAACATTTGAGAGGAGAACAACAGCCACAAATGTTCACTTATATAAGATTTCTTTTAAAAAAAATACTTGCAGTACACACAGAGTCACAGGGACCGTTAAGAAGGGAGAATATGCCACATCTAATAATCATAAACTGCCCATTTCTGCAATAGAATTTTCCAGCTCAGATTTTAGACTTTCAAGTGTGGCTATTTGGCCTTTTGTCAAGCAGATCTGATTTTTAGACAATATAGAATAATAGACTCTCAGAGCTGGAAGGGACCTTGGAGGTCTTGTAGTCCCAGCCCCTACTCAAACAGGAGAACTCTATACCATTTCGGGCAAACGGCTGTCCATATAAACCATGTTGAATTTTGTATTTTACTTAACATTTATGCCACGATGAAAGGTCATTGTTTACAATAAAAATCAACAAGGATATTAAAATGATTATAATTGAATATTAATTTCAACTGCCCGTACAAGAATTTTACAGCCCCAAGAGGTCAGTTCTCTTAATTTGGAAGAAATTGCCTTGCAAATACGTATGGCCTCTGTCTTCATTTGGAGAGAAAGGTGAGGTGGGTAATTAATAATTTCATGTAAATGCGGGTAGCAGAAATACATGAAGCTTAAAATCCTATTTGCAAAGGTATTGCCCTGAAATAAAACAAGTGCTTGCTGTGTTTAAGTTGCTTGCAGTGTTTAACGTTAAATGGAAAATACACAGTTTGCTTTTCAGAAAGGATAGAAACTGAAGGAGGAGGCAGAATTGTCCTGTCATCAAAAGCCATGAGGAACACAGTATTGTAGACAGGAGCTTCTGTACTGATACAGAACAGAGTAACAAGCCAACAAGCCAGCCTTCCTTCCAAATTTGGGTAGGAACAGACCTTCCTTCCTTCCTTCCTTCCTTCCTTCCTTCCTTCCTTCCCACCTTCCCAGATGGCATCAGCCCCCACCCCTTTAATCTGTTTATTTCAGGAAACGCAGAAATCAAAACATTGCTGCTCTGTTTTACCAGTGGCTCCTACTGCTTGTTTTCATATCCCAAATCAATATGTGAAAAGGCATTTGGGAATTGGCAGGCGTTGGAAACATGTTTAAATTAGAATACATTTCTACAGAACCTCATCGCCATTCATTTCCCCATTTAATTTTGATAAGTTCTATCATCTAAATTTAGGGTGACAGGGATCTTTTACTCTGTCGACTCACCCCCAACAATTTTATTTCTGATTGGTAGAATACAATAAACTGATATTTTTTTTAATTAATGCTCCACTAAGCCGGTAGATGATCAGCGTGATTTCTAATCAGCTAAGCTAGCTCCAGCATTTATCAGACTTGAGTTCGCAGGTCTGTTGGGACCAAAGAAAACAATAAAACCTCGCAGCTTCTTAATCCACAAAAGTACTGCCATTAGTGCAAGAAGGACACATAGAAGATTGTTGCCCTTATGGACTCATAACATCAATTTATAATCAGATGGTCTGGGTCACTGATTACCTTCTAGGAAAATAAATGTGTAGTATTACATATGTACATATAGGTTTCCTTTTAAATAAAGGTACTAATACTCTGGGTCGGGGGTATCAAACTCAAACTGCAGGGGCCAAATCCGGTCCACGGGATGCTTAGATCTGGCCCAAGGGGCCAACCTGGAAACCACAAAGGATCAGCCTCTGGGTGCCTCTCTGCCAGCGAAAATGGAGCTTGCGAGGGCCGCGGGCGACCCTCCTGAACTCCATTGTCTCTGGCAAGGGGTTGCAGGAGGCCATCGCAGCTGAAAACTGAGCTCACAAGACCCACAGGCGGCCCTCGCAAGTTCTGTTTTCGCTGGCAGAGGGCTGCAGGAGGCCGTCACAGGCGAAAACGGAACTCGGGAGCCCATTTTTGCTGGCAAAGCGCTCAGGCTACCACAGGCGCCCCTACACGATTGACGTCGAGCTGGCCACACCCACCCTCTTTCCCCAAGGTCAAACACAACCCTGATGCAGCCCTCAATGAAATAAGAGTTTGACACCCCTGCTCTAGTTGCATAATTTGACAAATACCCCAGATCCAGAAAAGATTATTGAAACTTAGTATAACTTTTTTCGCCTTGGAAAAAAAAAACAATTCCAAAGTAGAGTTGAAACCTTAACAACGTCTGGCTTATTGTGCTAATTCCACTTTTGCTAAACCCTCCATCACCTGATTTCACCTGCTCCCTATCAGCAGGGGTGGTTTACAACGCTGCAGTCTCAGGTTTCTCCTCCTGGCTCAGGGAAATTCTTCGCTGCTCCTTGACCCTGAGATAATAATATAATTATGGCAATTAAATGTTAAATGTTGTACCTGCGGTTTGGGTGACTTGTACAATGAGAGGGAGGAGGAAAAAAACAATACAGCCTTGTACTGTATACCGGAAAATCCATTCAAAGGCTGCCTTTGGCAATGCAGCTATGTATAATTTTGGGCAGGCAGTACCTGTTCAGCTTCCCAGAGCTCCAAAAATGAAGACTTCACATTAGCTGCTGTTGATCCTGCAACTGTTGTGAGCCATTTTCACAAAGGCAGAGAATCCAGGGACATTGATGGAATGTTTGCACAGAGGAGGCCTTGGGGATCAGAGGAAGGGTCTCACGTGGAGCTCTGGGAAGCTGAACAGGTAGCCTTTCGGGTGCGTTTCAAGGTACTAGTGACCATCTTTAAAGCGCTCCATGGCAGTGGGCCTGATTACTTGCAGGACCGCCTTCTACCGCATACCTCCACTCGACCACAGGGAGGGCCTCCTTAGGGTGCCGTCTGCCGGACAATGCTGGCTGGCGGCTCCCAGGGGAAGAGCCTTCTCTGTTGCGGGCCCCGCCCTCTGGAATGACCTCCCCCCAGACCTCGGGACTATCACCGACCTTCGCCTCTTCACCCACTTCTGACTTTTATTTATTTGACTTGTCGCCCATCCGCTCTGCCCTTTGCCAAGGGGGGCCTCCAGTTCATAAATAATTGCCCATACTCTAGAACGACGGCACCTGAGAGGTGACCTGATTGAAGTCTATAAAGTCATGCACGGTGTGGACAAAGTAGAAAAGGAAAAACTGTTTTCCCTATCACGCAACACTAGAACTAGGGGGCACTCCATGAAACTTTTGATAACTAGACCTCCAACAAATAAGAGGAAGTACTTTTTCACCCAGAGGATCCCTGGTCTATGGAACTCCCTGCCAGAAGAAGTGGTGACAGCTGTCAGCCTCGACACCTTTAAGAAAGGATGAGAGGAGTTCATGGAGAACAAGGGTATCCATGGCTATCATTATGGATGCCTGAGGACACCCTCCGGGTTGGAGAGATAGGCAGGATGTCTCTCAATGCCATTTGCAGGGAATCATAAGCAGGTGAAGACATCTGCTTGGGAAGACCCTGAAGCAAATGGGGAGCCACTGTGGGAGACAGAAGGCTGGACTGGATGGGCTGTGGCCTCTTCCAGCAAGGCTGTTCTTATGTTCTTATGTACCCGGCTTAAATGGAACAGCAGCATAAAAATTCCTTAATTACTTTCATGCCTGATAGAACCTGCATGGAGAAAAGCCAACATCTGTGGCCGAATTCCATCAGCAAGCAACTCTTCCCACCCTCCTACAGCAGGCCTAGTTCTTGCACAGCTCTTTCCCTTTTGAGACAGAAATGCTGGGAACTTTAAATCGCTGGAACAATGCGGCTGCATTTGTTCATCTAATAAGCAGTGATAAAAACAGTAATCTCGCCTTGGAGGTCAAAGCAATGAGGAAGAGGTTGAGAAGAAATAAATGGAGGTGTTCGCTACACTTGTAATGCAATCCTTCGGGTTTGAAGGTACATTGAAACCAATTTCATTGTAATTTTAGTACAATGACAATAAAGATTATTATTATTATTATTGCTGTGAAGTTCATCTGTGGATATGGAACTCTGCAGTCCCAGTCTGGAAGGACACAATCTAGCACAACGGGACCACTAGAAATCCATTGTTGTAACCATGGATGTTAATTTTGTGAAGCCATTTGCGGTTTTCTATCAGTTTTTGTCTGTCTTCAAAGCTGGTGGAAGTGTCATAGCATAAAGCTCTCCAGTGGGTTATGGCAGCAACTGCAGCTTATAGTTAATAAAAGAATAACATAGCAATAGATCTGGGGGGCTCTTGGAGGGCATCTAGTCCAATCCCTTCCTTGAACAGAATACCATTCCAAACAAGTGGCTGTCCAGTCTCTTGAAGGCCTCCAGTGATAGAAAATCCACAACTTCTGAAGGCAACTTCTTAACTTCTTAAGAAGTTAAGAAGTTTCTCCTTAATTCCAGGTTGTTTCTCTCCTTGATTAGTTTCCACCCATTGCTTCTTGTCCTGCCTTCTGGTCAGAGGTGGGTTGCTGTGGGTACGGCCCTGGACAGCCATACCAGTAGTGGCCAGGAGCAGCTGAGAGCGTACAGGTACGATGGCTCCTTTGGCTCACCTGCCCGCCTGCGCTCTATTGCTGTTTTTATGGCAAATGGCAAAGTATGCATGCACACACAACAAGAGGTGCTTCCGCGAGCCCCAACAAGCAGCTGGTTGTTGCAGGGGCAGGTGGATTGCGCATGTGTGCGCAGCGCACCTTAGGTGCGTGCACAAGCAGACCGTGATCAGCATACCGGTAGCGATGGCAAGATGGTGCTTTGGAGAATAGCTTGACTCCCTCTTCTTTGTGGTGGCCCCTGAGATATTGGAATAGTGCTATTACACACACACACACATACCAGTCCTTTTCATCAAACTAGACACACCCAGTTCCTGCAACCGTTCTTCAAATGTTTTAACCTCCAGCCCCCTTATCCTCTTTGTTGCTCTTCTCTGCACTCTTTCCAGAGTCTCCACATTCTTTTTCACATTGTGGCAACCAGAACTGGATGGTACTTTCAGTAAAGAGTCCAAGACTCGCATCCACGTAAGAGCTGATCCACCAAGGCTATCAGACATCCGAGGACAGAAGGACAACCACAGCACAAGAGAAGCGAGAAGCACTCCGCAAAGCCAGAGCTGCCCATGCTGCAACAGTGGTACCCACATAGGTCTGCCAGACATGTGGCATACCATTCCGTGCCCATGTAGGCCTTACCAGGCACCTGCGGACACATTGTGGACAAACCCACAGCCTGTTAGATGTTCTCTTCGAACACGCTGGATGCAGATCATATCTATGCATTTGGGGGGGGGGGGGGAATTATGCTCTCAATTTCTTTGGGTTTTGTCCATTTCCATTTTATACAATACAATACAATACAATAGCAGAGTTGGAAGGGACCTTGTAGGTCTTCTAGTCCAACCCCCTGCGTGGGCAGGAACCTTATACCATTTCAGACAAATGGCTATCTAACATCTTTTTAAAGGCTTCCAGGGTTGGGGCATTCACAACTTCTGGAGGCAAGCTGTTCCAGAGGTTAATTGTTCTAACTGTCAGGAAATTTCTCCTTAGTTCCAAGTTGCTTCTCTCCTTGATCAGTTTCCACCCATTGCTTCTTGTCCTGCCCCCAGGTGCCTTGGAGAATAGTTTGGCTCCCTCTTCTTTGTGGCACCCTCTGAGATATCGGAACACTGCTATCATGTCTCCCCTGGTCCTTCTCTTCATCAAACTAGACATACCCAGCTCCTGCAGCCGTTCTTCATATGTTTTAGTCTCCAGTTCCCTAATCATCTTGGTTGCTCTTCTCTGCACTCTTTCCAGAGTCTCCATGTCTTTTCTACATCGTAGCGACCAAAACTGTATGCAGTATTCCAAGTGTGGCCTTACCAAGGCACTATACAGTGGCATTAACACTTCACGTGATCTAGATTCTATCCCTCTGTTTATGCAGCCTAGAACTGTGTTGGCTTTTTTGGCAGCTGCTGCACAGTGCTGGCTCATATTCAAATGGTTGTCCACTAGGATTCCTAGATCCCTCTCACAGTTGCTACTATTGAGCAAAGTACCACCTATACTGTACTTGTGCATTTGGTTTTTCTTGCCTATATGTAGGACCTTACTTTTTTCACAATTGAATTTCATTTTATTGCATAGTGCCCAATGTTCAAGTTTGTCTAGATCCTTCTGTATCTTAAGCCTATCTTCTGGAGTGTTGGCTAATTTTGAAGTTGTATTCCCCCCCGGTCCCTTCAACCCATGCTTATTTCAAGTCATAAAGGGAGTTTCAGAATTCCAATAAATAATGGGCTTCGAGCAGCAAGATAGAGGGGATAAAAAAATCCTCCTCAAATTGTTTCATATAAGACTCTTCCTGTCAAATTACATGGCAGGGGGTTTAAAATTTGTGTATAATTTTAGCTGGGAGATAAAAGAGTGCTGCCAGAAAAGCTGGGAGAAAAATGGTGCCAAATAGCAAAATCAAATATTATTTTCACACACAGGCTGCAAAAGCTCCCTTAAGCAGAAACCATGTGGGGGGAAGTGTATTCCAACACATTTGGAGGCCCCAGGCCAAGGAGAGCCATTTTCCTATGGAATGAGTGAACGTAACAAGCGCATTTCATTGCTCTCCTTTGATTGAGTGCTTCCAAGTAGCTAGTAATTATTCTGTATTGTTGGCCAGCTCCAAAAAAATGTTCCAGATGAGATCCAGCTCAGCCTCGGCATCCCTCCCATGACAAAATAAATAATATTTAAAATAGGCACAAAATATGGGCATAGGCCGCTCTTCCTGTCAATTAGTTGGCTGTACTTGAGCAACTACATTAAAAATCAAACCCTCATTTTACAACACCAAAGACAAGAGGTGTAGAAAACGGGCTTTTTTAAAACCGCATTTCAACAGAAATCTAGATCTATTTGGCTTGGAGTTTGTTAACTCAAAGTCTCATAAATTAACCGCGGCAAATATTTTGCAAAAGTAACTTGAAAACCCACATTTAAAGGTTCAAAACTATTATCCATCTACCATGCGTTGGAAATCTAACTTCAAAGAAACTAAATGCAAATGTGCAGTCATATTTTACACAGAGAACCAAATTCCAATGTCTGTCCTAGCATTTAAAAAAAGAAAAGTTTGCATTTCCACTTGAAATTTGAACTATTATTTTTCAGTCTTAATTAACTAGAAAGAGATAGAGCCTTTGATAAGTTTCTCCCTGTAACTGCAACTGCAACACTTCACTACAGGAATATATTAACTTTGAGTCAGTGGAGGGTGACTGCAATTCTAAATATCATACAACTGATCTGGGGCAGGTTTGTCAATAATGATCATTACTAGGACTGCAAGGTTGAGAATCCCAGACCCTCCCCAAAAAATGAAGCCAAAATCCAGCTCTGTCAACCGATCTTCCACATGAGATGCATTTGGTACCCAAGGGTTTCAATTTTTCATTTAAAACCTGCAAAGAATCATCTGCAGATTACAATTCACTATTCACAATAGCAGAGTTGGAAGGGACCTTGGAGGTCATCTAGTCCAACCCCCTGCCTAGGCAGGAAGCCCTATACCGTTTCTGACAAATGGCTATCCAACAACTTCTTAAAGACTTGCAGTGTTGCGATATTCACAACTTCTGGAGGCAAGGAGTTCCACTGATTGATTGTTCTCACTGTCAGGAAATTTCTCCTCCGTTTTAAGTTGCTTCTCTCCTTGATTAGTTTCCACCCATTGCTTCTTGTTCCACCCTCAGGTGCTTTGGAGAATAGTTTGGCTCCCTCTTCTTTGTGGCAGCCCCTGAGATATTGGAACACTGCTATCATGTCTCCCCTGGTCCTTCTTTTCATTAAACTAGACATTCCCAGTTCCTGCAACCGTTCTTCCTATGTCTTAGCCTCCAGTCCCCTAATCCTTTGTTGCTCTTCTCTGCACTCTTTCTAGAGTCTCCACATCTTTTCTACATTGTGGCGACCAAAACTGAATGCAGGATTCCAAGTGTGGCCTTCCCAAGGCCTGATAAAGTGGTATTAACACTTCACGTGATCTTGATTCTATCCCTCTGTTGATGCAGCCTAGAACTGTGTTGGCTTTTTTGGCAGCTGCTGCCCACTGCTACACACTGAATCAGAGCTAACATTCCTGGCATTTGTCATTTAAAAAAAAAAAACACAACCTCAAAGAAAATAAAACATAGAGCCCCATGACTATTTCAGCTGAAAGTCAGTACACCTGGAGAAAAGTGAAGAAGAGCTCACAGGTGTGAAATTCTACCTTGGTGGAAATCCTTGCACCCCAATCTTTTGAAAAGAAAAAATAATAACCGTTCCCGTCAGGGGGAAAGAATGTGATTTCTCTAATTTTCAGAGTTAATGAGGCAAGCTCAAAAACCCATGCTGGCCACAGAGTGTTGTCGCCCATTTGTCATCTCTCATTCCCTGATGCAACCTCAGACAGCTCAATTTCCTCCTAAGTGCCAGATTTGTACATTCGGGGAGAAAAACCCGAGTTCTAACGAAGTGCAGCAATCAACACCAAAGCGGTTCTTTAACTAGAGGCCAGGAATTCATTGGAAGTCAGCCAGAGAAACCTCAGCTTGTATGTGTGTGTGTGTGGATCACATCACCCCAAGACACTGTCACCGTCATAAATAAGAGTGCGCTTCAAGGTACTAGTAACCACCTTTAAAGCGCTCCATGGCAAGGGACCTGGTTACCTGCAAGACCGCCTCCTGCTACCAAATACCTCCCACCGACCAGTCCGCTCCCACAGAGAGGGCCTCCTCAGGGTGCCGTCGGCTAAACAATGTCGGCTGGCGACCCCCAGGGGGAGAGCCTTCTCTGTGGCAGCTCCCGCCCTCTGGAATGACCTACCTCCTGGACTAAGGACAATCTCGGACCTACATCTCTTCCATCGGGCCCTGAAGACGCACTTACTTTGCACTGCCAGGCTATAATAATTTTAAAGGGATTTTTAATTGTGATTTTAGTTTGCGATTTTTAAATATTGGCCAATTATTTAATATTTCTTTTTAATACTGTTTTTAAACTCTGTATCATCATTTTTATTCTGGCTGTACACCACCCTGAGTCCCGAAAGGGAGAAGGGCGGTATAGAAATCAAATAAAAGTAAAGTAAAGTTGCCAGGCATCCGAATTTAGATCATATGACCATGGGGTTGCTACATCAGTCATAAGTGTGAAAAAGGATATGTCAGTGCTGTTGGAACTTCTATCACTAAACAAACTGCCGTAGGTCAAGGACTACCTGTATAGGTTCCTAAGAGAAGTAATACAGACCATGGCCTCGGAAAGTCTGCTTCCTCAATAAAATACACTCAAGACCATAATTGTGGTTAGTTGCAAAGTCATATCCGACCCATCGTGACCCCATGGACAATGTTCCTCCAGGCCTTCCTGTCCTCTACCATCCTCTGGAGTCCATTGAAGCTCATGCTGACTGCTTCGGTGACTCCATCCAGCCACCTCCTTCTCTGCCGTCCCCTTCTTCTTCTTCTGCCCTCCATCGTTCCCAGCATGAGGCTCTTCTCCAGGGAGTCCTTCTTCCTTCTCCTTAGGTGGCCAAAGTCTTTGAGTTTCCTCTTCAGGATCTGGCCTTCGAAAGAGCAGTCAGGGTGGATCTCCTCTAGGACTGACCGGTTGGATCACCTTGTCCAGTCCCAGAGTTCGAAGGCCTCCATCCTTTGATGGTCAGCCTTCCTTAGGGACCAACTTTCACAGCCATCCATTGCAACTGGGAGACCATAATAATATTAATCCCTGAACATGAATTTTGTGATGTCAGATTATTCTCTGGTTTATCATTGTTTTCTGTCCGAACTTTCATCTGGCCTCTTTCTACAAGGGGTTTATTTATTTATTTTATTTTTATTTTATTAAATTTATACCCCGCCCTTCTCCTTGCAAGGACCCAGGGCGGCGCACAGGCAATATTAAAAAAACCATACAAAATACAAAAATATTATTAAAAAACTATTAAATTATATCCCGTGCTAAAACCATTTTGCAACCCTAAGTATTTAAAATTATCCAGATTTAAAACTCAGAAAACGGGGGTTATGCTAGGCCGGCTTGTTGGAATAAATAAGTCTTGAGACGTTGGCGGAAGAGGCGGAGGTCCGAGGTGGTGCATAATTCGGGGGGTAGGTCGTTCCAGAGGGCTGGGCCCGCCACAGAGAAGGCCCTTCCCCTAGGCGTCGCCAAACGGCATTGCCTGGCTGACGGCACCCGGAGAAGGCCCTCTCTGTGGGAGCGGATCGGGAACAAAGTCTTCTTCCTACCATTTATCTTACTTTGCTACTATAAAGGAAGATAAAAGAATAAGCCTTCGCTGCTGCCATCTACTGAACGATTTTCTTTTCCAGGTTTTGTATCCTACTTTGCTGTTTTATTGAAACAGTTTACTGTAAAATGATTTTTGAGGGATTGGCAGCCTTGACTTGAAGGTGATTGCAATTAGCAAGTTAACCACACACAATATGAAACGAGGCTAGAATAACGAAGTGGTCCCTTTGTTAGAGAGTGGGAATTTTCATTTTTGAGTGGAGGTCCAAATTACATAATTTTCTCTTTCCCCCTTTCTCTCTCTCACACACACATATACACACATGGCTTTGGTGATCAGCCCGCTATGAAATTAGCTACAGAGGGGGAAACAACTGCTCCTAAATTCTTTACTTTGCAAAGCTGCTTTCTGCAACTTGATAATTCACCAAAAAACATTTAAGGATTGCAACGGATGTATAGCCAATGTTGGCAACTCTGGGTTCAGAACCAGTGTTACAACTCTGGTCCCGTAACCAGTGTTAGGAAATAAATGCGGAATAGTGTAATTCACCGGACAGTAAAGAGATACGTTGCTTTAACCACAAACAAACTCTAAAACAGTGATAGTAAGAAAATAAATAGTCTTTACTTTGTAGCAACTAAAATGCTTCTTCCGACTAACTTCTCAAACAATAATAACAGTCCTTCACCAAGCAGAGTTATCTTACAGTGATGCAAAACAAATACTTCTTCAGTCTTCACAGCTTCAGCTCCTCAGCACAGGGAATCGAAAAGGGAACGGACTGTGATTCTGAGCTTGCTTTATGGTAGAGCTGAGACTCACAGCCAATCAGAATTCAAACAACCTCCTACATAACTCCTTAAGAACATAGGCTCATGTATATTGTCAACCGAATATAAGGCGGAATATCCTAACAGCCAACACTGTTCATATCTGTGTTGCTTCAGACCTCTGGAAATTACAGCTCAACACACATGCAGCACCTTAGGTTAAGTTAAAGCTTACCCATGCCTACTCTGCAAAACCCTGCAAGATCATTATATGGCAGTAAAAGGATATCAGCATCCTTCTTGGCTGCCAAACGGGAGTCTTTTGGGTTTCTGCAGCCCAGATCTAGCAGTTGAAGCATTATTGTAGAAAGAAGATTTTTTTAAAAAGTGTCAGCTCATGTACCAAAGTGCAGGTCTGAATCTTGGTGAACTGCAAGCAGACAAAGCAAAATCACTAAAATCCAGCTTTACTGTTTTGCCGATGCGAGGGGAAAACTGTCCATTCCTTAAGGGAGAAAGTAACACATTGCAAATTCCAGCAATGCTTTGATGCCACCTTGTGCCGAACTAAAAAAATGACCCTAACTCTCCAAGGTCAAAAAGAGCTTCCATTATAATGAGAACAGTTCTGCAGTGATTCTAACCATCCCACATAGTAGGGAGCAACCATGGTCTTCTAGTTCAGTGTTTCCCAACCTTGGTTGCGTTCTGACAACCAAGGCTTAATCTGCTGTGAATTCTGGTCATTCGCAGCCAGCAAAGTCTTGCAAGGGACCTTATCTGGCTTGGAGAGCTACCAGGCCGATATCTGCAAAACTTGGCAAGGAGTCTCAGAGTGTCACAAACCAATGAAGCGAACTCATTGTCTCCTGCAAACTCCACTCCCCTTTCGCTCCTCTTTTATTTCCTCTGGGAGGAGCCATTCATTGTCCACCCTTGGCTTACTCCCAAGTCGACCCCTGTTCTTTAGCTGTTCCCTTCGTCTGGCAACTCTGCACATGCACACACTGGGAACAGGCTCCAGCTGTTCCTCTGCCTCACTGATGTCCGACTCTGAAGGCAGCTGATCACTGTCAGACGGTCCTGGCCCCGTTCTCTGCCTCCGACACAGAGCCCTCCTCAGAGCCGTCTCCAGACTCCAGGACTGACCCATGTCCCTCCTCAACCTCCTCACTGTCCGAATCTGCTGCTGAATCTGAACTGAACCTGCTGAATACCACCTCTGCAGCACCATGGCACATAATCTAATCTGAAACAAGCAGCATTGATAGTTATTGGCGCACAAAAAGCATTTGATAAACTAAATTGGGATTTTCTTATAAATCAATTAGCAGTAATGAACTCCAGAAAGGCATTTATCAGGATGATCAGAGCAATATGTTCTAACCAGATGGCAAAAATAACGCTAAACAGAGAAGCAACAGAAGGTTTTAGCACAGGGGTCCCCAACTTTTGCAACTTTAAGTCTAAAGGACTTCAGCTCCCAGACTTCTCCAGACAGCTTTGCTGGCTGGAGAATTCTGGGAGCTGAAGTCCTTCAGACTTAAAGTTGCAAAAGTTGGAGACCCCTGTTTTAGCATTACCAAAAGAATACAACAGGGATGCCTCTATCCCCCGTTATTTACCCTTACAAATTAGACCAAACCAGGAGATAAAGGGATTGAAAATGCAAAGGGGTGGCCTTTGCGGACGATCTAGCATTGACTATAGAAGAACCCCCTAGAAACTGGACTAACTCTAATCTCTGTGGCCTAGAGGTGGATCTCTCATCTCCCAATCAGGAGGTTGTGAGTTCAATCCTAGGTAGAGGCGGATGTAAAATCTCCTGCTTGGGCAGGGGGTTGGACCAGATGACCTGCAAGGTCCCTTGTTCATCTGTTAATCTGAATTTGGGCACAAGGGCTAACAAATCCCATTTTGGGTGGACAGCAATTCTGACCGTTGCCCCAAGGCCTTCCACATGACCGAGAGCTCCACCTCCCCTGGATGCAACAAACAAACAAAAAAGGACCAAACAAGTCAGTTCTCCAGCCAGAGACAGGTTAACATCTTTTAATTAGACAAGAGTCAGCACGCCCCTTAAGACAAATGAACGGTTTGCCTCTTTTGGGAAAACTCCTTCACATTTACCCACTGTGGGGGGAACAATTTTCCTTGAGAAATTAAAACCGCGTGCGCAAGACCAGAGCCTCACTATTTATGGTAGATCTGCTTTGTTTTCCCCCTGCTGTGACTATTTACATTACAGTACCACGTGGTGATCAGCCAGGAGGCCAGGAGGAGCCTGGGTAGGGGAGAGTTTAACAATACGGACAGGTGAGCCCGAGTCCAGAAAGGCAAATCTGATTATTTATAGATCTGTACATTATACAATACAATACATACATATATATAGATAGATAGATAGATTTGTGTGTTTACACAGATACATTGCTCTCTGAAGTATTAAAAAATTGATCGGCTTCCGTTCTATAAAAAATACCTAACTCTACAAGGTAGAAAAAGAAAAGAAAAAATCTTTCTCTTCCCAAGTATACACTGATTTACACACCCAAAGTTTCTTCTGGAAATGTACAGTATGTGGATTCTTCCTGCAAACTCTATTTTTTTTCTTTTTTGGGGTACAGAGAACATTAGCAAGTGTGTAAGAATGTTTGGGGCTTTTAGAATCCCTCTCTTCTGCGTTTTTCTGACCATTTCATCTCCCATGTTCAAGCCTGTTGGAAATCATTAATAGGGGAACCTACTGAGATAGATAGATAGATAGATAGATAGATAGATAGATAGATAGATAGATAGATAGATAGATAGATAGATAGATAGATAGATAGATAGATAGATAGATAGATAGATAGACAGACTGTATAGAGAGACAGACTAAACCGCCCTGGGTCCTTTTGGAGAAGGGCGGGATATAAATTGAATAAAATAAAATAAAAATAAATAAATAAACAGATAGATAGAACAATAGAGAGAACAGATAGAATAGATATAGATGGATAGACAGAACGATAGAATAGATAGATAGATAGATAGATAGATAGATAGATAGATAGATAGATAGATAGACTGCATAGATAGATAGACAAACAGATAGATAGAACAATAGAGAGAACAGATAGAATATAGATGGATAGACAGAACGATAGAATAGATAGATAGATAGATAGATAGATAGATAGATAGATAGATAGATAGATAGATAGATAGATAGATAGATAGATAGATAGATAATTTTAAATTCCAGTGTCCTGGTTCAAGGAATTGCAAAGTATTCCAGAGGCCCAACAGTTGGGTCAACGTGAGAAAGCAAAAACCTAGAACTAGCATGTTCAAACTAGCATCATGTCCCTTTAACCCAGAGGTTCCCAAACTTGGCAACTTTAAGACTTGAGGACTTCAACTCACAGAATTCTCCAGCCAGCTCTCAAGTCCTCAAGTCTTAAAGTTGCCAAGGTTGGGAACCTCTGCTTTAACCCCACATGAAGGGACTCAAGGACTCAACGGTTTGAGGATTTCAAAGAGAGGAGAGGCGTAGCGTATATAGCACCTCTCGGCGTGATGTTCTTGCACCCCAGGAAAACGATCTGCATAGGTGGGTCGCGCAGACATGAGTCTGGTTAGGCTCCCCCCCCCCGCATACATTGTGTTGTCCCAGTTGCACAATTGCTTCGTATGTGAGTGTGTGCGTGCTTTAGAGAAGTGGACAGTGGAAGAGATGCACAGGAGACGCGTGCAGAAAATGTACAATCTCACCTTCCTTTGGGCTCCCGAAACGTCTCTCTAAATTAAAGCATCGGTGAAGCAGGATTCGCCCACGAGGGGAGGCACAAGACTTCCAAATTTCAAAGAGTGGCATTTCAAATTCCAAATTCCAAAGAGTGGCATTTAAAAAAAAAAAAAATTAAAGAACCCCCAAGAAGCTGTTTTAAAACACATCTCCAAGGGGCAGATTTAAAACACAATGAAAACTTTTTTCTTTCTTTCTTTTTTTTCAGGGGAAATAGCCTGGGGGGCAAAAATTCATCCACTCCCCTAAAATGTATGTTGGAGGGAAAGTTGGCTTGTTTTTCAGACTCCCATCGACATGCAAATCTACTTCGACCCACGGAGAAGGCAGAAGAGCCGAAGAGCTTTGTGCAATATCTATTTCAGCACCTTCCCCAAAAGGAAGGAGGGCAAAGCCAAACCAATGTTCTACTAGAGCTTGAACAGGTCCTTCTAAAGCAAGGGGATGTGTTGGTGCCAACGGACAAAAACAACGCCCCGTCCTTCCGGGTAACGTGATGTCCCGTTACCCCCTCCCTCTCCCCCCCACCTTCCTCCTCCCCCGTTTTTCATTCTTGAACCGACACATCTGTTGCCTCGCCTTGAAGTGATTTGAAGCGAGGAAGACACCAAACGAAAAATAAGGGTGTGAGATGAATGAAGCATGGAAGGAAGTGCCAAGAGGGATGAAGGATCAGCTCTGCTTCCACGTTCAGTATCATCAGCTAAGCTTCCTCCTCCTTCAGCACAGCCATTCGCCAGCTGCCCCCCCCCCGCCCTCCCCGACAACCGACTTCATCGGCCACCCAAATCATCCAGAGGACCACGCCTGGGTTTGACCTCTTCCTTCCTTTTCTTTTACATCAGCCCACCTCTCTGCAGAGTGGCTCCGTTCCTCGGAGCACCTGCAGCGCGTTGAGTTTTAAGGCAGACGTCCCCCCCCCAAAAAAACCAGGGGGTGGGTGGGTGTGGGCCCTCCGAAACACGTGCCGTGTGAGAAACGGCGCAAGGGACAACGAAGCCGGCCGGAGTTCAAGGCAGCCCCGTTTTCCTTTCCACTGGCCCGAACAGCTTCAAAAAGGAGGGCTGAGGATTCAACCAGAGAGGCAGGGGAAGGCAGGGCCGGGAAGGGATCTGAGAGTCTTCCTCTGACTGTCGCGCTACAACTTCCAGGTGCCGAGGGATCCAGCTACTTCCCGCGCAGCACAAGCCAGCTTCTGTTGCTTGTGGACAGGAGAGGTTTCCAAGAAGGCTATTTCAAAGGGCCACCCAGATTCTGCGCCATTCCTGCAAAAGAGGGCAGGTGTGTAGGTTCGCTCCCTCGCCCACACTCCTTGTTGCTGTGACTCCCTCTCTTTTTTTCTTCCAAACTCTTTTTGCCACCCGTAGCCCTGATCCCACAAGGCAGAGGGTTCCAAAACCCATTAGAATCAGGACAGCCTTACTTAATGGCTGGTCCTCTTTCTCTCTCTCTCCTTTCTTTCTCTCTCTTTTCTCCACCCCAAGTTCACTGCCATCTGCCACCCAACCACTCCAACGTGGGGCTTCCTGTGCCTTCTCCATAGAGTGAAGACTTGGCCAGTATTTCCTTCTTCCAAGTAGTAAATCCGCCACACCCACGTGACGCTGGGTTTGTGTTGCTCTCAACTCTCTTAAGTCTCCTACTTGACTTCCAGGATGGATGGGTTGGTTTCCATGATGGCCACAATGATTCGGTCGATGTAGTCTTGGAGTCGGAAGTTGATCTCTTCTTGCTTCTGGATTGCCTCCATCAGCTGGAGAGGAAAAGGATCGAGCTTATTTATTTATTTTTCCAATTTTAAGATTATCAAGAATAGGAACATATATTGGGTACACCTTCTAAGGTCAGAATGAAGAACTAACTTGATTTAATTAACATTTCATAGGTAAAGGTCCCCTTCGCACATGTGCGCTAGTCGTTCCCAACTCTAGGGGGCGGTGCTCATCTCCTTTTCAAAGCCAAACAGCCAGCGCTGTGCGAAGACGTCTCCATTGTCATGTGACCGGCATGACTCAACGGCAAAGGCGCACGGAACACTGTTCCCTTCCCACCAAAGGTGGCCCCTATTTTTCTACTTGCACTTTTTATATGCTTTCGAACTGATAGGTTGGCAGAAGTTGGGACAAGTAACGGGAGCTCACTCCATTACGCGGTGCTAGGGATTCAAACCGCCGAACTACCAATTGATCACCAAGCTCAGCGTCTTAGCCGCTGAGCCACCGCGTCCTTTACAAAACAAAGTCCTTTAAAATAGCCACCGTGTTCCAATTTTGCAAAAAAGGTTAATTAAAAATCTGAAAAGCAAAAGGGTAAACTTAAAAGGCTGAAAGATCAGGAAGGATGAACATGCAGCTGGATAGCTAAAATACGCAGTGAGGATGTCAAAGAAAACAGGATCACTTGCTACCTAGTAAATGCTTAAGTTGCATCAACAAGATAAAGAGAAATCCTCAGAGTGTCTCGCCAGAAGCCAAAGTAGCGCTTTCTAATGTCAAAGTGTGTGGATTCTCCAACTTTCCTCCCCCAATCAGCTTCCCCTTCATTACTCGCAGGGTAAGGTCCCTGTAAGGTAGCCACATTTACCTCGTCTCTGGAGACCAAGCTGATTTCCGCAGCCAGAGATTCAGAGAAGGAAGCAGAGAAGAGATTCTTGGCACCTTGAATACTGAGGTTGATGATCTGCCCGTTTAGCTCGTCGTTCTGCTCCTTCAGGTTTCGGTTGTCCTAAGGAGAAAGAAAAGAGACTGCCTGAAGACCAGGAAGATGAACAATGGAATGTGCTGAAATGAGGAAGCTGATTCGAGAACAAGAAGATAAACAGTTTTGTAGGATATGGGATTTATCTGTGGTTAGATTAAAAAAAAATACACATGGAGTTGAAAATTATTAGAGAATGTTACTAATAATGAATCAGAATCTATATAAATAAAAATGGAACAAGAGTTTGTTCAAAACCGCTAATCTCCAAAAGTCCTGCACCGATCGCTTCCAAATTGTCCCACAACGTTCCTTTCAAATACGGCACCAATGATATATATATAGATTGTGTAGATGTCACACCTATGCCAGGAACACGCAACGGAAATGTAAAAAATTGTAAAAAAGATAGGTAGATGGATACAGAGAGAGCAGTGGGCCACAGGTGTTATGTCATCTTTTATGGCATAAGGTACTCTGTCCATAATATTCAAGGCGAAATACATAGGTAGGTAGGTAGGCAGCTATAGGGATAGAGAGAGGGAGGGAGAAATGCGGTAGGTAGGTAGTTAGGTAGTTAGGTAGGTAGGTAGGTAGGTAGGTAGAGGGAGAGAGAGAGGGAGAAATACAATAGGTAGGTAGGTAGGTAGATAGAGGGAGAGATAGAGGGAGAAATACAGTAGGTAGGTAGGCAGCTATAGGGATAGAGAGAGGGAGGGAGAAATGCAGTAGGTAGGTAGGTAGGTAGGTAGGTAGGTAGGTAGGTAGGTAGGTAGGTAGGTAGAGGGAGAGAGGGAGAAATACAATAGGTAGGTAGGTAGGTAGGTAGGTAGGTAGGTAGGTAGGTAGAGGGATAGATAGAGGAAGAAATACAATAGGTAGGTAGGTAGGTAGGTAGGGAGAGTGAGAGAGGGAGAAATACAGTAGGTAGGTAGGTTGGGAGTTATACAGTGGTTGTGTGTACGTGTTTGTGTGTGCAGGTGTAGCTCTACACACAGATTGGTTGGCATTTAACCAAACTGGGCCACAGCAACGGGTGGCCAGGAACGGCTAGTAGGATATAAAAATATTTTATTATTGGATATATTGAAGATGATGTAATGAAATACGACAATATAAATGAACCCATATTTAGATATTTCGTCTAAAATGAGGAAATAATAGTGAAAGTCAAATAAATGGCGTACTATAATAACAATGTATATAAACAGATTTGATTGACAATATGTGACTTTATATAAATTGATGACTATGGAAAGGAAGCACAAAAACTGTGTAACCAACCAATGTACATTGTACGTAATGGAAGATGTTTTTATGTTATATGTTTTGTCCGTCTATGTTTCTTTAAAAATGAAAAGTAAAACTTTTTTATTAAAAAAAACAAAAGAACAGGAAGACCTCGTAGAAGAGAAAGAGATTGAAAAAGAAACGTAGATGATTATATTGGGATTTACAGCTATATACCCAAACACAGACAATGGGAAAGTGCCCCCCACCCCCCCAAAAGGCAAATAGCCTTAATGGGCAAAGATGGGGGGAGGGAAGAAATTGGGGAGAGGTACTAAGACAACAAAATTAAAAAGGAGAAAAAAGATTGGAAAGAAAAAATACCGGAATTTCAAGGCCAAGGAAAAGAAAAAACTAAGCAAATGGGTGGAGAGAAGAGAATAAGAGAGAAATGAAGTTCCTGAGAAACGAAGAGAAAATGGTTGAAATAAATAAATAAATAAAAGGAATTACTAGTAGAATAGCTATGTAATAGTATACGGGTGGGAAGATACAACACAACAGGATCAATAATATTAGTCCATATTATATAATAATACAAGAGCAGAGTTGGAAGGGACCTTGGAGGTCATCTAGTCCAACTCCCTGCCTAGGCAGGAAGCCCTATGCCATTTCAGACAAATGGCTATCCAACGTCTTCTTGAAGACTTGCAGTGTTGGGGCATTCACAACTTCTGGAGGCAACTTCTGTTCCACTGATGAATTGTTCTCACTGTCAGGAAATTTCTCCTCAGTTCTAAGTTGCTTCTCTCCTTGATTAGTTTCCACCCATTGCTTCTTGTCCTGCCCCCAAGTGCCTTGGAGAATAGCTTGACTCCCTCTTCTTTGTGGCACCCTCTGAGATATCGGAAAACTGCTATCATGTCTCCCCTGGTCCTTCTTTTCATTAAACTAGACATACCCAGTTCCTGCAACCGTTCTTCATATGTTTTAGCCTCCAGTCCCCTAATCCTCTTGGTTGCTCTTCTCTGCACTCTTTCTAGAGTCTCCACGTCTTTTCTACATCGTGGCGACCAAAGCTGTATGCAGTATTCCAAGTGTGGCCTGATTATTCCACTCTGCTATTGTATTGTAAATACTTTCAAAACATCTTCTGTGGTTATATGTTATGAAAATGAAAAAAATAAAAAACTTTATATATAAAAAAATGAAACCGAGTTTGACGCCTCTGCCCTAAGATAGCCCCCAACAATGCTACCCCAAGCGGAAAGGATACTTAGTCCCACGTCTAAGGTGTCCCCTACCTGCTTGAGCCGCCTGATTTCTTGTTCCAGTTCGTTCTCCCGCGTCCGGCTGTTGTATTCCTGCAGGCCGACGCTGTTGCTCCTTCCTCTCCGCTGCTCGGCTTCTAGCTTGAAGAGCTGCAGGTGTTCCAGCTGTTTCCTCAGGTCCTCAATCAGCTGCAAGGCAAGCAAGCAAAAATCAAGGCCAACGGGCGTTCGCAAGCAATTCACGCGGACGGGTTCGTGCGGTTGGGGGGGGGGGGGAAAGCCAGCAGGAAAGAAGAGATGGTCAGGGGAGATGACTAGTTGTCTGCCACATCTATTCCTCTCCGCCCTCTGCCTTTGATCCCCAGAGCTAAGGTGGGGTTCCATCCCAAGGACCGGCCCATGGATTTCCACTGCTCTCCTCTCCTCTGCCTTCTGAACATCCACACATCAGGCGTTGCATGAGCTGTTCTTCCTCTTCCTCATCAGCCACCCCTTGCCAGAGCTAGGGTGGGGCTTCGCTAGCAGTGGTGCCTCTTCCGTCCCAAGGACCGGCCCATAGATTTCCATTGCTCTCCTCTCCTCTGCCACGTCTATTCCACCCTCTGCCTTTTATCCCCAGAGCTAAGGTGGGGTTTTGCTAGCAGCGGTGGCTCTTCCATCCCAAGGACCGGCCCATAGATTTCCACTGCTCTCCTCTCCTCGGCCTTCTGTGCATCCATGCGTCAGGCACTGGGCCCAGCTGTTCCTCCTCTTCTTCATCAGGCATATCTCTCTCTCTCTCTCTCTCTCTCTCTCTCTCTCTCTCTCTCTCTCTCTCTCTCTCTCTCTCTCTCTCTCTCTCTCTCTCTCTCTCTCTCTCTCTCTCTCTTATTATCCAGGGAGGTCTTATTTTGGGGGAAACAGGGTAGCTCCGTTCCCTCTTCACCCTGGGAGCTCTCAGGTTGCCCTGATGTTGACCCTGACTCCCACGTGGGACAACTCCGATCTTGCAGATATTCTGTTTATCCTGTTCCTCCAATCTTCTCCCGCTTCCTGACTACAAAGGAAATCTCTGATCTTGAAAACCGTGCAAAAGGGTCCTGGTTTAATTGAGCTTCTGGCAAGCGGGTGGTGGGCCCCTTCTCACCTCTTGCGTGGACTCTTTGTCTTTCTGGAAGTGATGTCTCTCGTGGTTCAACTTCTCCCCCATCTTTCTCTTGTTCTCCTGCTCTTCCCTGAGCTGAACGGTGAGGTCTTCAATTTCGTCCAACAACTTCTGCTTCTCCTGGAAGGAAGGAAGGAAGGAAGGAAGGGAGGGAGGGAGGGAGGGAGGGAGGGAGGGAGGGAGGGAGGAAAAGAAGGAAGGGAGGGAGGAAGGAAGGAAAAGAAGGAAGGAAGGAAGGAAAGAAGGAAAGGAAGGAGGGAGGGAGGAAGGAAAAGAAGGAAGGAAGGAAGGAAAAGAAAGAAAGGAAGGAAGGAAAAGAAAGGGAGGAAGGGAGGAAGGGAGGAAAAGAAGGAAGGAAGGAGAAGAAAGGAAGGAAGGAAGGAAGGAAGGAAGGAAGGGAGGGAGGGAGGGAGGGAGGAAAAGAAGGAAGGAAGGAAGGAAAAGAAAGAAAGGAAGGAAGGAAAAGAAAGGAAGGAAGGAAGGAAGGAAAAGAAAGGAAGGAAGGAAGGAAAATAAAATAAAATAAAATAAAACAATGAAACTGGGAATCTTCTAGCAGCTTCATCCCCGGGGAGAAAGAACTGAAGTCCCTCAGCGATAAAGCACAAGGCTGGCATGCAACCCAGCTAGACTTGATCTCACCACTTGATTATACCTGCTGTCTACGGGCAGCAAAGCTAGACCAAGAAATCGTGCTAGTTGAGCCCAACATCTGTCCCAGCTGTTGAACAGAAACTACTGGATCGTGTTTCTTTATACGGGGGGGAGGATAGCGCTCACTGAGAATAGCAAACTCAGCTAGCTGGATGGCCACAGAATTCTCTTCCAGTCCTCCTTTCCCGTTAAATATCTGCCATCTGCTTCCTGTTCTGCCCAACAATAAGGACCAGGGAAGAGTCAACGAAGCTTTGCACTCAGCTGCTGGCTATTGAGGGACAATGAAGGTTTCATCTCTGCAAGGCTCCCAATGATCCGCCACAATGTTCTAGGATGATGCAAGGGCTTGCATTTCACCTGGGTTTAGTAACATGGGGGAAATGCAGGGGTGAAATCCAGCAGGTTCTAGAGGACCGGTAGCGGAAGTTTTGAGTAGTTCGGAGAACTGGCAAATGTCACCTCTGGCTGGCCCCTGGAGTGGGGAGGGAATGGGGATTTTGCAGTATCCTTCCCCTGGAGTGGGGAGGGAATGGAGATTTTGCAGTATCCTTCCCCTGGAGTGGATGGGAATGGGGATTTTGCAGTAACCTTCCCCTGGAGTGGGTGGGAATGGGGACGTTGCAGTAACCTTCCCCTGGAGTGGGGAGGGAATGGGCATTTTGCAGTATCCTTCCCCTGGAGTAGGGAGGGGATGGGCATTTTGCAGTATCCTTCCCCTGGAGTAGGGAGGGAATGGAGATTTTGCAGTATCCTTCCCCTGGAGTGGGGAGGGAATGGGGATTTTGAAACATCCTTCCCCTGGAGTGGGGAGGGAATGGGGATTTTGCAGTATCCTTCCCCTGGAGTGGGAAGAGAATGGGGATTTTGGAGTATCCTTCCCCTGGAGTGGGGAGGGAATGGGGATTTTGCAGTATCCTTCCCCTGCAGTGGGGTGGGAATGGAGATTTTGCAGTATCCTTCCCCTGCAGTGGGGAGGGAATGGAGATTTTGCAGGATCCTTCCCCTGGAGTGCGGAGGGAATGGGGATTTTGCAGTATCCTTCCCCTGGAGTGGATGGGAATGGGGATTTTGCAGTAACCTTCCCCTGGAGTGGGTGGGAAAGGGGACGTTGCAGTAACCTTCCCCTGGAGTGGGGAGGGAATGGGCATTTTGCAGTATCCTTCCCCTGGAGTAGGGAGGGGATGGGCATTTTGCAGTATCCTTCCCCTGGAGTAGGGAGGGAATGGAGATTTTGCAGTATCCTTCCCCTGGAGTGGGGAGGGAATGGGGATTTTGCAACATCCTTCCCCTGGAGTGGGGAGGGAATGGGGATTTTGCAGTATCCTTCCCCTGGAGTGGGAAGAGAATGGGGATTTTGGAGTATCCTTCCCCTGGAGTGGGGAGGGAATGGGGATTTTGCAGTATCCTTCCCCTGCAGTGGGGTGGGAATGGAGATTTTGCAGTATCCTTCCCCTGGAGTGGGGAGAGAATGGGGATTTTGCAGTATCCTTCCCCTGCAGTGGGGAGGGAATGGAGATTTTGCAGTATCCTTCCCCTGCAGTGGTGAGGGAATGGAGATTTTGCAGGATCCTTCCCCTCCCACGCCCACCAAGCTACACCACGCCCACAGAACCAGTAGTAAAAAAAATTGAATTTCACCACTGGGGAAAGGTAATATCCCAGTCCCTCGACACCTGAAGTAGGGGGGATGAGAAGGAGGGAGAGGAAGAGGAGGAAGAGAAAGAAGTGCCTAGAAGAAAGTGCTCACCTCCTCCAGCCTCTCAATGTTGGCCTTGAGGCATGGGACGCAGGACCGAAGTTCTCCGTTTTCATTGTCCAGTTGATGCAACCTGCGCGTTTGTCAGAAACCCAAATGCATGCTTAGAAATCTTATTTATTTAAAACATCAATAAACCAAAATCTCAGTGGCCACCAATAGAAAATCAAAACAACGGCTGTAATAAAACAAATAAACAAACGAACAAATAAAATCCATATTAAAACTGTCAAAACCGCAAGCAAAAACTTGGCACCCAGTTAAAAGAGAAATCTATTATCTATTATCTGCAAGTCCTATTCTTAGAATGTTATCCCAGCTGGCCTTGACAGGGCTGCCTAATGCCATGGACTTTTAATCAATCCACACGATTCAAAAGCTTGCACCCAAAATGGAAAACAGAGGATGTGACACCCGCATTTTCCTGCTGTTTTTCATATGGCCTAAACCAGGGGTCTTCAAACTCGGCAACTTTAAGACTTGTGGACTTCAACTTCCAGAATTCTCCAGCCAGCTATGCTGGCTGGAGAATTCTGGGAGTTAAAGTCCACAAGTCTTAAAGTTGCCAAGTTTGAAGACTTCGGGCCTAAACGAACAATTCCCGTTATTCTTTTGGGCTTTTCCTCCATGTGCAACTTCAGACGTCTCTTCAAAACAAAAAAATGGCTCTTCTCACAGAGGCGAAGTCAACTGTGCTTCCTAACCAAACTTTCCTGTGGGTTTTTTGGTCTTCTTTGGTTCAATTAGCCCAAATCTCCTTGTTTACCGTTCTCCCTAACCGGGCTAGAAATCTAAATACGTCAGGTGCAGAATTTGACAGCCGTGAATTACGAGTGAGAACATTGTGGAAGAGGGGTCAATACACCGAGTGGGGAGTCCCCCTCCTCCGCCCTCCTGCCTGTCCCAGATGTTCCACCAACTGCACGGAGCAGATACAATATTCTTTTTTAACCTCTGTAATGATTATTTCATTAGCCTCAGGAAATCAGAGGTCCAATATTCTCCAGAGGTGATACTTCTTCTTCTTGTTGTTAGTTGTGAAGTCGTATCTGACCCATGGCAACCTCATGGACAATGTTCCTCCAGGCCTGATAAGAAAACTTAGCATACGGACAATTCCCACTCCAATCCTTCCATGTGATGCCTCCTCTTCCTTAAATTGTCCTTCCTCCTTAGAACTGCGGTTATTGTGGTTGTTGTTGTTAGTTGAGATGTCGTGTCTGATGCACCGTGACCCCATGGACAACATTCCTCCAGGCCTTCCTGTCCTCTACCATCCTCTGGAGTCCATTTCAGCTCACGCCGGCTGCTTCGATGACTCCATCCAGCCACCTCTTTCTCTGCCATCCCCTTCTTCTTCTTTTGCCCTCCATCGTTCCCAGCATGAGGCTCTTCTCCAGGGAGTTCTTCTTCCTTCTCCTTAGGTGGCCAAAGTCTTTGAGTTTCCTCTTCAGGATCTGGCCTTCTAAAGAGCAGTCAGGGTTGATCTCCTCCAGGCCTTCCTGTCCTCTACCATCCTCTGGAGTCCATTGAAGCTCACGCCGACTGCTTCGGTGACTCCATCCAGCCACCTCCTTCTCTGTCGTCCCCTTCTTCTTCTTTTGCCCTCCATCGTTCCCAGCATGAGGCTCTTCTCCAGGGAGTTCTTCTTCCTTCTCATTAGGTGGCCAAAGTCTTTGAGTTTCCTCTTCAGGATCTGGCCTTCTAAAGAGCAGTCAGGGTGGATCTCCTCTAGGACTGACCGGTTGGGTGGCCTTGCAGTCCAAGGGACTCAATGCAGGCGTCTTCTCCAGCACCACAGTTCAAAGGCCTCCATCCTTTGGCATTCAGCCTTCCTTATGCTCCAACCTTCACAGCCACCCATGGCAAGTGGGAAAACCATCGCCTTGACTACACGCATGTTTGTGATACACAAATTGACAATAACCCAGGGACTCCCCCATCGCTTCGCCGGACCGATCCATCTTACCGGGCTTGCAGGTTTTCAATCTCAATGCTTTTTTCTCGTTCTATCCTGCTGAGCAGGTCTTTCTGTTTCCGGATTTCGTCCATAAGAATTTCATCCGATTTCATCTCTTGCTCTTTCAGCTGCTCTTCCAAGGCGTTGGCCCTGTCCAGAAGATGAGAGGTTTCAAATTTAGCGCCACTTACCCTCCCGTGAGAACTCACGCTCCGTGTTCTGACCGAGGCTTCCCCCCAAAATCACAAAGCAGATTCCTGGTTCCGAGAAAACCCCTTTTATTAAACGAATGCTGCATACAATTTTAATAAATAAGTACATGGATGGTGGGGCCAAAGATCAGGAGTCTGGTAGCCCCTTTTCAGATGAACAGATAGCATTAAAAGGCATCGACTTTTGTGAACTACACCAGGGGTCTCCAATCTTTGCAACTTTAAGTCTGAAGGACTTCAAGCTCCCAGAATTATAAAAGCCCAGTCTAGCGCAATGCCAATGAAGAAGAAAAATAACAAAGCTGGCTGGAGAAGTCTGGGAGCTGAAGTCCTTCAGACTTAAAGTTGCAAAGCTGGCTGGAGAATTCTGGGAGCTGAAGTCCTTCAGACTTAAAGTTGCAAAGCTGGCTGGAGAATTCTGGGAGCTGAAGTCCTTCAGACTTAAAGTTGCAAAGCTGGCTGGAGAATTCTGGGAGCTGAAGTCCTTCAGACTTAAAGTTGCAAAGCTGGCTGGAGAATTCTGGGAGCTGAAGTCCTTCAGACTTAAAGTTGCAAAGCTGGCTGGAGAATTCTGGGAGCTGAAGTCCTTCAGACTTAAAGTTGCAAAGGTTGGAGACTCCTGAACTACAGTTCACGTCATCAAGATACTCGGAGAGGTTAAAGTGATGCAGGACTTAAATTGGGAGCAGGGAAGCTGTTAATCTGAAAAGGGGCTACAAGATTCTTCCTGTGATATTGGCTAATCAGTCTTCCCTGACAATTTTAACAACAGCCTGACTTCTATCATAGAGGAGCATCAAAACAGACCGTATATGGCAACGCTGCACACCTGCTCTAGAAGATGGCTTTCCCATCCTCTTTGTGGTGCACTAAAGTACCTGTGAAATATGAAAAAGAGTAGCTGGCAGCAGATTCGGACAGTGAGGAGGTTGGGGAGGAAGATGGGCCACTCCTGGAGTCTGGGGAAGGCTCTGAGGAGGGCTCTGTGTTGGAGGCAGAGAGGGGGACAGAGCCGTATGCCAGTTATCAGCTACCTTCAGAGTCAGACATCAGTGGGGGTGAAGAAAAGCTGGAGCCTGTTCCCAGTGTGCGCATGCGCAGAGTTGCCAGGCAAAGGGAACAGCTAAAGAACAGGGGTCAGCTTGGGAGTAAGGCCACAGGTGGATGATGAATGGCCCCTCCCAAAGGAAATAAAAGAGGAGCGAAAGGGGAGTGGAGTTTGCAGGAGACAATGAGTTCGCTTCATTGGTTCATGACTCTCTGAGACTCCCTGCCAAGTTCTGCAGATATCGGCGTGGTAGCTCTCCAAGCCATATAAGGTCTGTGACCGTCAATCCTCCCTTGAAAGACTTTGCTGGATGTGAATGAGCAGAATTCATGGTAAATGAATAAAAAGGGGTTTTTGTTTGGACCAGGTGTTTGCTTCATGCTTTGGTGAATCCTAGGTCAGAACAACTCTGGGGTATGTAGTATAGGACAGGGGTCTCCAACCTTTGCAACTTTAAGTCTGAAGGACTTCAGCTCCCAGACTTCTCCAGCCAGCAAAAGCTGGCTGGAGAAGTCTGGGAACTGAAGTCCTTCAGACTTAAAGTTGCAAAGGTTGGAGACCCCTGGTATAGGAGATGACAGTGTAGGCTAAGCCCGAGGGAGGGGTCAAATGCATCATAAGTCAAGAGACCCCGTTTCCCCCCCACCCTCAAGAGATCTAATCCAGCCCACCTTGAATGCCTTTCTTATTTCCCGCTCATTTCCCTTGACCGTTAGTAGGTCAGATTCTTGTGGAGAACTTAGCTTGCAATTAATCTTTACGCTCATCTGAAATGCAGGAATCTCCTAATTTCCCCAGCGCTTGACACGTCGGTTCTATTAAAAAACGTTCTCTTCTCAATTCCCCCTCTTAAATGTGTCTGTTTTTTAAAAGGCTAGCCCCAGTTGTTGTTGTTTTTTTACTGCTTGCCTTGAGCAATAATGAAGTCATTACCCAGCCTAACCCACCGAAGCCCTACTGAGAAAGTACCTGTTGACCACGCAGCTGTGTGAAGAAACAATCCTTGTAATAATTGTACCAACCTGCCCACAAAAAGCTGAATGTCTCCTCTGGGACTTCTAGCTGCTCTGCAAGCAATTTCAAACGAAACCCCTCTCCAAACAGGTCAGCTTCCAAACCCCACCACAAAATTGCCCCCCCCTCCTCTTTCAAATCGGACAGGTCTGTTTCTCCAGGTGTATTACCTGTGCACCAGCTGAAGGTTTTCTTGCTTTAACCGGCTTTGCTGCTCCCCATTTGCTGCTGTGTCCTTTTCCAACTCCGTCACTCTTTTCTCTAAGAAGATCACCTGCACCGTGTGGACATTGACAAAATCCCCCACGTCAGTCAATTGCGGAAGGCAGCTTGACTTCGAAGAAGCTTACATCCTGCAACAACACCTTTCATATTCTTGAACAGACTCTGCCCTCTCCCAGCTCGAGGGCTGGATTTAAAATGCCAAATTCAGTCTGAACATCGGGTTGACTGTGCTGACCAACCACAACAAGAATAATAACAGCCACGGAGGAGTGGATGAGAGCAGAGGTGATATGCTGCCAGTTGGCACCGGTTCAGGCCAAGTGGTGGCAGGGTGAGGCTCCGCCCACCCACCCTGATGTCATCACGGACCTTCTGCCCATGCGCAGAAGGTTCCACCCAGGGCTGGGTTCCTGCCAGTTCTAAGCTCTTCTATAGAAGAGGTTCCACAAGTCTACAGGGCCGTTTAGAACCGATTCCAGCTCCCCCCTCGCCCGTCCACCCATCATCAAGAGGAAGAGCGAGAGGAGGAATTCTGGGAGTTGAAGTCCACAAGCCTTAAAGCTGTCAAGTTTGAACACCCCTGGGTTTTTTTTTTCCTAAAGGGTTAAGGGTGCCAGGGTCTGGTAACTTGACAGCTTTAAGACTTGCGTGCTTCAATGCCCAAGTTCCTGAGCCAACATTTTGGTTGCTAAGCAAGAGCGTTAAGTGAGTTTCACCACATTTTACAAGTTGGTCACGCCTACCCAGTCATATGACTGCCAAGCCACTCCCACTCGGTCACATGGCTGTCAAGCCACTCCCACTCGGTCACATGGCTGTCAAGCCACTTCCACTCGGTCACATGGCTGTCAAGCCACTCCCACCCGGTCACATGGCCGGCAAGCCACTCCCACAAAGCAGGCCACACTTACAGAAGAGGTCCTAAAAATATTTTGAAACCCACCACTGGTTCCACCCATGCGCAGAAGGTTCTGCCCATGCCCAGATGTGCCACATGCGAGCATAGCGAGCGCTCCCGCTACCGAACCGGTAGCGAAGAGAATAGCATACCATTAGCGGATGAGACCCTTCCCTCCCTACTCCCTGCCACTCTGTGTACGTACACGCACGTGTGTGCGTGTGTCCTCTATTCAGTTAAACACACCCGCACACCCTCTCCTTCGCCCCTACCTTATCAGTGATATCCTCCTCCAGGCACTCGGAGCTCTTCTGGAAAGGTGGCTCTATATTATCCATCGAAAAGCTTCCCTGATGCAGGTGTCTGTAGGCAAGATAGAAGGATGCCAAGAAAAGCAAGGTTACCACCATCCCAACCAATGACGCGTCACCAGTGCAGGCTTTCAACAATGAAATCATATCGTGTTTCAAATTTCGTGGCTTGGAGGCTCCCATTCTAGGGCGAGCCTCCAGATTTTTTGGGGCGGTCTCCTAAGAAGCTCGGAAAGCAATCCGGTCCGTTTTAGGTTGGCGCTAGACTCGAGCGAAAAGCACCAATTGGTAAGAACTTTACCCTTTCATCCTTTTGCTCTTTGGAGTACGGGGCGATTAAGGCCTCACTCTCTCTCTCTCTCGCTTCTCTTCTTTCTCACCCAAGGAGAACGTGCACCCTTCCAGAGCAATAAACCCAAAGGAATGGGGGTGGGTGGGGGGGGGGAGGTAGGTTGAGACATAGCAAGATAGTGAAATGGCTCTCCGGGGACGAGCACCGGACGTTCACTGGACTTCTCCTACATATCTCAGCCTCTGTGTTGGGGTCCAAAGTCCGCCGTTTTATGGCAAGTCCTTTGGGCCAGGCATCTTATCAGCCGCTAACTTAGCAATACAATTTGATCACTACGCAGGCGTTCGGCGATTAACAAACACGTTTGGTACAAGAAGTCCTCAACCTACGGCCACGACTGAGTCCCAACCTTAGCCTGTTGCTACGTGAGAGATCTGTTAAGCCAGGGGTCTGCAAAGTTGGCTCTTTTAAGACTGGTGGACTTCCACTCCCAGAGTTCCCCAGCCAGCATAGCTGGCTGGGGAATTCTGGGAGTGGAAGTCCACCAGTCTTAAAAGAGCCAACTTTGCAGACCCCTGTGTTAAGCAAATATTGCCCCACTCCTGGGGGAAGGTTACTGGAAAATGCCCATTCCCACCCTACTCTGGGGCCAGCCAGAGGTGGTATTTGCCGGTCCTCCGAACTACTCAAATTTTCCTCTACCGGTTCTCCAGAGCCTGTCGGAACCTGCTGGATTTCGCCCCTGCCAAAGAGGGTTGATGAGATGCTTTTGCCTGCTGACCAGGGTGGATAACAATCGATGGGTTTTTTTAAAAAATAAAATAAAAAAATCAGGGTTTTTAAAAAAAATTTAAATCAGATTTTTTTTATTTAAAAAGGATTTTTAAAAAATCAAATCTATTTTAATAAAATGCTTTTGGAGTGAAAATCTACCTAAAGAGAGTTTTATTTATTTATTTATTTTTCAAATTTGTATCCCGCACCCATCTCCCACAGAGGGACCCGGGGTCCTATTTTCTATTTAAGATGCCTTCATATTTTATTTATTCAGCATGAAATGAAGCTTGGTTAGGTCGCCCGAGGCTGTCTAATTCTGCAATATTGGGACTGTCGGTGAATCAAACAGCAGGTTAGAAATGGAACAGAGATAACAGCTGCTCTTTAAAAGTGATGATTTCAATCAAGTTGATTTACATCAAGCCCTTTTGCTGGTGATTTAAATCATGATTTAAATCAACTTGCTGTAAATCGTGATTTAAATCAACTTGCTTTAAATTGTGGTTTAAATCGTGATTTAAGCCAATGACTTACATCGTGATTTAATTCGTGATTTAAATCGTGATTTAAATCAACGTGACTTAGATCAAATCCACCCTACTGCTGACACTTATATTATTCAACTTACATCGTGATTTAATTCGTGATTTAAATCGTGATTTAAATCAACGTGACTTAGATCAAATCCACCCTGCTGCTGACACTTATATTATCCAACTTAAATTGTGATTTTAATTCATGATTTAAATCGTGATTTAAATCAACGTGACTTAGATCAAATCCACCCTGCTGCTGACACTTATATTATCCAACTTAAATTGTGATTTTAATTCGTGATTTAAATCAACGTGATTTAGATCAAATCCACCCTGCTGCTGACACTTATATTATCCAACTTAAATTGTGGTTTTAATTCATGATTTAAATCGTGATTTAAATCAACGTGACTTCGATCAAATCCACCCTGCTGCTGACACTTATATTATCCAACTTAAATTGTGGTTTTAATTCGTGATTTAAATCAACGTGATTTAGATCAAATCCACCCTGCTGCTGACACTTATATTATCCAACTTAAATTGTGGTTTTAATTCATGATTTAAATCGTGATTTAAATCAACGTGACTTCGATCAAATCCACCCTACTGCTGACACTTATATTATCCAACTTAAATTGTGGTTTTAATTCGTGATTTAAATCGTGATTTAAATCAACGTGACTTAGATCAAATCCACCCTGCTGCTGACACTTATATTATCCAACTTAAATTGTGGTTTTAATTCATGATTTAAATCGTGATTTAAATCAACGTGACTTAGATCAAATCCACCCTGCTGCTGACACTTATATTATCCAACTTAAATTGTGGTTTTAATTCGTGATTTAAATCAACGTGATTTAGATCAAATCCACCCTGCTGCTGACACTTATATTATCCAACTTAAATTGTGGTTTTAATTCATGATTTAAATCGTGATTTAAATCAACATGACTTCGATCAAATCCACCCTACTGCTGACAGTTATATTATCCAACTTAAATTGTGGTTTTAATTCGTGATTTAAATCGTGATTTAAATCAACGTGACTTAGATCAAATCCACCCTTCTGCTGACACTTATATTATCCAACTTAAATTGTGGTTTTAATTCGTGATTTAAATCAACGTGATTTAGATCAAATCCACCCTGCTGCTGACACTTATATTATCCAACTTAAATTGTGGTTTTAATTCATGATTTAAATCGTGATTTAAATCAACGTGACTTCGATCAAATCCACCCTACTGCTGACACTTATATTATCCAACTTAAATTGTGGTTTTAATTCGTGATTTAAATCGTGATTTAAATCAACGTGACTTAGATCAAATCCACCCTGCTGCTGACACTTACATTATCTGCCCAATTTGAAAGAAGAGGAATCCTGAGAGCAGAGCTGGCTTGCAAGGCACAAGCTGGCTAGGATCTGCTTCTCCGCCAGGGAGAGATGGAATGGCTCTCTGCTTTGGAGATCTTGTTACTTTGGAGTAACAATCCATCCCTTTCCCTCTCCCCAGGAGAGAAGAAACTGCAGGAGGAAAGCAGGATCGCTCCAAAACAAGGGAAAAGAAAGAAAGAAAACACCATCCTACCTTGCTACCTTTTTGCTGGAGAGTCTCTTATTCGGGCTGTGGAGCAAACAACAGGAAAACTGAGTCAGGAAAGCTGACACCCGCGAGTGAAACAGGAAGCAAGCAAAGACAGAGCCATATCCTTTACAATTTGCAGCACAGCACACAAACATATCAGCCCCACGTTGCATGCATCGCCCTCCCCTCCGTCTTAGCCCACTGGCCATGCCAACCTTTCGAAGCCCCTCCCATCCAGGGCGCTTTCTCAAATAAGCATCACAGTTGACCCTCTCTGGAACCCATTGGACAGTTTCCCCCAACCTCCACCTGTTTTGGACAGGTAGGACTTCAACTCCCAGAATCCCCCAGCCAGCAAAGCTTTATTTTTCCAGGCTAAGAGCGAGACCTCTCTTTGAGTGACATGCCAAGGAGGCATTTTAGTTGGAAGAATCCAGGCATTTTAGTTGGAAGAATCCAGGCATTTTAGTTGGAAGAAGGCCAAACGAGGTGTCACCAAACTTGAGACCCCTGGCCAACAGGTTATAAAATTACTTCCTCGATTGTAATATTACTAATGTTCTCCTCCATTAAAAAATGCAATTCCACAGTGACCTTCCCAGAGTGTCAGGGATAGCGTCCCTATGGTCTTAAGGGGGAGGAATCCAATAGCTCAGAAGAAGTGTGTAGAAAGATGAAAGGAAATTTGTAATAAGGATATACTAAATAATACCAGAATATAATTTACTGGAATATTAGAATTAGTAGAAACTTGTTGCTTCCTGTAAAACAGATATTGTGCATTGGTACAGCTATAGGTTTGCATTTCTTGTAACCAGTGTAGGAAGTTAGCACCGACCCCTCTCGTAGGAAAATGAAATCTCCTGGGAAATATTGATAAGGCAGAATATTATATTTTCCCTGGACCAGAAATGGAGAAACATGTTCTTAGGCAGGAAACAGACTCACTCTTCATAGCCCCCACCTTTCTCAATGGGCCATTAAAAGACCTGAGCCAGACTATTCTACATAGCAAAGATCTCCCCCTTCAGTTCCAGGATGATGGGATTGAGGCAGGATAGCATTAGCCCTTTACTCATCTCACCAGAGAGCACCTGGGAAGAAGCAAGGCTCAACGAAACTTGGACTCAAAGCACAGCCTACAGGGTTGCACCTGCATGACCCCATGGGTGACGACCAATCAGAATACAAGCTCAAGATCAAAGGCCAGAGAGGGCATAAAAGCAGGGACTTTCAGCATCTCTGCCTCTCTTTTCTTCTTCGCCCCACATCTGGAAGCATCCGATCCCCCTTTTCTATTCATGTGGTCCTGTCCACCATGAAACCATCTTTCCAAGCAGCCTCCAATATTTCCAGTGTCTTTTCCCCCACTTGGCGCTGAACCCAGAAGGACATTACTTCCAACACCAGCATGACGTATCTAGCACTATGCCTTTGGATTTATAACACAAATAAACTGCATCAGACTTCCTGCAACAACTGGTATTTGTTAAAAACGCATGTTCCTTGCCATTTTGAACTCTTTATCAATCTCCTACAATCTATGGGCACAGTACATATCTCGGACTGGCGTGGTAAAAACCCACAACCTTTGAGCTGTGAGAATTCCCTTCCTTGCAACAGGGGCCTCAGTAGCTAATTGTAAACACAAAGAAGATGACCAGGAAGAGATAATGCTAATTAAGGGGCTCTAGCCCAGGGATGGCGAACGTTTTCGGCACCGAGTGCCAAAAAGGGAGTGCGCACCCTCTTTGGGGCCGCAAACCCAGTAGAGCAGCTTCCCAGGGGGGCATGCGCATGCCAGAAAATGAACATCCGGTTTCCGGTGTGCGCACGCGCACCAGCCAGCTAGTCTTCCGGTTATTGGCATGCATGCAGGCACAACGATCACCTGGCCGGCACACATGCGCACGCTGGAAAATGGAAGACCAAACTCTTCCAGTTTCCGGCACTGCCGCACGCACGAAGGCCAGCTGACCCTCATGTGCGCATGCGCACCAGAAAACTCCGTTACGCGAGGCTAGGGATTCGAACTGCCAACCTTTCTGATCGACAAGCCCAGCGTCTTAGCCACTGAGCCAGCGCGTCCCCTTAAATAAGATAAGACAGCCCTAAATGAAGTCTCTATGGATTCTGGTAATGCAGAGAAGGGCCCCCAATCCTACGATGGTAGACTTTCATAGAGGTTGACAATCACTCATGAGGGTGCTGTCCTCATTTTTTTAACCAGCTGGCATGTTCCTCTTCTCTCTGCTTCCACCTCTGCTCATTGTAGATCACAAACTGCAGGTTAAGGAAGAATTAAGCATCGCATCCATATGAGGACCACAGGGAACCATGCAAAGAGAAAAGCTGTAGAGCAGGGGTCTCCAACCTTTGCAACTTTAAGTCTGAAGGACTTCAGCTCCCAGAATTCTGGGAGCTGAAGTCCTTCAGACTTAAAGTTGCAAAGGTTGGAGACCCTTGCTGTAGAGGACAAAACACACACACACACACATTTCCACCTGCAATGTCCTTGCTTTAAGCTTCAATAAACATCAAAGACGCTTTCTGGGTTTGAAGGAAGGATGCCATTTCGAGAAGCATCGAAGGCGCATCTGTTGTTAAAATGATCGGGGTTAGACCACATGCATTCTCAACAAGCAATAATTGTCCCTGTTGTAGAGACATTTGTCCTTTTAAAGGACGCCGGTGGTATAGCCCACCCAAGAGAAAAACAGATCCAAAATATCGAAGAAAGCAAGAGAAGGAACATGTAAATCAGGGGTGTCAAACTCAAGGCCCGTGGGCCGAATCTGGCCCGCGGGCTGCTTAGATCTGGCGCACGGCCCTGAAAACAGCACAGGACCAGACCTCGGTGCCTCTGCCAGCAAAAACGAAGCCCGGGCATACTACCTATGGACTCCCCGAGAGCTACAGGAGGCAGTCGCGGCCGTAACCAGAGCCTCGATGAGTGACATCGAGTTGCCCACGGCCCCCCCTGCCCCCCACGGTCACACCAGGGGTGGGTTCCTGCCAACATTACTACCGGTTCGGCGTGCAAAAAATGTGTGTGTAAGACACGTGCGTGCTCCATGCCTGGGAGCATTTGCACCTAAAAGGGTCTGTGCATGCTCACAACATTAAAAAGGGAAGGGGGAAATTACATTTATTCAATGAAGACTGTTCTGCGCATGTGCAGAACAGAAAATCAAGATGGCGGCCGCGAGAATAGAACCGGTTCAGATCCGGGTCCGGCCAAGTTACTACCTACTCGGCCGAACTGGGCCGAACCGGTAGGAACCCACCTCTGGGTCACACCCAACCAGTGGTGGGTTTCAAATTTTTTTAGAACCTACTCTGTAGGTGTGGCCTATTTTGTGGGCGTGGCTTGGCAGTCATGTGACAGGGTGGGAGTGACCAACTTGTAAAATGTGGTGAAACGTATTTAACAATGCTCTTGCTTAGCAACCAAAATTTTGGGCTCAATTGTGATGATAAATTTTCTTTCTTTCTTTCTTTCTTTCTTTCTTTCTTTCTTTCTTTCTTTCTTTCTTTCTTTCTTTCTTTCTTTCTTTCTTTCTTTCTTTCTTTCTTTCTTTCTTTATCTTTCTCCCTCCCTCTTTCTTTCTTTCTTTCCTTCCTTTCTTCCTTTCTTTCCTTTCCTTAGCTTCCTATTGGGTCACCGGCAGCGGCGGGCCAGATTTACTTCCAGGTACTGTTGGTGGAACCCCCCCTCACCGGCTCGCTAAATTTCACCATCCGGCTCTCGCGAGTAGGTGCGAGCCTGCAGAAACCCACCACTGCACCGAACCCTGATGCAGCCCTCAATGAAATCGAGTTTGACACCCTTGAGCTACCGTAAATGACGATTCAACCTTCCTAAGATTTTAGACGCAAGGGAAGGACCGCACGTCCAGGCCAGCTCGAGAAAGTCTGCCGACTTCCGCTTCGTATTCTCTTTTTTTGTTGTTTTAAGATATGGAAAAGCAAGGACATAGGGTGGATTAATACATTAAAAGAACACCCACACAAGAGGGCTCATGCTTTTAAAGAAAGGAAGTGCCATGCCTCAAACCGGTTACCTATTCATTTCAAGATCACTGAGCCGGGAGGAAAGATCTTGCAGGCGGCTGATTTGTTTATGGCACTGGCTACAGTAAAACTCAAACACCTCCTCAGTGATAATGCTGTGCAGTTTCGTGGCAAGCGGGTTGGTGCTAGAGAAATCACATCGACACGTTAAGTGAGGTCTTTTACAGGTGCACACACACACACACACACACGCGCGCAAAAGGATGTACAAAACCAAGCTTGGGTGGCTTGCAGAAGTTTTCCCCCCCCCAAAAAAATTGAAAAGTATGTATGAAGGGTGCTCTCCAGGTTTGGTGGCTTTCCTGCCAACGTTTCATGAACCCACGAGGCAACTTCAGTGGTAGCACCGATTCTGTCACTAAGCTGGGTCGTGAAACGTCTGTATGTCAGAAGAACACAATAACAGAGTTGGAAGGGACCTTGGAGGTCTTCTAGTCCAACCGCCTGCTCAAGCAGGAGACCCTATACCATTTTCAGACAAGTGGCTGTCCAATCTCTTCTTAAAAACCTCCAGTGATGGAGCACCCACAACTTCTGGTGGCAAGCTGTTCCACTGATTCATTGTTCTCACTGTCAGGAAATTTCTCCTTATTGGATTATTTAATTTATTTATTTAATTGGATTTATATACCGCCCTATCTCCCCGAAGGGACTCAGGGCAGATTAGAAACTAGGAGGCTTGAGTTCTGTAAGAATAGAATAGAATAGAATAGAATAGAATAGAATAGAATAGAATAGAATAGAATAGAATAATAGCATTGGAAGGGACCTTGGAGGTCTTCTATTCCAACTCCCTGCTTAGGCAGGAAACCCTACACCACTTCAGTCAAATGATTATCCAACTCCTTCTTAAAAACGTCCAGTGTTGGAGCATTTACAACTTCTGGAGGCAGGATGTTTCATTGGTTAATTGTTCTCACTGTCAGGAAATTCCTCCATAGTTCTAAATTGCTTCTCTCCTGGATTAGTTTCCACCCATTGCTTCTTGTTCTGTCCTCAGGTGCTTTGGAGAATAGTTTGACTCCCTCTTCTTTGGGGCAACCCCTGAGATAGTGGAAGACTGCTATCATGTCTCCCCTGGTCCTTCTTTTCTTTAAACTAGACATGCCCAGTTCCTGCAACCGTCCTTCATAGGTTTTAGCCTCCAGTCCCCTCATCCTCTTTCTTGCTCTTCTCTGCCCTCTTTCTAGAGTCTCCACATCTTTTTTACATTGTGGTGACCAAAACTGGATGCAGGATTCCAAGTGTGGCCTTATCAATACAGCAGGTGCTGACAGTATTAAAAAAAATAAACAAGCAGAAAAGATTTTTTGTTTTTTTGAAAGCTGGCTTGGGACTGACATTCCCTTCCAGGGCAACAAACTTCTGAAAGCCAGCCGGCTTAGTCGGGAGAAAGGTTAATTGTAAAAACCGCAGTCCTCAAACAACGCAGTTAAATAGGCAAACTGCTGGAGAAACACAAAAAAATCAATTTGTGGGATCTTCATTCATACCGTTTTGTGGGAGGACCCGGAGAAAGCCCTTGTCCTTCCCCCTGAACACAACAGAGAAACTGATCCCTACAAACCACGGGAAATTCACACCCTTGGAACCAAACATTTGACATGTCTCTACCAGCAACACTACCCCCTTTTCCAATCCTATCTCCCCCTCCCCACACCAACAACCTGTTGCTATAAAAATCAAGAGGTTCTTTTCTTCCCCCTGGATTTTTCCCCCCAGCTATGGGTAGGTTCAAACTGAAGTTGTCGGGTTGGCTTCACGTTGGAGAAAAGTGTGTGTGTGGGGGGTCAAGGACTGGATTCTGAGTAATCCTCCCATAGGAAATAAAAGAGGAGCCAAAGGGGAGGGGGCTTTTGCAGGACACAATTGATTCGGTCGGTTGTTTGATTCATTTCAGGAGTGTGAAGATCTATCCGTGAATCCCAGACACTCTGTGCCCAGTCTTTCCTTGCACAGCCCCTCATTTTGGGAAAATATTGACCTGGCCGCTTTCCAAGCTAGATAAGGTCGGTGGTCATAAATCCACCTTTGAAAGACGGTTTGCCGGGCCTTTGCTGAAGGTGAAGGAGAGGGATTCCCATTCGTTTAATAAAAGGGGTTTTGTCGGGACCAGGACTCTGCCTCCTGGTTTTGGGGGGGAGCCTAACTGATCGAAAACACACACACACACACACACACACACACACACACACACACACACACAGTACTATATATTCCAGGAGATCATTCAAGGTTTCTTTCTTGGCTGTCACTGCAGCTGGATTATAGCACAAGGAGTGAGAAGGATTAAAAAATCAAAACAGGATTTTTTTCCCCGCAGGCTGTGCTAATCCAGATTATCCCACCTTCCCTGGGGCTGCTTCAGATTGTGAACAGAAATCATGCATCTCTCTCTCTCTTGGCCTAAGAGGAACATCACAAGCACGGGTGATGTGTAAACACAAACACACAAATACTAGACTTCTCTCTTGCTTATTCTTAAGATGCCTTCCTTGGGCTTCCTGTGATGTGCGAGTGTGTCAAAAACAACAACAACAACACCCACCCTAACTGGACCTGAAAGCAATGCTTGAGGTCCACGGGCTCATTTAGAATAACAGAGTTGGAAGGGACCTTGGAGGTCCTCTAGTCCAACCCCCTGCTTAGGCAGGAAACCCTACAACACTTCAGACAAGTGTCTATCCAACATCTTCTTAGAGACTTGCAGTGTTGTAGCATTCACAACTTCTGGAGGCAAAGTCGTTCCACTGACTCATCGTTCTCACGGTCAAGAAATTCCTCCTCAGTTCTAAGTTGCTTCTCTCCTGGATTAGTTCTCACCCATTGCTCCTTGTCCTGCCCTCAGATGCCTTGGAGAATAGGCGCCTGCGTACGCGCTAATCATACCTGGGAGAAAGGAAAGACGAGCTGCTGAAGCCACTTTCTCCATTGCACAAGCTGTCCCCCTCGTTCCCTTCTCCGTAGTCCTCAAAGTGCTCCTCTCCGCTGATGACAGTGACGATCGAGGGGCTGTGGACGTCGGTGGTCAAGGAGAAGTCATTCGGGTGGGATCTGTTGGGAGAAAAAAGAAGCATCAAAGCATCAAAGAGAGGGCAAAGAGAGGGCATCGGGAAGAGGGCACCGTACCTAGCGAAATGTTGACACGTTGTTGTGACGTGACAGGAGGCTGGTTCTGTAATTCCATCACCGGACATGACATTGAAAAGGGTTTTTCACAGACTAGTGAGCTACAGAGAGTCTGGCAGTGTGGATCTCCAAATTCCCAGGTTTAGCCCTGGTTCATCTAGAGCAGGGGTGTCAAACTCAATTTCATTGAGGGCCACATCAGGATTGTGTTTGACCTCAGGGGGTTGGACGGGTGGCCAGGGTGGGTGTAACCAGCTTGAGGTCACTCATGTCAGGGGGGGCACCTGTGGAAGGCAGGACTTCCCTCAGATCCTCCCTTAGTCTCATAACCTTCCTTCCTTCCTTCTCTTCTTCCTTCCCCTCTTTCCTTACTTTTCCTTCCTTGCTCTTTTCCCATCTTTCCTTCTTTTTCTTTTTGTCTTTCTTATTTCCGGTTCTTTCGGTATTTGCCGGTTCTCCGAACTACTCAAAATTTCCGCTACCGGTTCTCCAGAACTGGTCAGAACCTGCTGCATACCATCTCTGCCCAAGAGCTAATCAATAAAGTAAACTGAACTAGATTAGGCAAAAAGACTAGATTCCATCATTCATGAAATGTGATTTGTGTGTCTACAAGGACCAGGGGAGACATGATAGCCGTCTTCCGATATCTCAGGGGTTGCCACAAAGAAAAGGGAGTCAAGCTATTCTCCAAAGCACCTGAGGGCAGGACAAGAAGCAATAGGTGGAAACTAATCAAGGAGAGAAGCAACTTAGAACTGAGGAGAAATTTCCTGCCAGTGAATGACAATTAACCAATGGAACTGCTTGCCTCCAGAAGTTGTGAATGCCCCAACACTGCAAGTCTTCAAGAAGATGTTGGATAGCCATTTGTCTGAAATGGTATAGGGCTTCCTGCCTAGGCAGGGAGTTGGACTAGAAGACCTCCAAGGTCCCTTCCAACTCTGCTATTGTATATGTGTGAATGAGTGGATGGGTGGGTGTGTTTAGCCGATCCTACTCAATGAGGAGATGAGAAAATTCTTCACCATCTCAATCCATCTGGAATGTCCAAGGACAGCACTGGATATGTGAAACTAAGTCAATTCTGTGCCAGGAAAATGACTGACCGCTTTGTTGGGATGCTGAAGGAATAAAGGATGTAGAAATTCTTTAAGGGGGCTGCAGAGATTTTTTTTCATAGTAGAATCAACTCTAGGCATACAAGAAAACTTTTCCAAAAGTTTTTCCAATTCAAATCCAGAATGAAAAAGAATTTGAAAAATGCCTTTGTGCCTGAGGCTGTATGATCCTGAGTTTTACTCCATTCAAAAACAGGAAACTAGTTTATCTGTACATCCAACATGCTAATGTCGGCATTATTTTTGCATTAACAGACAAAATAGTCTTGTTATCCTCCGGAAATGTGGAGGGAGAGATACAAATTCCAATATCTTCCCATTCTTACAATGGTGATTTAAAAGTTCCATCCAGAACCGGATGAGATCATTACCTAAAGATACAGATAAACACAAACCAATAAAACTCCTCCAAATAAAATGTAGAATAAACCCTGCATGACATAATAGTTATTTGTGGTTTGGGGAGAGGAAAGAAAGAGAATTAATATTTGTTCTTAAAAAACCAGCACCTTGCATAGAATTGCTTTGTGGCTTATTAAGTTTCCAGTATATATACTGGACATTTGCAATATATGTAATGGACTTCAATAATCATGAAGGAGGAGGAGGAGGAGGAGGAGGAGGAGGAGGAGGAGGAGGAGGAGGAGGAGGAGGAGGAGGAGGAGAAGGAGAAGAAGAAGAAGAAGAAGAAGAAGAAGAAGAAGAAGAAGAAGAAGAAGAAGAAGAAGAAGAAGAAGAAGAAGAAGAAGAAGAAGAAGAAGAAGAAGAAGAAGAAGAAGACAGAGTTAATTGTTGATATGTCAAAAAAAAATCAGGATAGCGGACATGGTAATACTTGGCAGATGGCAGAATCGAAGGGAAAGAACTGGAGAAAAATCACAGAAAGCAAAGACTAACACAGAGAAGTAGAACAACAGTGGCAAAAGAAAGCCGAGATAGCACCAATAGTAATAGGCGCCTTGAGTGCAATCTCCAAACATTTGGAGCAGCCCTTGAGAACCCTTGGCATTGACCACTTCCCCACCAGTCAATTGCAAAAGGCAACATTACTTGGAATATCCTGCAACAATACTTTTAACACTATCAAACAACATCTGACTATCTCTGATTCTTGAGAGGGAATCAACGGGTGGTGGTGGGGGACACATCAAATCTGGTTTAAACATCTGGGCTGACTGTATGACAAGCCATAATAATCGGGATTGACGAAATCAACATCTGTCAATTGCAAAAGGCAGCTTGATCTGAAACAGCTGACATCCTGCCATGATACATCTAACACCATCATACAACATCTGCCTCTCCCGGGTCCTTGGGAAAGGCTCAACAGTTGGAGAAAAATGCCGAATCTAGTCTAAACATCTGGCTGGCTGCGAGATCAACAAGAATCATTAAAAAGAGCAATTTCTCTAGATGTGGCAAATCCCAGGGGCAGCAGAATTCAGGGATAAGGATTGGAAAAAAGATTTCAGAACGTAAAGATCAAATTATCAACACTAGTAGACAATGCGAGCTGCACTGGCTACCTGTGACCTTTCGGGTGCGTTACAAGGTTTTGATGAGCATCTTCAAAGCGCTCCATGGCACGGGGCCTAGTTACCTTCGAGACCGTCTGCTGCCCCATACGTCCCTACGACCGATTCGCTCCCACAGAGAGGGTCTTCTCCGGGTGCCGTCGGCCGGTCAGCAACGCCCAGGGGAAGGGCCTTCTCTGTGGTGGGCCCCGCCCTCTGGAACGACCTACCTCTTGAACTCCGTGTCATCTCCGACCTCCACCTGTTCCGCCAGCGCTTAAAAACGCACTTTTTTCATCTAGCTGGCCTGGCATGAATGACCCGATACCTTACTGACCATTAATTGATCAAAGTTTTAATTAGGGGTTTTATTTATGTTTTAGCGCAGGGTTTGGTTTAATTTAATTTTAATGAGCTTTTGTATTTTGTATTTTTGTATATTGTATATTTGTATTTTTAATCTTCCTGTGCGCCACCCCGGGTCCCTTGGTGGGAGATGGGTGCGGGATATAAATATGAAAAATATATAAATATATGAAAACAATATTGAAAAGTTACATCAGGCAAAAATGACAAAAAGAAGAAATGTTCACAAGAACTATTTCCAGCTGCTATATATCAACCAAAAAATTACCAAAACAAAACAAAAGATTATCTTACTGGGCACACATATTGTTATTTGGGTATTTCCAATTTGTAGATTGCTAGGTAGAAATCAAATTTTCAAAGAGCAGCAATCAAAAATGTTGGCTTGTTCTTTGCACTGCATTGTTAATTGATCGATAGATACACCATCGTTACATTTGATCGATTGCTTCTTCTAAAACAAGCCTATTGATTATACAATAATCAGGAATATGCCTGTACCGTAATTTAGGAAGAGTTTCTTTTTGATCTAGAGAGGCAAATTAAATCTGATTGGATCGAGAGGAGGAAAAGCATGTTCCTGCTTTGGTAAAGATTCCTGACTCATCAAACATTATTTAGTGAACTATCAAAACAAGAGTTATCTGGAAACATTTCCTGGACATCAATAAACAAAAGAATTCTAATCATAAGAGGGGGAAATGTTTAAGGAAGGAGGAAATAGTCAAGGCCAAATGGATGGATAAAAAAAGACTATAGGGAAAAAAGGGATAATATAATGTGAGAGATCAGGAAGGAGGACATTTCCAAAGCTCGTTTGTCACAGACTGAAGATACACTGCAGATAAGTGTGTCTAGTCAAGGCGATGGTTTTCCCAGTTGCAATGGATGGCTGTGAAAGTTGGACCATAAGGAAGGCTGAGCGCTAAAGAATGGAGGCCTTTGAACTCTGGTGCTGGAGAAGACTCCTGCATTGAGTCCCTTGGACTGCAAGGCCATCCAACCGGTCAGTCCTAGAGGAGATCCACCCTGACTGCTCTTCAGAAGGCCAGATCCTGAAGAGGAAACTCAAAGTCTTTGGCCACCTAAGGAGAAGGAAGAAGGACTCCCTGGAGAAGAGCCTCGTGCTGGGAACGATGGAGGGTAAAAAGAAGAAGAAGGCGACGACAGAGAAGGAGGTGGCTGGATGGAGTCACTGAAGCAGCCGGCGTGAGCTTCAATGGACTCCAGAGGATGGTAGAGGACAGGAAGGCCTGGAGGAACGTTGTGCATGGGGTTGCGATGGCTCGGATACAATTTCGCAACTAACAACAACAACAAAGGCATCATTCTGGCTCTGGGGTTCCAGCAAACTACATTGCCCTGAACCCCTAGTGCAGAGGCTGCTCTCTGTAGGGTACTGACCCCGAATCCCAACAACCCAGTTAAGCATCCTGAGGACTACAAATCCCGCTGTGGTGGTTCCTGACACTCCACAACCTCCTAGCCACCTTCATTTGGAGGGAGGCAGCAGGGCACAGAAAATAAACAGCTTTGCCACCTTGAGATACCTCCGTGCCAGCTTTTTGCTTCTCTCCACCCCACAACCCCCATTCTGGCCCATTCTGATTGCACGGGCACCTCCCTCTCAGCTGATATAACCGAAAGTTTTCAAAGCAAGAGCAAAACCGAATGCAAACGAACCAAAATAGGGTAAAAAAAAAAGCACGAAAACGGCAAGCATTAAAAAGAGAAATGGGAAGTGCACAATGAAAAAAAGAAAAGAAAAAAAGTGACAGAGAAATAAAGGAAAAAAATCTAAAGAACAGGATTCCAAACCTTTTTTTTTTTTTAACAACGGCTATAAGTGCCATTGTAGATTTACCCCTTTCTCTGAAGTCCTTGACCCCCTTCCTTTGATCACCTATCTTATCTAAGGATCAAAAAAACCACAGATTATAAATCCCGGCTATTTTCCTGTTTGTATGCAAAAAGCCGATCAAGGGTTTCCAGTTAGTAATACATGTAGATCAGGGGTCCCCAACCTTTGCAACTTTAAGTCCGAAGGACTTCAGCTCCCAGAATTCTGGGAGCTGAAGTCCTTCAGACTTAAAGTTGCAAAGGTTGGGGACCCCTGATGTAGATGTTGTCTTTTATCTAATCCGTACCCCTCTCTCGGTTCCCCAATTCGCTTCTTCCTTGTGTTGGAAAACCAACTATACTCATCACTCATGGGTCTTGCAAGGACTGGAGGCACCCAAGGCCAAAAGCAGCTGGCAGCTGTTGACACCCCCTCCCCATCTTAGCTTTCCAAATCCAGCTACCTACAACCCCCTCCCCCCTCCACACACACAATACCTACATCCCCAGAAGAGTATCCGTACTTCCAGGCTAGGGAGCCCACGGCTGTATCGTCCCAAGAGTAGGGTGACAACAGATCCAAAGTTGGCAGCCTCTGCATAAGACCTCCCACAATAAAGCGGATTATGAGCTGAGCGAGGCAAGTCAAGGAATCAGCAGCAACGTAATCCTGCGGAGCAACCAATAAGGAAAGTCCCTTCTTGGCTTCTGGAGGTTTCTCTGAATCCTTGAAAGGCAGCGGGCCAGGCAAGGTGGGATGGGGGGATGGGTTATCAGCAGGAAGAACCTTCAAACATGGAAGTTCCTTGAGTTTTATGCAAAAAGCCCATAAAGGGTTTCCAGTTAGCAATAAATGTAGATGGGTAATCAGCAGGAAGAAGAACCTTTAACCACGGAAGTTCCTGGAGGACTTTTGGATCTGTCCCTGTCTCTCCACTCAATCTACCTCACAGGCTTGTGGTGAGGGGAAAAGGAAAGAGGCGAATCTTTCACATTTGTAAACGTAAAACTTCAAATATAAAATCAAAATGCGGTGCCTTCTGAGGCATTCCTCAGAGAGTCAATCAGGGATGCAATGCGACCGGTTCAGGCCGGTTTGCCCGAACCAGTAGTGAAAATGCTACAGGTTCGCCTGAACCGGTAATAAAAACGCTACTTGTTCACCCAAACTGGTAGTAAAAAAATGCTTTTAAAAGTTTTCATTTTTTATTTTTAAATAGCATTTACTACGTTTTCCAATATTTAAAAAACAAAACACAGATTTACACTTGTAACAGCTTTTCCATATGGGTATACATATTTTTCGTAACAATCCTATTTACAAAACACATAACTTAGGATAGTGATATAGAGATAGAATCTTTTAAAAGTTTTTAAAAAGTTCTGGCGATCAGCTGTGTGACAACCAGCTGTGCCGTGCGATCCTCTGAACTTTTTAAAAACTTTTTTTAAACAATTTTAAACTACTAGTTCGGGAGGGGGAGTAGAACTCCTTAGCATCAGAGCGTGTTAATATAAGGCAACTGGCAGTTGGAACAGAATTCTTTTCAGGTGGGGAGGGGGAGTAGAACTTAGCATCAGAGCGTGTTAATATAAGGCAACTGGCAGTTGGAACAGAGTTCCTTTCAGGTGGGGAGGGGGAGTAGAACTCCTTAGCATCAGAGCGTGTTAATTACTGTATAAGAAATACTAATGACTTAATGGTCATTTCGAAAAATTCTTTCTTAGCCAAGAAGCCAAGAGGAACATATGTGCCAAATTTCAAGTTTGTAAGCTTTATGGTTCTGGAGGTTTCGTGATGAGTGAGTGGTACTTGGCTTCTATCTATCTATCTATCTATCTATCTATCTATCTATCTATCTATCTATCTATCTATCTATCTATCTATCTATCTATCATCTTTAATATCTATTTATCTATTGATTGATCGATCTATCATCTATCTAATTATCTATTATCTGTAATATCTATCTATCAATCAATCAATCTATCTATCAATCTATCATCTATCTATCAATTTATCATCTATCTAATTATCTATCTATCTATCTATCTATCTATCTATCTATCTATCTATCTATCTATCATCTATCTAATTATCTATTATCTCCAATTATCTATCTATCTATCTATCTATCTATCTATCTATCTATCTATCTATCTATCTATCTATCTATCTATCTATCTATCTATCTATCTATCTATCTATCTATCTTCTATCTAATTATCTATTATCCAATATCTATCTATCATCTAATTATCTATTATCTCTAATATCTACCTACCTACCTACCTACCTACCTATCTGTCTGTCTGTCTGTCTGTCTGTCTATTTACCTACCTACCTATATCTAAAACCTTTGGGAGCTGCCCAGAGTTGGCTGAAAGACGGGTGACTATATAAATGTTTTAAATAAGTAAAGAAATACCCGTTCTCCGTTTCCTCCGGCTCCATGAATTCCGAATGCACCGTGGAATCGACAGCGCTGTCTGTCTCGACTTCGTCGTGCATCTCATGATGGACCAGCGTGCTGGTGTCCTCATCCGTGAAGGTCTCACACTCGCTGTAGGTGCTCTCCGAGCCCATATACGCACTGTCGGTCACCTCATTGGCCTACGGCAGGCAAGAAGAGGAACAGATATTGACCACAAAGCTGCCCCAAGAACAACGAAGGGGAAGTCGACTGGACGACTCTTTTAACATGGAGCACATCACACAGGGTAGGTAGTCCTCCCCGACTTACGGCTCCAAGCCAGGCCCAAATTCCTGTGGTTAAATGAGACATTTGTTAAGTGAGCTTTGCTCCTCCTTTTCTTGCCCCAGTTGTTAAGTGAATCACTGCGGTTGTTAAGTTAATAACACAGTTGTTATGCGAATCACCACGGTTGTTAAGTTAGTAGCGCAGTTGTTAAGTGAATCTAGTTTTCCCACTGACTTTGCTGGTCAGACGGTCGCAAAAGGGGGAATCGCGTGATCCTGGGACACTGCAACCGTCATAAATGCGAGCCAGTTGCCAAGCGCCTCAATTTTGATCACGCGACTATGGGGATGCCGCAATGGTCATAAGTGTGAAAAGCGGTCATGAGTTTTCCAGTGCTGTTGTGACTTTAAGCGGTCCCTAAATGAACCGTTGTAAGTCAATCCCTACCTGTAACAACTGGTTTGTGGTTTAGTGCAATGTATGAACCCAGCATCTCTAGTCTGATAATAGAGGGCTAGTGGGCTACCTGTGAAGGAAGCTGGACACTAAACCGGACTTTTCATGGGCTTCCAAATAAGTTGCCTCAGGGGGCTGCCCCATTCTGGTAAATAAGACAAGTAAAGGTTCCCCTTGCACAGATGTGCTAGTCGTTCCCAACTCTAGGGGGCGGTGCTCATCTCCGTTTCAAAGCCAAAGAGCCAGCGCCATCCGAAGACGTCTCCGTGGTCATGTGGCCGGCATGACTCAACACCGAAGGCGCACGGAACGCTGTTCCCTTCCCACCAAAGGTGATTCCTGTTTTCTACTTGCATTTTTTACGTGCTTTCGAACTGCTAGATTGGCAGAAGCTGGGCCAAGTCACGGGAGCTCACTCCGTTATGCAGTACTAGGGATTCGAACTGCCGACCTTTCTGATCGACAGTTTACCCCAGTTAAAAATACAATTCTAAACTTACCTGTAGCTACAGGAGGGAGGCGGTGGCTCAGTGGCTAAGACTGTAGCTACAGGTAAATTTATAATTGTATTTTTAACTGCGGTAAAGAATTTCAGAAGCTGCTTCTACATTTGTAATTTCTTTTCTATTGCTCTTTTATTTTCTCCCCTTTTCTTGAGCTTTTAGCTTTGTCTTTCTTCTTTTTCTTTTTTTAATTTACATTCGTTTTGAGCTTCTTTTTAAAAGCCTTTTGAATAAAACTATACAAAAGACAAGCCATTGGGAGGCATTTCTTCCCAATACTATAGGAGCAATCTCTGGGAAAGAACCTTATGGTGCCCGAATAGGAACGCAAAAAATCTTGCCAATGACTTTTGAAGGACCCCTGGGAGAAAAACCAAGCTGAACCAAACCAAACCAAACAGCCTTATCAGCTTCAGAGGTGGAAGCTCTTGAGTTTCTTTAAACAATAAAGCAGAAAAGTCGACTTAAAGGTTAGCAAGACCACTCCCGTGGGAGCCAATGTTGACCAACTGGACCAGGTCACAGGTTCAACGGTCAATTGGAGGAGGGAGAAAATCCGGTAAGGGGAAGATAACAGCTCAAGGTTTGCAGCTTTCATAGGGAATTTCGACCGTTAACTGAGGACTACCTGCATTCTGGAAGGGGACCCAGAAGGATGGGTACCATTCAGCTCCAAAAGATTGTGCACCTCCATGTTTTGCTGTAACGTCTGTCTTGGATCCTGGCAGATCGAGGATTTGTTAAAAGACTGTTTTGGGTTCCAAAAAGAGGGAGGGAGGGAGGGAAGGAAGGAGAGAGGGAGGGAAGGCAGGAAGGAAGGAAGGAAGGAAAGAGCTGGGGGAGGGAGGGAGGGAAGGAAGGAAGGAAGGAAGGAAGGAAGGAGGGAGGGAGAGAAGGCAGGAAGGAAAGAAGGAAGGAAAGAGCTGGGGGAGGGAGGGAAGGAAGGAAAGCTGGGGGGGGAGGGAGCTGAGAAGGGAGGGAAGGAGCTGGAGAGGGAGGGAAGGAAGAAAGGAAGGAGGGAGGGAGAGAAGGCAGGAAGGAAAGAAGGAAGGAAGGAGCTGGGGAGGGAGCGAGGGAGGGAGGGAGGGAGGGAGGAAGGAAGGAAGGAAGGAAGGAGATGGGGAGGGAGGGAAAGAAGGAGCTGAGGAGGGAGGGTGGAGCTAGGGAGGGAGGGAGGGAGGGAGGGAAGGAAGGAAGGAAGGAGCTGGGTAGGGAGGGAAAGAAGGAGCTGAGGAGGGAGGGAGGGAGGGAGGGAGGAGGGAGGGAGGGAAGGACAGTGAGGAGGAGCTTTGGGAGGCGCATGGGCCAGTCCTGGACTCTGGGGAAGGGTCTGATGAGGGCTCTGTATTAGTTACACATAGATAGATTACCACCCCTTACACCCCTATGATGACCTGTCCCTAGTTAGGTCTTCTAATGGTGGAAAGAAAAACAGAATTGCTTTAAAAACCAGGGATTAGAATTGTCATAGATAGCGATTATAATTCTATCCAGCTTTTCCGGCTAATAGAGCGACAGTAATACTGCTTTATCCCTCTTCGCCATGTGTTGTGTTTACATCGCACAACGCTTCCTCTCCGCTAAAGAAAAAAAGCTTAAAAATTGAATTTGCAAGTGGACGATTAGAACCTGACCCCCCCTGCAATTTTGCCAGTTTTTATAATAGTTCTTGAAGGACTTAAAATTTGCTTTGAACAAGGGAATGTGGCTCCTTTAGCAAAAGTGTGATGTGGCCCATCAGTAGATTTGGCAGCAGATTCGGACAGTGAGGAGGTTGGGGAGGAACCTGGGCCAGTCCTGGAGTCTGGAGAAGGCTCTGAGGAGGGCTCTGTGTCGGACGCAGAGAGGGGGTCAGGGCCGTCCGACAGTTATCAGCTGCCTTCGGAGTCAGACATCAGTGAGGCAGAGGAACAGCTGGAGCCTGTTCCCAGTGTGCGCAGCTAAGGAACAGGGGTCAACTTGGGAGTAAGGCCACAGGTGGACGATGAAGGCCCCTCCCAGAGGAAATAAAAGAGGAGCAACAGGGGAGTGGAGTTTGCAGGAGACAATTAGTTCGCTCGTGACTCTCGAAGACTCCCTGCCAAGTTCTGCCGAGATCGGCCTGGCAGCTCTCCAAGCCAGATAAGTTCTGTGACCGCAAATCCTCCCTCGAAAGATTTTGCTGGCTGTGAATGAGCAGAATTCATAGTCAATTAATAAAAGGGGGTTTTGTCGGGACCAGGAGTTTGCTTCAGGCTCTTGGGAAGCCTAGATCAGAACCCCTAGCTAGCTAACACACCTTTGCCCCCAGCTCCTCCATCTACAACTCCAGGAAGGGCCAGCTGTTTCCCCGTGCAGCTCTTCCGTGCCCTTGACGGATCTCTCTGGAAAGGAAGTTTTTGCATTACCAACACTCCTGCTGACTCCGCATATTTCGGCAGATCCTTTCTCCCAGCCACTTCAGGGTTGTTAAACAAGTGCCCGGTTTTATAAGGGGAGGGGAGCGAAGCAGGATATGGAGATATGGACTTCTCTCTTAATAATAATAATAATAATAATCTTTATTGCCATTGTCCTGGTTTACAATGAAATTGGTTCTCTTCTCAGAAGACGGGCCTTATAAAAGAAATAAAGCCGCACAGGAACATAGCCCCCGTTTCTGACTTTTTATATATATAAATTGTAATTTGCAGGGTTTTAAATGGGCTTTTAGCACAAGTTTAATAATTTAATATGTTTTTAATGATGTATATTGTATATTGTTGTTTTTTGTTATGGTTTTAATAATGCCTGTGCGCCGCCCTGGTGAAGGGCGGGGTATAAATCCGAAATAAATAAATAAATAAAAGGAACAAGGAAGTGGGTCCCATTGAGAGATACGCCACTACTCTACTGTACCCCCAAAGCTCTCAGGAAGGAAGGAAGAACGCCCCAAAGAGCCCTATGCAGAAACTCCAACATGGTGATTTACTTTATTCCAACGAGCGATGGCTTTGAGCAGGACCTCTCAGCAGAACAAGCACATCCCAAAGGCAGGCAAAACAGCTTGGCCTAGTGGTTGAGGCACCAGGTTAAAAGCCAGGAGGCCGTGAGTTCTAGTCCCACCTTAGCCATGAAAACTAGCTGGCTGACTTTGGGCCAATCTGACTTTGGGCCAATTACCAGGAGACGGGGAGTTCTAGTCCCACCTTAGCCATGAAGGACAACTGGGAGACTTTGGACCAATCACCAGAAGATGGTGAGTTCTAGTCCCACCTTAGCCATGAAAACTAGCTGGCTGACTTTGGGCCAATCTGACTTTGGGCCATTCACCAGGAGACGGGGAGTTGTAGTCCCACCTTAGCCATGAAGGACAACTGGGAGACTTTGGACCAATCACCAGAAGATGGTGAGTTCTAGTCCCACCTTAGCCATGAAAACTAGCTGGCTGACTTTGGGCCAATCTGACTTTGGGCCAATCACCAGGAGACGGGGAGTTCTAGTCCCACCTTAGGCATGAAAGACAACTGGGAGACTTTGGGCCAATCACCAGGAGACGGAGAGTTCTAGTCCCACCTTAGGCATGAAAGACAACTGGGAGACTTTGGGCCAATCACCAGGAGACGGGGAGTTCTAGTCCCACCTTAGGCATGAAAGACAACTGGGAGACTTTGGGCCAATCACCAGGAGACGGGGAGTTCTAGTCCCACCTTAGGCATGAAAGACAACTGGGAGACTTTGGGCCAAGTACCAGAAGATGGTGAGTTCTAGTCCCACCTTAGCCATGAAAGCCACCAGCTGGGTGATTTGGGGCCAGTCCCTCTCTCTCAGCCCAACCTACCTCACAAGGTGGTTGTTGGGGGGGGGGGGGGGGAAAGAGAAGGAAGGTTTGCCACCTTTAGGTATTTGTAAACGTAAAGGTTCCCCTCGAACATATGTGCTAGTCGTTCCTGACTCTAGGGGGTGGTGCTCATCTCCGTTTCAAAGCCGAAGAGCCAGCACCTGTCCGAAGACGTCTCCATGGTCATGTAGTCAGTAAGACTCAACGCCGAAGGTGCACGGAACGCTGTTCCCTTCCCACCAAAGGTGGTTCCTATTTTTCTACTTGCATCTTTGCATGTTTTCGAACTGCTAGGTTGGCAGAAGCTGGGACAACACAGGAGCTCATTCCATTATGCGGTGTTTGGGATTCAAACTGCCGACCTTTCTGATCGACAAGCTCAGCATCTTAGCCACTGAGCCACCACGTCCCTTATTATTCGTAAAAATAACAACGGCAAGATACAAATAAATGAAATAATCATACTAATCAAACATCCACCTGCCTATCCCAGGTCCTTGAAAAGGGCTAGATGGGTGGATTAAAAAACAGATCCAATCTGAGCATCTGGCTGACTGTGCAACAAAATAATAATAATAATAATAATAATAATAATAATAATAATAATAATAATAATAATAATAATAATAATAATAATAATAATAATAATAATAATAATAGGATGCTGGCAGCAAACTGCATCAACAATTAGCACCGGTCAATAGTATTTGTAATATGCATTTTTTAAATGTTCAGTTGGCTGAGTTTCATGTTTTATGAATAAAGTAAATAATAATAATAATTTTGACAATGACCTCCAAGGTCCCTTCCAACTCTGCTATTGTATTATTATTATATTATTAAGTCATCTCCTGGAATAACATCATGGAGTTATCTAATGATTCCATGAGCTGATTCTATTTCGCCAAAGCATTTCAGGAAGAAATGACCCACTTTATTCCCTCAATTTCCTCCCTTCCTCTCAAGGAACTGAGTATCTTCACCTAGCCAATAATGGCTCTGAAGACAAAGGAGACGGTGCTAGTTTTCCAGAAGCACAGAGAGGAACCTGCCCCACTGTATATCGAGGGGGGCTGTGTGGAGGGGGTCTCCTCTTTTAAATTCTAGGGAGTGCTTATTAGCCAAGATCTCGCCTGGAAAAACAACACGTCTCTCTGGTGATTGGAAAAGCCCAACAGAGACTTCATTTCCTTAGAGTCCTGCGAAAAACTCAGGTGGAACAATGGCTGATGACCTCTTTCTATCGGTCCACCGTAGAAAGTGTCCTCACATATTGCATCACAGTGTGGTATGCTGGTTTAACAGCTGTGGACAGGAAGGCCCTACAGAGAGGGATCAATCTGGCACAAGTAACCATTGGTTGCCCTCTGACACCACTGGATGACCTCGCCAGGTCTCGCTGCTTTAGCAGAGCAAGAAAGAGACTTAGAGATGATTCACACCCTGGTGAGTGTCTCTTTGCACTTCTACCATCGGGCAGAAGACATCAAAGCATAGCCAGCTGGACAAATAGGTTTAAAAATAGTTTCCATCCTTGGGCTATCAGACTTTTAAATACAACCACAATCACTCCACGCACACACACAGAAACGTACGGCTAGTTTTCCTTTCTTTTCCTTTTTTCCTTAATTATTTGCATAGGGATTATCCTTTATCCCAGGGGTCTCCAACCTTTGCAACTTTAAGCCTGAAGGACTTCAGTTCCCAGAGTTCTCCAGCCAGCTTTGCTGGCTGGAGAATTCTGGGAGCTGAAGTCCTTCAGACTTAAAGTTGCAAAGGTTGGACACCCCTGCTTTAATCCTATTTATGTTGTTCGTATTTGTTGTCAGGGATGAGGCTAAAAAACCCAATTTCGTTGTGTACACGATGTACAATGACAACAAAGGCTATGCTATCACACCTACCTATTCACCCAACTCACTTCGAACGTAAGCTTTAAACATTCAGGGGCAGAAGAGACAAAACCTAACGAAGCCTGCAACTTCCCCCAAATGCAAAGACGGGTTCCCGCCAGGAAAAAAAAACAGTTGTTAATCTTTCATTTTGGAAATCCACGCAAACTTGCACGCAACAGGATACAAGCTCTCTTGCCCTCCAGGTATATTCAGACAACCACGCTCCTTACATCGAGGAGAACAGCCCCTTTCTATGAATCTCGCAGGTTAGCCCCTCCAAAAACCACTGTAGGCGTTTTCACAACAGACTCCATTCCTGGATTAATGCGGTTGGGAGAGGTTCGCAGGATACTTTCAGCTGCCGCCCAAATCCTAACCGAACGTCACACTCACCAAGCTTAGGGTGTTCTAGGCAGACACCATGGAGTCTTTTCACTCAGTTGGTTCAGCAATTCGCACAATGAGCCCGGTTTGAAAATGCTGTTTTCCAACCCTTGTCCGACGCTGCGTATTTCTGCTTACATTATTCCTTCCACGGAGCCCAGCCCTTTTCCTGACCTCCGCAGTTTCCATGGGGCGTTAATTCTCCAGCTATTTCAAACCAATGATTTACCTGGCCTGGGTTGGCTGCTGTGTCCAACCTGCCTTTCCCACCCAACCTGTTTCTCCGTTGAACGGAGAGTCAAACTCTTCCCACCCCCCACTTCCCAGCTCTGGAACAAGGAAATCCATTTTCAAGTTACAACTCTGCTGCCTAAGCAGATTGAAGGAAAAAACACACACACATTCCGGCTGATGTCCTACCTTTTTCCAAGCAGGATGGGCAGTCCGACAGGCCGGGAACCAGCTCAGACTAAACGCCTTCAAAGTGACCCTTCACTGGGCTCCCTAAAGAGCTGCCATCTGGGCTGGACTAAGGAGCGCACAGCCCATCCTAGCAGACCTGATCAGGATTTTAAGTTAGGGGAGTGATTGGTTGTTTTACTGGAAGGCACCTTTTTTTTTGCTGCAAGTGCTAAAGTTTGCACCACCAGCTTTCTGCTGGAGGGAATTAGGGGGGTGGGGGGAGGAGGAGGAGGAGGAGGAGGAGGAGGAGGAGGAATGTAAGAATCACGAAATCTAGAACTGGGCAGACCCAAACAAACTTATTAGGTTAGATTAGGGGGGGTGACTAAAATTTAGGAAGAACGGTTGCAGGAACTGGGTGTGTCTAGTTTGATGAAAAGAAGAACCAAGGGAGACATGATAGCAGTCTTCCAATATTCAAGGGGCTGCCCCAAAGAAGAGGGAGTCCAGCTATTCTCCAAAGCACACGAAGGCAGGACAAGAAGCAATGGGTGGAAACTAATCAAGGAGAGAAGCAACTAAGGAGAAACTTCCTGACTGTGAATATTTATGGAGAGTCTCAGTCATCCAGGTCATGGTTGTCCCAAAGGTGTTTTTTTCTTCAAGAGGCAACTGGACTTTCTGGGGGGCGGGGGGGGGGGCTGAAGTCATTTCATTTCTCATCCAAGAAGCTATTTCAGCTCTGACTGGACGTTGGGGAAGGGAAAAATGGTGGGGAATGGAAGGATCCCCACCATCCAGTCAGAGGTGAAGATGCTTCTTGGAGGAGAAGCGAAACACCTTCAAAGAAAAACCAGAAAGTCCAGTTGTCTCTTGGGGGGGAAAAAAGCAGCTTTGGGTTTCCGACTGTGAAAACGATCAACCAGTGGACTAGTTTGTGAGTGCTCCAATTTTGGAGGCTTTTAAGAAAAGACTGGACAGCCATTTGTCTGGAATGGTTTAGGGCAGTGATACAATACAATACAATAGCAGAGTTGGAAGGGACCTTGGAGGTCTTCTAGTCCAACCCCCTGCCTAGGCAGGAAACCCTACACCACTTCAGACAAATGGCTACCCAACATCTTCTTGAAGACTTCCAGTATTGGGGGATTCACAGCTTCTGGAGGCAACTTCTGTTCCACTGATTAATTGTCCTAACTGTCAGGAAATTCCTCCTCAGTTCTAAGTTGCTTCTCTCCTTGATTAGTTTCCACCCATTGCTTCTTGTTCTGCCCTCAAGTGATGGCGAACCTTTTCGGTACTGAGTGTCCAAATTGAAACATATACGTGTGCGCACGCCGGAATGCCGGAAACTCAAAGACCAGCTGGCCAGGGAGCATGCATGCACCGGCCAGCTGGTCTTTTGGTTTCCAACACACTCATTCGCACTGGCCAGCTTGTCTTCATGTGCGATGGTGCACCAGAAACCCAGAGACTAGCTGGCTGGTGCGCACATGCGCACAGGCCAGCTGGTCTTCAGGTTTCCGGCATGCATGAACACCAAGTGGCCAGCTCGCATGCACGCACCAGAAACCAGGAGAGCAGCTGGTGATGGCACATGTGCCCACTGTGTGCCATAGGTTCACCATCATGCGTTTAGGGTCTCCTGCTCAAGCGGAGGGTTGGACTAGAACAGGGGTTTCCAACCTCTGCAACTTTAAGTCTGAAGGACTTCAGCTCCCAGAATTCTCCAGCCAGCAAAGCTGGAGAAGTCTGAAGTCCTTCAGACTTAAAGTTGCAAAGGTTGGAGACCCCTGGATTAGAAGACCTCCAAGGTCTTTTTCCAACTCTGTTATTCTACGTTCTAAGTTCCCGTCGCTCGAACAGGACTGTTTTTGTTCTTCAGTAGCTGTGGCGTAGCGGTTCTCGTCTTCCACTTCCCCCTTTCTCTGCCATCTGATCCGAACAATTTGGTCCTTGAAATTAAAGGGAGTTTTTGTTTGGCCTTTGGGACGCACAAAGAGACAAGGCGAGGACAGGCATCGTTTGTGAAATTTCCCCATTTCTAGGCACCCAGCGGGGATCAACATTTGGGAGAAAAGAGAAGTGAAAAAACAATTGGCCGTCACATCTTGGGGTGGGAGGCCTTCTGAATATTGCCGGACTTCCAAGGTGGAACCAAATAATAACTTATTCATCTTAATTCCAAATGTAATTTATTTTATATCATGTGTAAATTGTTAATTAATTTATTGCTCATTGCTTATGGGGTTCTTTATTCAATCTCTTTTTAACTTTTGTACTGTGTGTTTCTTATGTTGTACGCCGCCCTGAGTCCTTTGGGAGAAGGGTGGCATATAAATCCAATCCAATCCAATCTTCTTCTGCCCAGGGGGAGGCTGATCGTGTTTTGATCCATCCCAAATTAGATAAGCCTGCTGGAGCTCATATTCAACACCCTACTCGGGGGGAAGGAATTTAGGGGGTATAAGAGGGCAACCGGCGGCTCTGGAGCCACATGTGGCTCTTTCATTCCCTCTGCTGTGGCTCCCTGTCACCGGTCGGCACCACAATTTTGAGAGGAGCTTCCGGTTGGGGGGAGGAGCATAGAGCACCAGGAGGAGACTCTATGGCAAGGGGCGGGTTTTTTGGTCAGCTCCACAATTGATAGAGCTTTTGGTTAGGACAGATAGAGGAAAAAGGATGTTGTGCTAGAAGGAGACTCTATGGTGGAAGAACCAGACTTCCGGTCAGCAGAGGAAAAAGGACACCGTGCTAGGAGGAAACTCTCTATGGTGGGGGGGGGGGGGGGGGGGGGGGGGGGGGGGAAACCGGACTTCCGGTTGGCTCCAGAATTGAATGCGGGGGTGGGAGGGTGGGGGGCTTCCGGTTAGGACCTTTGTGGCTCTTTGACTGGTTAAGGTTGAGTAAGGTGGGAAGGATAGAAGGAAGGAAGAGGAGGGAGGGAATGGGAAGGAAGGAGATGGGAAAAAGAGAAGGAAGGAAGGGGGAGGATGGGAGGAAGGTGGGAAGGAAGAAGAGGAGGAGGAGAAGCAGGGAGGGAGGGGGAAGGAAGGAAGGAGATGGGAATGAGAGAAGGAAGGAAGAGGAGGAGGAAGAACAGGGAAGGGAGGGAGGGAGGGAGGGTGGGTGGGAGGAAGGAAGGAAGGTAGGTCAGTCTTGGGGCCCTCTATGGTGATGGGCTGCTTCAGTGCAAGAGCAATTCAGTTGCAAAGCCTTCTTAGTTGCACCCACACCTCCCTTGAGGAAGCTGTGCCTAGTAGAGCAATGGACTTTGCATACTCTTGAGAACTTCCATCCTCGTGAGCTGTTCCAAAGTCCCAAAACGCCTTTGAAGAAAATCCAGTAAATATTAACTCACCACCAATAAGGCATGCATGCCTGGCCAGTTAATCCCAAACCTCCCTTCCTTTTGCTGCCTTCATCCAGACCCATCCTGTCCAACGGGCAACAGGAGCCAGCCTGCTTCTTCTCTGGGAGATCATGACTAAGGCCTGTTGACAGCACCCGCCACTCCCAGGCAGACTGCTCTTATAAATGCAGGCTCTCCTTTAGCTGCCGTAACTCACAGCTATGAATAGTAATATGAATGGATTAAATATGAATTATAATGTGGGAGGTGCCTCTCGCTAATTATGACCAATGCTGGGTGCATCTCTCTCACCAACCCAATATATCTAGTGAAGAGCTGATGGATAACTGAAAAGTTAAATTTCTTATGTCCTAAAATTTTTGAGGCACACAATCCAGATTATGGACTCTGTCTCCCCAATTAAATCCTTTGCATCTGACCACGTATAATCCATAAAATCTTCTATCTGTCCATCCATCCATCCATCCATCCATCCATCCATCCATCCATCCATCCATCCATGTATGTATGTATGTATGTATGTATGTATGTATGTATGTATGTATATTCCAGCATAACTCTGGAACGCCTCGAGCAATTTTAACCAAAGTTGGTAAACTGATGACTTACTCTCTGGAGAAAAATATAGGAGGGTGAGATACCCCTAACACCCCTCGTATGTGGTCTTTTAAGAAGCAGCCTGTTGTGCCTTAAAATGGCTTCTACTGTACTGCTGTAAAATGGCTTCTACTGTACAGTGCAGTGGAGTTGCTATGGTAACGGCTTCACAGTACTCCATAAGGGGGCTCCCTCTTAAGGGTAAGGGGGAAAACAAATCCAACATTAGAAATTACATTTGATCCGGTCATTTCCCCCCAATAAATAAATACCCGGGCAACGCCTGGTGATCAGCTAGTGATTCATAAATCAGCCCCCTTTCAAGACGCTGCAAGAGCCCTTGTTAGCAAGAGCACTTAGACTTATTTGCCACTTTACAGTGCTTCATAGCCCTCTCTAAGCAGCTTACAGAGTCAGCCTCTTGCCCCAACCATCTGGGTCCTGATTTGACCCACCTCGGAAGGATGGAAGGCTGAGTCAACCTGGAGCCTGGGGAGATTTGAACTGCCAAATTGCAGGTAGCCGGCAGTCAGCCGAAGTCGCCTGCAGTACTGCACTCTAACCACTGCACCATCGTGGCTCTATTTTGTTCCTGTTCAAAAGAGTATTATTTCCCGCAGAGGGTTATAAATAAATCCAACCTTCCCTTAACAACTTCCATCCACTCAACTCTGATATTTCCTGCGCTGCTTATTTGTTGTCGTTTTCCAGCTCTTGTTTCTGGCATTTGAAGATATTAATTGTATATGTGTTTTTTTGACACATTGGTGTTTGGATTGTCGTTGAATTTATTCCCATTTTCTGTCCTTGCATGGTTTCTGGATGGTTACTGAGATCAGATACTTTGGACAGCCACAAGAGGGAAGCATTGACAACTTAGAAAATTTAGATATATATTTTTTAAACTCATCAACAACCATTTCTTTCTTTCCCCCTAAAAGTAAAGGTAAAGGTTCCCCTCGCACATATGTGCTAATCATTCCTGACTGTAGGGGGCGGTGCTCATTTCTGTTTCAAAGCCGAAGAGCCAGCGCTGTCCGAAGACGTCTCCGTGGTCATGTGGCCGGCATGACTCAACACCAAAGGTGCATGGAACGCTGTTCCCTTCCCACCAAAGATGGTTCCTATTTTTCTACTTGCATTTTTTACATGCTTTCGGACTGCTAGGTTGGCAGAAGCTGCCACGGGAGCTCACTCCGTTACGCAGCGCCAGGGATTCAAACCGCCGAACTGCCGACCTTCCTGATCGACAAGCTCAGCGTCTTAGCCCCTGAGTCACCATGTCCCTCCTTTTCCCCTAGTAAACTACCCATTAGATTATGTTAGTTTTACTAATTCCTCCACCTGTTGATGTCAGTGAATGCCTTAGAAGCTCACTATGTCCAGCAATTATAAACTCTGCCTGTTTCCAGTCAGGATTTAGGAAAGAGCCTATAATTCAGTGAAGGAATGTCTGCTGTGCTTAAGTTTTAATCCCTGACAATTCCAGATGATACACACACAAAGGCAGGGAGCAACCCATTTTGGCCTGGGGATCTCGTCGGATATGCCAAAGGCTTGTCTCAAAACACCAAGTGCAAAAAGCCTCTTTCTCACCCATTTTCATAACATTGCATTCTCCTTAAAACTCCACACTGCAGTGTTGATTTTCTGCTTCATCCTTAAATTTTCTCAATAATCAATTCCCAAGTTAATTTACACAACGCATTTGGCTAACTTAGTGATTCAAAAACATTGGATTGCATCTCTACAGGTATTTTTCTTTCCTGTTTAATCTGTAATTGCAGCCAAGGATCGATTGATGATTGATTTATCATTTAAATTTACATAACCACCCATCTCATCTATACAATACATCACAGAATATATATATATATATATATATCCCCCTCACATTTTGTAAATATTTAAGTATTTGTTGCCGGCAGTTTAGACATTCATGACTGTGTGCTGCGTTATTTTGAGGGGACAGCACATTTATACCATTATACAAGCTGTATGTTCACTATTTTAGATTTGTAGCCAAGTGTCATTTCTTCAGTGTTGCTACAGAAAAAGATATACTTAAATATTTGCAAAATGTATGACTCTGGGTGTCATGTAAACTAGGGGTCCCCAACCTTTGCAACTTTAAGTCTGAAGGATTTCAGCTCCCAGAATTCTCCAGCCAGCTTTGCTGGCTGGAGAATTCTGGGAGCTGAAGTCCTTCAGACTTAAAGTTGCAAAGGTTGGAGACCCCTGATGTAAACAATTCAAACAAATAGACACATCCTTTTTGATTGTTGCGTGTATAAGGGGGGGGGGGGTGAAGAGACCGATACCTCGATCTATATACCAAATGAATGACCGAGTGGGATCCCCATATCAAAACAACCACCCTTACGTGCAGTCAGAATCTCAAAATAACTTTTAACAGCACAGAATTTGAGCAAAATGCTTCGGTTGAGCTCGGCATAATGCAGGACTGATTGGGGTAGATTGTAGGGCTGACACCGAAATATAATTTCATCATATTTTATCTATTTTCTATGCTTTTTTGATGATGTTTTTGATGTTAGGGGGCCATTTTGGGTCTTGAGATATGATAGAACCAGTTTCTGCAGGCTCGCACCTACTCGCGAGAGCCGGTTGGTGAAATTTAGAGAACCGGTGAGAGGGGGTTCCACCAGCGTACCTGGAAGTAAATCTGGCCCGCCGCTGCCAGTGACCCAACGGGACGGAAAAGAAAGGAAAGGAAAGGAAAGGAAGGAAGGAAGGAAGGAAGGAAGGAAGGAAGGAAGGAAGGAAAGAAAGAAAGAAAGAAAGAAAGAAAGAAAGAAAGAAAGAAAGAAAGAAAGAAAGAAAGAAAGAAAGAAAGAAAGAAAGAAAGAAAGAAAGAAAGAAAGAAAGAAAGAAAGAAAGAATTTATCATCACAATTAAGTCCAAAATTTTGGTTATTAAGCAAGAGCGTTGTTAAATGAGTTTCACCACATTTTAAAAGGTGGCCACTCCCACCTTGTCACATGACTGCCAAGCCACGCCCACAAAATAGGCCACACCTACAGAGTAGGTTCTAAAAAATTTGAAACCCACCACTGGATAGAACCTAGAAATTTGAAGGTCTCTGTTGTTGATACTGTGCGGTTTAGTATCGTAAGAGGTGGAATCCCTCCCATGCTGCCACCTCTTACGATACTAGGCAACACAGGGCCAACAGTAGAGACCTTCAACTTTCTAGGTTCTATCACATCTCAAGACCTAAAATGGACACTTAACATCAAAAGCGTCATCAAAAAAAGCACAACAAAGAATGTTGAGGAAGCCGTTGATACACTTCTACAGAGAAATTATTGAGTCTGTCATCTGCACCTCTATAACTGCCTGGTTTGGCTCTGCAACCCAACAAGACCGACACGGACTTCAGAGGAGAATCAGAACTGCAGAAAAAACAATGGCTACCAACCTGCCTTCCATTGAGGACCTGACCACTGCACGAGTCAAAAAGAGGGCTGTGGAAATATCTACAGACCCCTCACATCCTGGACATAAATTGTTTCAACTCCTACTCTTAAAATGATGCTACAGAGCAGGGGTCTCCAACATTTGCAACTTTAAGTCTGAAGGACTTAAAGCTTTGCTGGCTGGAGAATTCTGAGAGCTGACGTCCTTCAGATTTAAAGTTGCAAAGGTTGGAAACCCCTGCTATAGAGCACTGCACACCAAGACAACTAAACACAAGAACAGTTTTTTCCTAAAACACCATCACTCTGCTAAACAAATAATTCCCTCACCACTGTCAAACCTTATCAGAGATAAGGTCTTTCTTAAGCATCATCTGCATTCTCTCCCATTCTCCAAAGTAGCAAATTGAGACGCCCTTAAGCCACCCAAAGTGACCCAATGCCATTGGGTGGGTGTGTTATCGCTCACCTCGTATGTGACGAAGTCATCAAATTCATCAGCGCATGCAGGAGGCGGCTCATCGGGAGTGTATCCCATGGGGCACAGCTGGCTGTCTGGATCTGTGGGAGAAAGAAGATAAGAGTGAACTTGTCTGCAAGGAGAGTCAGATCACTGAAAACATTCTTGGATTAGAACTCAGGGTTCCAATAAACGAAAGCCAGATTAGTGTAATGCTTAAGGCAGCAGGCTAGAAACCGGGAGGCTGTGAGTTCTAGTCCTGCCTTAGGCACAAAGCCGGCCGGGTGACCTGGTGCCTGACCCCACATGATTTACGGTTCAACTATGTCCCTGTTCCCCCCCAATCCACCCAGAGTGTGTCATTAATCACATTGTCCAATGAGGCACTTTTGTGTGGGCTGTAAAAAAAAACCATGCCTCTCAGGCTGGCTGTGATAATCTGAGATTCAACCATGAGAAATGGCATGAGTGTTTATGAACATGGCTGCTGAGCTGTTCCATCAGTTCTGCCCCTTCCTGCCCCATGGCAACTCTAGAGCAGACCAGGAATGATTTGCAAGTCGACACCCAAATGAGGATATGGGAGAAACAGGAAGGGCCTCTTCGGGTTACATGTGTGTAGAAATATATGAGTATGAGATTGGATATGAATAATAAGACTGTTATTTCGTAGGAATGTTGATGGATGTAAATTAATAAAATGGGGGAGAATTTTAGCAAACTTAAGACTGTTTTAGATATTACTGAAGAATCACCAGCTAATAAACAATGAGTTATAATAAGAGCAACGGAACAATTATAGATGATATGTTGATATAGGTGTATGCATGTATATGCATGTATGTTTGGAACAGACAATGGATGCCATTATGTGGTCATGTTTAAGTAAGACATGTTTGAAGAAGAAGAGAGACCAAATATGGAATATTAGAGGAGAATTCTGGTGTAATGATATTAAGATACATAATGAATCTTTTGATTTAAAATCTATAAAATGAGATTATCCATGAATAATAATGATTCTAGAAATGCACAAGAGTTATGTGTAACCAGTCGACATACTTTCCAAAGGATATAATGTAGAATGATGACTTTTCCTTTTTGCATTTTTGTTTTACTAAAAAATAAATAAATAAAATTCAAAAAAAAAAAGAAGGGCCTTTTCGAAGTTATGGCCCTATTTTCTGATCCATCTATGCAAAAGAAAAAAAGAAACCAACCTCCATTTCTGATTGCAGAGATCCCTCGGCAGAAGTCTTCAAAGCTGATCACGCCAAGCCCTATGGGGTCCAAGAACTTGATCAAATCCTTCACCTGCAAACAGAGACACCAGTCGGGCTCACCAGGCAGCAGATAAAAAAAATTGAATTCCAGATTCAGCCTCGCACAACACACTTCAATTTTGTCCTAATGAAGTCCCAACGATTGGCATAAAACCTGCTTCAGGTTCATCGATATCGTAGGAAGTTAAAACCCACCCACCCCCCTCCTAGAAAATTATGACCCAGGAAGATGTTAGATAGCCATTTGTCTGAAATGGTATAGGGTTCCTGCCCACGCAGGGGGTTGGACTAGAAGACCTACAAGGTTCCTTCCAACTCTGCTATTGTATTGTATTGTATTAAGGTCGTAAAATGGGGCAAAATGCAGTTCACTGTATCGCTTAGCAACAGAAAACCTGGGATCCATTGTGGTCGTAACACAAGGACTATTTGTACTTAACCATCAGAGCGGCGTTCGCATACTCAGCTAAACCCTCCTTCAGTCCTCTAAGAATCTAAACAACGGGGTTTTTTTAAACCCCGATTTGTGGTTTAGCTCGTGATGCAAGCCCAAATCAAGTCTGACTTCATTTAAAATGCAGGTGATTAAAAAGGAAGAGAGATTAATCAGCAGCCGTGCGTGATTACAAAGATACCCATGCACGAGATCCCACTTCAGCCTTGAATCAAACAGGGTGGATTATGCCTTCCTTAGTAATTGGGGTGGGGTGGGGGGATCATCTTGGCCAATTATTGTACGGATTAACTGTAGCTAACAGCTGCAAAGCTTTGAAACGTATTACATAAACGGGACGATGAAACCCAGAAAGTCTGCGCTCCCCTCCACCCCCCCATCCTCAACGCTTTTTAAGCAGGCAAGCATTCTCGTTACAACCTCCTTAAAATATATATATATATATAATATTTTGATTGCCGAGGCTTTACTGGAAGAATAGGCAATTTTTTCAGGATTCCCCAATGATGGGGACTTTGTAGTAAAAAATCAAAAAACCCTTTGAGCCTGCAGCTGTAGATAATATCCCTTTTATCATGTGGCAGCAATTAGCGAGAAATATGGAGAAGAAGAAGGGGGAGAAAAAATCACAGGTTAGCGGAAGATTAGGAGGCTGGGAGAGAAAGACGCCGTGCAGAAAGAGATATAATTAGCCTCTTTTTTTTTGTTTTGAAGAAATATTCCGCTTCTGCATGAGGGGACGAAATAGAACCGAGAGCTTCCTACAGAGGCCAAACAAATAAACGGGAAGGATGCCGTGTTTTAACTTGGGCTGCTACCTCCCCATGTGAAGATTGGCTCCCTCACCGCCCATGTGTACTGAAACATGCAACAAATGTGACCCAATGCACACACTTATTGCAATATTTATATTTATTCAATTTATACCCCGCCCTTCTCCAAACGGACCCAGGGCGGCGCCAAACGGACCCAGTCTTCATGGTGATATATGTTTTTGAGGGATCAGCCACCCAGTGTAGCTGTTGAGAGGGGTGGTTACAGAAATTAATCAATCAATAAACAAATAAAGGTAGAATAGAATAGAATAGAATAGAATAGAATAGAATAGAATAGAATAGAATAGAATAGAATAGAATCATCAGGTATGGACTGGACTGGACTGGACTGGACTGGACTAGAGAATCAAGTATGGAGTGGAGTGGAGTGGAATGGAATAGAATAGAATAGAATAATCAGGTATGGACTGGACTGGACTGGACTAGAGAATCAAGTATGGAGTGGAGTGGAGTGGAGTGGAATGGAATGGAATGGAATAGAATAGAACAGAATAATCAGGTATGGACTGGCCTGGCCTGGACTAGAGAATCAAGTATGGAGTGGAGTGGAGTGGAATGGAATAGAATAGAATAGAATAATCAGGTATGGACTGGACTGGACTAGAGAATCAAGTATGGAGTGGAGTGGAGTGGAGTGGAATGGAATAGAATAGAACAGAATAATCAGGTATGGACTGGCCTGGCCTGGACTAGAGAATCAAGTATGGAGTGGAGTGGAGTGGAATGGAATAGAATAGAATAGAATAATCAGGTATGGACTGGACTGTACTGGACTAGAGAATCAAGTATGGAGTGGAGTGGAGTGGAATGGAATAGAATAGAATAATCAGGTATGGACTGGACTGGACTGGACTAGAGAATCAAGTATGGAGTGGAGTGGAGTGGAGTGGAATGGAATAGAATAGAATAGAATAATCAGGTATGGACTGGACTGGACTGGACTAGAGAATCAAGTATGGAGTGGAGTGGAGTGGAGTGGAATGGAATGGAATAGAATAGAACAGAATAATCAGGTATGGACTGGCCTGGCCTGGACTAGAGAATCAAGTATGGAGTGGAGTGGAGTGGAATGGAATGGAATAGAATAGAATAATCAGGTATGGACTGGACTGGACTGGACTAGAGAATCAAGTATGGAGTGGAGTGGAGTGGAATGGAATAGAATAGAATAGAATAATCAGGTATGGACTGGACTGGACTGGACTAGAGAATCAAGTATGGAGTGGAGTGGAGTGGAATGGAATAGAATAGAATAATCAGGTATGGACTGGACTGGACTGGACTAGAGAATCAAGTATGGAGTGGAGTGGAGTGGAATGGAATAGAATAGAATAGAATAATCAGGTATGGACTGGACTGGACTGGACTAGAGAATCAAGTATGGAATGGAGTGGAGTGGAGTGGAATGGAATGGAATGGAATAGAATAGAACAGAATAATCAGGTATGGACTGGCCTGGCCTGGACTAGAGAATCAAGTATGGAGTGGAGTGGAGTGGAATGAAATAGAATAGAATAGAATAATCAGGTATGGACTGGACTGGACTGGACTAGAGAATCAAGTATGGAGTGGAGTGGAGTGGAGTGGAATGGAATGGAATAGAATAGAACAGAATAATCAGGTATGGACTGGACTGGCCTGGACTAGAGAATCAAGTATGGAGTGGAGTGGAGTGGAATGGAATGGAATAGAATAGAATAGAATAATCAGGTATGGACTGGACTGGACTGGACTAGAGAATCAAGTATGGAGTGGAGTGGAGTGGAATGGAATAGAATAGAATAGAATAATCAGGTATGGACTGGACTGGACTGGACTAGAGAATCAAGTATGGAGTGGAGTGGAGTGGAATGGAATAGAATAGAATAGAATAATCAGGTATGGACTGGACTGGACTGGACTAGAGAATCAAGTATGGAGTGGAGTGGAGTGGAATGGAATGGAATGGAATAGAATAGAACAGAATAATCAGGTATGGACTGGCCTGGCCTGGACTAGAGAATCAAGTATGGAGTGGAGTGGAGTGGAATGGAATGGAATAGAATAGAATAATCAGGTATGGACTGGACTGGACTGGACTAGAGAATCAAGTATGGAGTGGAGTGGAGTGGAATGGAATAGAATAGAATAGAATAATCAGGTATGGACTGGACTGGACTGGACTAGAGAATCAAGTATGGAGTGGAGTGGAGTGGAATGGAATAGAATAGAATAGAATAATCAGGTATGGACTGGACTGGACTGGACTAGAGAATCAAGTATGGAGTGGAGTGGAGTGGAATGGAATAGAATAGAATGGAATAATCAGGTATGGACTGGACTGGACTGGACTAGAGAATCAAGTATGGAATGGAGTGGAGTGGAGTGGAATGGAATGGAATGGAATAGAATAGAACAGAATAATCAGGTATGGACTGGCCTGGCCTGGACTAGAGAATCAAGTATGGAGTGGAGTGGAGTGGAATGGAATGGAATGGAATAGAATAGAACAGAATAATAAGGTATGGACTGGCCTGGCCTGGACTAGAGAATCAAGTATGGAGTGGAGTGGAGTGGAGTGGAATGGAACGGAATGGAATAGAATAGAATAATCAGGTATGGACTGGACTGAACTGGACTGGACTGAACTAGACTAGATTAGACATCAGTGAGGTAGATGAACAGCTGGAGCCTGTTCCCAGTGTGCACATGCGCAGAGTTGCCAGACGAAGGAAACAGCTAAAGAACAGGGGTCGACTTGGGAGTAAAGCCACAGGTGGATGATGAATGGCCCCTCCCAGAGGAGATAAAAGAGGAGATAAAAGAGGAGCGAAAGGGGAGTGGAGTTTGCAGGAGACAATTACTTCACTTCATTGGTTCGTGACTCTTGGAGGCTCCTTGCCAAGTTTTGCAGAGATCTGTCAGCTCTCCAAGCCAGATAATGTCTGTGACTATAAATCCTCCCTCGAAAGACTTTGCTGGATGTGAATGAGCAGAATTCACCTGGAATGAATAAAAGGTGTTTTTTCTCGGGACCACGAATTTGCTTCCTGCTCTTGGGAAGCCTCGGTCAGAAGAGTCATGAGCCTTGCAGATGCTCAATGCACCCATCTGAGACCCCTTCACATTCCTGACCCTCTTCTCCAAACAGAATCTGATCTTGTTCCTCCTTTTGGGAGGGGGGTGGGTGGGAAGCGTCACCTTCATCATCTCATGCAAAGCCTGGGTCAAGGAGTCGGAGGTGGCAACCCTTGTTCCTTTACATGCATTATTTGGCTCCGTTATTTGACCGAACACAGTCATCACAACTGACGAGGTGACTCATTTCAACCATCACAAATGCTGTTTGGCTCAGCATTTTCATGTTTTACCTTATGCAGGCCAAAAGCATCACAGGAAACGCAGGGTGACCACGCAACTCATCGCGTTCATGCGCCAGGTGGTGGGGGGAAATATGGGGTACGGATCTTACTGTTCTTGTGATTTTTCTGTGGAAAGTTTTGCTTACAAAAAGCAAAATGCAAGCGCACCTCTTCCAACCAGGAAATTGGTGGTTGAGAGATGACGCATCTCTCAAATAACAGCACACCCCAAATATCCATCCATCTCTTTCTGTCTTTGTCTCTCGTTCGCCTGTTTCTACGACCATCTTTAAAGCGCTCCATGGTTCGGGGCCTAGTTATAGGGGAGACCATCTCCTGCCCCATACATCCCTCCAGCCGATCCGCTCCCACAGAGAGGGCCTTCTCAGGGTGCTGTCGGCCGGGCAATGCCGGTTGGCGACACACAAGGGAAGGGCCTTCTCTATGGCGGGCCCTGCCCTTTGGAACGACCTACCCCCTGAACTTCGTACCATCTCGGACCTCTGCCTCTTCCGCCAGTGTCTAAAGACACATCTTTTTCAGCAAGCCGGCTTAGCGTAACCTCCCGTTGGGGCTATTTTAGATAGTTTTAAATTGGGGATATTAATTTGGGTTTTAGCATAGGACTGTAATTTAATATGTTTTTAAATTCTGTATTTTATTGTTTTATATGTTTTTAAATTCCTGTGCGCCGCCCTGGGTCCTTTGTGGAGAAGGGCGGGATATAAATTTAATTAAAATTAAAAAAAAAAAAATATCTGCATCTATATCCATCCATCCATCTTCTCTATTTATCATCTCTATCTCCGTTTCCCTGTCTCGCTTAACGACATAAATTTGGGGCTCAGTTACGGTCATGAAAGGGACGTGGTGGCTCAGTGGCTAAGACACTGACCTTGTCAATCAGAAAAGTCGGCAGTTCGGCGGATCCCCAGCACCGCATAACGGAGGGAGCTCCCGTGGCTTGTCCCAGCTTCTGCCAACCTAACAGTTCAAAAGCAAGTAAAAAATGCAAAAGGAAAAATAGGGACCATCTTTAGTGGGAAGGGAACCGTGTCCCGTGCACCTTCGGCATTGGGTCATGCCGGCCACATGACCACGGAGACGTCTTCAGACAGCGCTGGCTCTCTGGCTTTGAAACGGAGATGAGTACTGCCCCCTAGATTCGGGAACGACTAGCACATATGTGGAGGGGAGCCTTTACCTTTATGGTCGTAAGTCAAGGGCTACCTATATTTCTCGCTCAGGGGCAGGTGTGGGCTGCTATGGGTTCGCCCAGGTTCGGGAGAACCTGTAGCTCACCGCCAAATCCCACCTGTGGCTGGCCTCGCCCACCCCACCCCTGCCATGTGACTTGTTTTGGATGCAGGTAAGGGCAGGGCCCATGTGGTGAAGACTTGGGGAGGGGAGGGGAGAGGGAAACGGGCCTCCTAGAGGTTCCTGGAGCCTAGAAACGGGTCTGCTTCCAGCCTCCATGGGGAGGGTAAAAATGCCCTTTCTCCCCATGCTGCAGGAGGTGGACTAGGCCACACCCACCATGACCACGCCCACCCAGCAACGGGGCAGCAAACCTATTGCTGACATTTTTGAAGCCCACCCCTGCACCCACCCACCCACCCACCTATCCCCCTACCTACCTTCTCTACTTATCATCTGTATCTCCGTTCCCCCGTCTCATTTAGCAACAGAAATTTGGGGCTCCGTTGTGGTCGTAAAGACGACCTCCATTTCTTGCCTTTTCCATGCTCCACAGCATGGGAGCAGGCAAAGATGCTTTTTATAGACATAAGCTTCCACCCAGCAGATGTGTTGATACTGAGGGAGGGGGGGCAGGGGGGATTGTTTCCGTAATTAATGCTCCCATTTATCAACTTTGACATGGAACTAAAGAGGGAAAAGGTGGCGGATTCTGCTCAGGATGAGAGTCGAAATAGTCTTGAGAAAGCACTCTTTAGGGGGAAACGGAAGAAATGGGAACAAAGCTGCGATTTCCCTCTCCCCCTCCCCAAACGCAGCCGTGCATCGGATTCCTGGAAGCAAAACCAACCACTACCCGTCCTAAATCAAGGCCTTGGCCGTATGGGTTTGACTTGGCTGGCACCTGAGCAAAGCAGGACGGGCCGCCTGTCGAAGCCCAAGATTGGAGAGCAGGAAAGGGAAGGGTTGAATTCCACCCAAGACATACAAAGCAGCCTCAGAGGGCAGGCCAAGAGCCAAACTCCCGAGGAACTCCCTGTAGCGGGCGAGATCCGTCTTCCATTCATAGAGAGGACTCGAACGTCTCTTACGCTAATCCAAAGAAGCCCCAAAACCGATTTGCCTGTCCCCGGGAACCGCCACGGAGAAGAAGGACTCTCCAAGGTACCCTGTGTTGGTGGAGACTGCACAACACGATGAATGAGAAGAAGCCACGATGAGATGAGATGGTGGCCAAGTCCTGGTCCCTTTCTCGGGGAACGGAAGAGAAGTGGTTTCTCCATGCTTTCTCCTGGGATGTTTCACACACACACACAAACACACATACACACACAGAGAGATACACACACACACACACACACTTCCCAATCTGGCCTACAGCCCTAAGGAGAGCTTCCCTCGCCAAGTTCCATCCTATTTGGCTTTCCAAGATCAACCACCATCCGTATCGTATTTCTAGCCACAACATGGAAATGATTTGCTATGGAGTTCTTCTGGAGTAGTTCTCCTCTTCTCGGTCTGTGCTAAGCTCTCTGGGACTCTTTGGTAGCTTTCATTTCATTCTTTCTTTCTTTCTTTCTTTCTTTCTTTCTTTCTTTCTTTCTTTCTTTCTTTCTTTCTTTCTTTCTCCCTCCCTTTTCTTTCATTTCATCCTTCCTTCCTCCCTTTCCCTTTCTTTCTTCCTCCCTCCCTCTCCCTCCCTCCCTTCCCTCCTTCCTTCCTTTCTCTCTTTCATTCCATCTTTTCCTTCCTTCCTTTCTCTTTCTTCCTCCCTCACTTCCTTTTCCTTTCATTCTTTCCTTCCTTCTTCCTTCCTTTCTCTTTCTTCCTCCCTCCCTTCCCTTCCTTCCTTTCTTCTTTTCCTTTCATCCTTTCCTTCCTTCTTCCTTCCTTTCTCTTTCTTCCTCCCTCCCTTTTGCCCTTCCATTCCCTTTTCTTCCTTCCTCTTTCTTTCTTTTCTTCCTCCCTCCCTCTCTTCCTTTCTATTTCTTTTCCTCCCTCTCTCCCGCCCTTCTCTTTCCTACCTATTTACCTACTTATAAAATTTATTGACCTTTGTCAATCGGCCATTACAAAGCCTGGGCTAGTCTATTCTACATAACAAAGATCCCCCTTCAGCTCCAGGGTGACGGGATTAAGGCAGGATAGCATTAGCCCTTTACCCATCTCACCACAGGGCACCTGGGAAGAAGCAAGGCTCAACAAAACCTGGACTCAAAGCACAGCCTACAGGGTTGCTCCTGCATGGCCCCATGGGAGTCTGACGACCAATCAGAATACAAGCTCAAATTCAAAGGCCAGAGAGGGCATAAAACCAGGGACTTTCAGCATCTCTGCCTCTCTTTTCTTCTTCGCCCCACATCTGGAAGCATCTGATCCAGTGGTGGGTTTCAAATTTTTTAGAACCTACTCTGTAGGTGTGGCCTATTTTGTGGGCGTAGCCTATTTTGTGGGCGTGGCTTGGCAGTCGTGACAGGGTGGGAGTGGCCACCTTTTAAAATGTGGTGAAACTCATTTAACAACGCTCTTGCTTAGCAACCAAAATTTTGGACTCAATTGTGATGATAAATTCTTTCTTTCTTTCTTTCTTTCTTTCTTTCTTTCTTTCTTTCTTTCTTTCTTTCCTTCCTTCCTTCTTTCCTTTCTTCCTTCCTTTACTTTCCTTCCCGTTGGGTCACTGGCAGAGGCGGCACAGATTTACTTCCAGATACGCCGGTGGAACCCCCTCTCACCGGTTCTCTAAATTTCACCAACCAGCTCTCGCGAGTAGGTGCGAGCCTGCAGAAACCCACCACTGATCTGATCCCCCTTTTCTGTTCAGGAACTCAAGCCGTGCGATCCTGTCCACCGTGAAACCATCTCTCCAAGCAACTTCCATGTTTCCAGTGTCTTTTTCTCCCCTGGGAACTGAACCCAGAAGGACATTTCTTCCAGCAAAATAAAACAAATAACTTCCCCAGCAAGGAAATGGTCTTTGCAACGTTTGTCAAAGGACTACAGAAAACACAACCGCTTCCCCTTGTCGGTAAGCGTGCATGCAGAAATACCGGCTCTCAAGCGAAACCACATGAGCTCATAGAGACCGAAGTTTGAGAACCACGCTCAGGTTGTCTGGAGAAATAATCCGTGCACTGAAGCTCATGTTTCAGGGGGTGGGGGAAATTACAGAAAGCTTTCTGTTCTTCGTACAGGGCTCTCCCTCGATCTTAAGAGGCACGCAGACCAATTTCACCTTAGTTATGCAGACTTTGGGGGCGGGGGAAGGGAACAAGACGGGGGTGTTTTTAACGAAGCCTGAAACTTATAGAACAGGGGTCTCCAACCTTTGCAACTTTAAGTCCGAAGGACTTCAGCTCCCAGAATTCTCCAGCCAGCTGGCTGGAGAATTCTGGGAGCTGAAGTCCTTCAGACTTAAAGTTGCAAAGGTTGGAGACCCCTGTTATAGAAGAAGAAGGAAAAAAAGTAAAGGGCCATCCAACCAGGAAAAGAAAAACATTCTTGATTGCTTAACCGCAAAACCGCAACATCAAAACAGGGAGCACGGAATGAACGGGTGTTGCCTAACACAACATCCATTCATGTCGCCCAGCTTGGAGCGTTGAACGGGGTTCCGGCTTGAATGAAGGTGCTCTTGTATTTTTGCTAATTAAGGTCAAGGTAAAGGTTCCCCTCGCACATCTGTGCTAGTCGTTCCCGACTCTAGGGGGCGGTGCTCATCTCAGTTTCAAAGCCGAAGAGCCAGCGCTGTCCAATGACGTCTCCGTGGTCATGTGGCCGGCAGGACTCAACACCGAAGGTGGACGGAGCGCAGTTACCTTCCCACCAAAGATGGTTCCTATTTTTCTACTTGCATTTTTTTGTGCGTGGCTTGGTGGGCGTGGCAGGGGAAGGACACTGTAAAATCTCCATTCCCTCCCCACTCCAGGGGAAGGATACTGCAAAATCTCCATTCCTTCCGCACTCCAGGGGAAGGATACTGCAAAATCTCCATTCCTTCCGCACTCCAGGGGAAGGATACTGCAAAATCTCCATTCCTTCCGCACTCCAGGGGAAGGATACTGCAAAATCTCCATTCCTTCCGCACTCCAGGGGAAGGATACTGCAAAATCTCCATTCCTTCCGCACTCCAGGGGAAGGATACTGCAAAATCTCCATTCCTTCCGCACTCCAGGGGAAGGATACTGCAAAATCTCCATTCCCTCCCCACTCCAGGGGAAGGATACTGCAAAATCTCCATTCCTTCCGCACTCCAGGGGAAGGATACTGCAAAATCTCCATTTCCTCCGCACTCCAGGGGAAGGATACTGCAAAATCTCCATTCCCTCCCCACTTCAGGGGAAGGATACTGCAAAATCTCCATTCCCTCCGAACTCCAGGGGAAGGATACTGCAAAATCTCCATTTCCTCCGCACTCCAGGGGAAGGATACTGCAAAATCTCCATTCCTTCCGCACTCCAGGGGAAGGATACTGCAAAATCTCCATTCCTTCCGCACTCCAGGGGAAGGATACTGCAAAATCTCCATTTCCTCCGCACTCCAGGGGAAGGATACTGCAAAATCTCCATTCCCTCCCCACTCCAGGGGAAGGATACTGCAAAATCTCTATTCCCTCAGAACTCCAGGGGAAGGATACTGCAAAATCTCCATTCCCTCCGCACTCCAGGGGAAGGATACTGCAAAATCCCCATTCCCTCCTCACTCCAGGGGAAGGATACTGCAAAATCTCCATTCCTTCCCGATCAGCTGGGATTCCGGAGGCAGATAATAGATGGGGCAGGGCCAGCCAGAAATGGTATTTGCCAGTTCTCCAAACTACTCAAAATTTCCTCTACCAGTTCCCCAGAAGTGGTCAGAACCTGCTGAATGCCCCCTCTGATTCTGACGTTGTGCACAACGACACAAGTTGGCAACAGGACTCCATGCGAGTCAAGAAGGGCCTCGCTGTTTTGCTTCCTCCTTTTAAACCCATGACTGATCCTTCCCACGTTGCTAAACTCGGTAATTTCTTAAATCTAAACTCTCCACGAGGCCAAGGCAGAAATAGAAAAGCAATGAAAACAGATGAGGTCATTTTGCTCTTTCGGGTTGACCAGTTCAATCATTATTCAGGCCTTGGTGATCTGAAAGAGGTCACGTCAGCAGGTCTGTGGGTCAGCTGTGGGGTCAAGCCATTCCAGGTAGGCTAAGTCGGGAAAGAATCACCCTCGCGAAATGCTGAAATTCCAGTTTATTAATACATTTGTACAGGTAGTCTCTACAACTAGTTGCTCAGGAACTCTTTGAAGTTACAGTGACGCTGAAAACTGAACTTAGGACCAGCCCTCCAACCTGCAACCATCACACAAAGCCTAACCCTAGTCCCCTTGGGGAGAGGGGGCGGTTTATACATTTAAATTTTTATTATTATTATTATTATTATTATTATTACTGTTTAATGAAAAGAAGGACCAGGGGAGACAAGATAGCAGTCTTCCAATATCTCAGGAGCTGCCACAAAGAAGAGGGAGTCAAGCTATTCTCCAAAGCACCTGAGGGCAGAACAAGAAGCAATGGGTGGGAACTAAAAGCAATTTAGAACTAAAGGAGAAATTTCCTGAGAGTTAGAATAATTAATCAGTGGAAGAACTTGCTTCCAGAAGCTGTAAATGCTCCAACACTGGAAGTTTTTAAGAAGAGATTGGATAATCATTTGTCTGAAGTGATGTAGGATTTCCTGCTTGAGCAGGGGGTTGGACTAGAAGACCTTCAAGGTCCCTTCCAGCATCCTATCCTATCCTATCCTTTCCTTTCCTTTCCTTTCCATCCCTATTCGTATTTTATTCTTAATATATACTGTAGATTATATAAAACTTTGTATTTGGGGTATGCATCTTATAAGATAGCACTACATGGATGTAATTTATAAATATAGATACATTAAGCGTGTATGCTTAAAAAAAATTTATGGACAAGCAACGGTTATAAGGAAAGTTTGGAGATCATTACTTAATTAATGCCAATGTGGATCAAGAGAAAAAAATACATACTATCTTCCATACATAAAGGTCCAATTATGTACTTTATTTTCCTTTAATTAATCACTAAAGGTAATTTGAAGAGTGGTGAGCAATGACATTTAATATTAAGTTTAACATAAAAGAAATCCTTGTCGGGTTTTTTTCCCCCTCCTAAAGAACAATTCCCGTAGACAGAATTTGCATGAAATATCAGATTAAATGCATGAACTTGATGACTTGATGGTTTCAGTGCAGTGTAAATGAGGTATGACTAATTTGGAGGGCAAAGGAGTCTTTCCAACAATAACCAGCATTTTAAAACTCTCTAAGATATGGCCTCAGTTTGCACTGAATGGAACCAACCTAATAATTTCCGTAGTTGCCACCCTGAAAAGAATCAAAAGCGGAAAACTCAAATCTTAGGTTTCAAATGCTAAGTAGCCCCAAAACCTCAGTTATATGAAGCTAGAGGCCTCCGAAAAGAAAAGAAAGAAAAGAAAAAGAAAAGGGGAAGGGGAGGAGGAGGAGGAAAGGAAAGGAAGGGAGGGAGGGAAGGGAAAGGAAGGAAGGCAAGGGAAAGGAAGGGAGGGAAGGCAAAGGAGGGGAGGGAAGGAAGGAAGGGAAAGGAGGGGAGGGAAGGCAAAGGAGGGGAGGGAAGGAAGGAAGGGAAAGGAGGGAAGGGAAGGGAAACAAAGGGAGGGAAGGGAAAGGAAGGAAGGAAGGAAGGAGGGAAGGGAAAGGAGGGGAGGGGAGGGAAATGAAGGGAGGGAAGGGAAAGGAAGGAAGGAAGGAAGGAAGGAAGGAAGGAGGGAAGGGAAGGGAAAGGAGGGGAGGGAAGGGAAAGGAAGGGAGGGAAGGGAAAGGAAGGAAGGGAAGGGAAAGGAAGGGAGGGAAGGGGAAGGAAGGAAGGAAGGGAAGGGAAGGGAAGGGAAAGGAAGGGAGGGAAGGGAAAGGAGGGAAGGGAGGGGAGGGAAGGGAAAGGAGGGAAGGGAAGGGAAAGGAAGGGAGGGAAGGGAAGGGAAAGGAAGGGACGGAAGGGAAAGGAGGGGAGGGAAGGAAGGAAGGGAGGGAGGAAGGGAAAGGAGGGGAGGGAAAGGAGGGGGGGAAGGGAAGGGAGGGAAGGGGAAGGAAGAAAGGAAGGGGAGGGAAAGGAAGGAAGGAAGGAAGGAAAGGAAAAGGAAGGGAGGGATGGGAAGGAAAGGACAGGACAGGAAAATTTAAAAAAAAAGTGGGAAGGGAAGGGAAGGATTGATCCGAAGTCACCCAGTCAGCTTCATGGCTTAAGAGGTACTAGAACTCACAGTTGTCTGATTTCTAGGCGAGCCCCTTCAGCCCTAAGTATAAATTTTCTCAACATACAATTTTGGGGTCCCTTTTTGCTTCTCTTCCTCCTTTATTACTAAAAAAACAAAAACACCACCTCCTATTAGTAAAAAAAACACACACACTATCAGGTCCCTCCTCTCCTCCAGCCTGGCCAGATCAGACCAGAACTCAGAAAGGCACCTACAGCCAGGATCCCTGAGCAGGAAGTTGCCTTCAAGTGGGATTTGGGTTTCAGGGCAAAACTCGTTATTCTGGAATCTGCGGCTCCATTTATGGGCAGCCCCGATCCAAGGAGGCTGGAGGCCAAGCAGGGGCACGCCCAGCCTTTCTTGGCAAGGCTGCCCAAAAGCTCCGAGGCGATACGGATCCTGCCCTGAACTCCCCTCCCTTCTCCTCCCTGTGTCTTTCAGATGCCCTGCAAACAAGACCCATTTCTTCCGTGCCCGGGAGACAGATCTCCATTGTTTATTTGGGGGGGGGGGGGGAATAAGCCAAATAAACCACGGATGAAGACATTCCTCTCATCGGTGGCTCTTTTTCCCCCCATCTGACCTGTTTTTCATGCCTTGAGTTTGAGGCACACTTGGGCGGGAGGCACACCCACACGTCGGTGGAGCTGAGCTGGGCGACAGCTTGAGTGCCCGCATGCGTGCCATAGGTTCACCATCACGGATAGAAACTCTGGGCTTTGTTGGTGGCTATTTAGGGAGCTCAGCTACACTATCTTGCCAAAAGTCTTCACTCCACCTGCCTTTCCTCGCATATGAATTTACAGTGAGTGGCCTCCCATTCCTAATCCGTACGGTTCAATAGGACGTCCACTGCGCACTGTTCTTGGGCTAATCTGAAGGCCACATGAAGTTTGGAGGTCCGTAGCGATGGACTCTGCAGAACGTTGGTGACCTCTTCGCACTAGGCGTCTCGGCATCCGCTGACCCCCGCTCCGTCCGTTTACGTGGCCTACCCCTCCGTGGCTGAGTTGCTGTCGTTCCCAAACACTCCCACGTTCTTATAATACGGCTGACAGTTGACGGTGGAATATTTAGGAGCGAGGAAATTTAATGATTGGATTTGTTGCACAGTTGGCATCCCATCCCAGTTCCACGCTGAGCTCCTGAGAGCGACCCATTCTTTCACCAATGTTTGTCACAACCGTCTGCGTGCCTAGGTCCTTGATTTTATACACCTGTGGCAATGGAAGGAATTGGAACCCCTGATTATTTGGATGGGTGAGCAAATACTTTTGGCAATATAGTGTGTATGTATATAATTGTTTCCACAACACTCTGTTAAGGCCCCAATTAAGGGAGGAAGCACACTGCTTTTCCTTTTCTGCCTTTCGGCTCATCACCAGAGACCATCTAGACAGAAAGCCATGAATTCCGTTGTGCAATTTTTTTTTATATGTGTGTTACGTTTTTGAGCTGATCAATAAATAAGTCAGGGAGACTAGGATAGATCTATTTTGAGCTGATGAGAGCTAATAAGCTCGAAATAGATCTATCCTAGTCTCCCTGACTTATTTATTGATCAGCTCAAAAACGTAACACACACACACACATATGTATGTATGTATGTATGTATGTATGTATGTATGTATGTATGTTCCATAACACCCTGTTAGGGCCCCAATTAAGGGAGGAGACATACTGTTTCCTTTCAGCTCATCACCAGAGACCATCTAGACAGAAAGCCATGAGTTCCATTGTGTGATTTTTTTAATATGTGTGTTAGTTTTATGAGCTGATCAATAAATAGTCTTTAGTCTCTCTGATTTATTTATTGATCAGCTCATAAAACTAACATATATATATATATGGTCTCTGGATTGAGCCGAAAGGCAGAGAAGGATGACAGTCTGTCTCCTCCCTTAAAGGAGCCCATAACAGGAGTTGTGAAAAATATTCTCTCATATATATATATATATATATATATATATGCTTTCGTAGATTTTCACGGGTGTAGGTATGCTGGCATTGCTTGCTTCGGGTATTTTCCCGTGTATAAGGCATGGAAATGTTATTGCAACGTTTCGACAAGATCTCACTTGTCATCGTCACAGACCAAAGCCTGACGATGACAAGTGAGATCTTGTCGAAACATTGCAATAACATTTCCATGCCTTATACATCGGAAAATACCCGAAGCAAGCAATGCCTGTATATATAGGCATTAAATATATATATATATAATCTATTATCTTGGTTTCCATCTATTTAAAGTTGCCCACATCACCAAGATGGGCAGCTTTATAAATCAATCCAGAAATCAAAAATCCAGAAGAGACTCAGGGGGGGGAAAATTGCTGGATGTAAACAAAAAGCAGAGAATGAAGGAATTATTTCAGGACAGATAGTAGATGATGTAACAGGGACACACGTGTGTGATTAAAACATGGCACTGCAGCCTGCAGCTCTTTTCCTCAAATTAAACCTCAGGAAAGATAATGCATGTCAGTGAAACAGAAGAAGAGAGAAGGAAGAGCATGAATAATTCAAAGAAATCCAGGTTGCTTGCGAGTCCAGAAGAACAATTACAAGCAACTGCAAACACCAGGCATAGCTAAGTTAAGAAACTGGTCTGTTCTCAGAGCAATGATCATTTCTGACAAACCCCTACCCAAAATTCAGGCTGGGATCCGTCATTAAGCCAACCTTTGGGTCTGTTGGAGCTGAGTGCAGCATGCTTAATTAACCAACCCAAGTTCAAAACTCCTTGGCTTCAGGCAATGTGTGAACCCAGCAAAGGTGCATTTAAACAATGGCTAGCTTCCCACTTTGCAACGCGTGTTTTAACTACGGTTTGCAAAACAAGCACAATTGACGGCGTCATCGCCCAGCGCAAATTGGGCATAATTCATTTAACAACTGCCTTGCCCAGCAACTGAAATTCTCATCCCAGTTGTGGTTGCAAGTCAAGCACCATCTATATCCCTGATGGCGAACCTATGGCAGACAGGTGGCATGCGGAGCCATTTGTTAGGGCACACGAAGCGTTGCCTTATCAGCTCCAGCACCCATGCGCCCGCTGGCCAGCTGACTTTGGCCTTCATTTTGGGCCGTTTTTCACCCTCTGGAGGGCGAAAAACGACCCTACGGGCAAACCGGAAGTCACTTCTGGGTTGGTCCTTGGGCCATTTTTCGCCGTCCGGAGGCTTCAGGGAGGCCTCATGAGGTCCTTGGGGTGGGAGTGGGAGGACGTTTTCTGGCTAATAGAAAGCCTCTGGAGACTGGGGAGGGTGAAAAACAGGCCCATTGTGGGCCAAGAGCGGGAGGGGGGTACATGTGCGCATATGTGCCGGAGGGGTCATGTGCATGGAATTATGGGTGTGGGCATACCCGCGCATGACCCCTCTGTGCTCCCTCCTGCTTTTGATCTATAGTACTTAGAACTTAGAACAACTACGGACCTCCGCTCCTTCCGTCAAAAACTAAAAACTCACTTCTTCTGCCTGGCCGGCTTGGCTTAATCAACCCATTTACCTCAAGCTGAATACTCAAATTGTTTTATTAGGGATTTTTAGGGGTATTAGTTTTTAGAGAGTTGGGGATTTTAGCGCAGGGTCTAGGTTTAATTCATTTTAAATTTGTATGATAATGTTTGTTGGTTTTAATATATGTGTATTTTTAATTCCCTGTGCACCGCCTCGAGTCCCTTCGGGGAGAGAGAGCGGTTTACGAATTAAATTATTATTATTAAGAACTAAGGAGAAATTTCCTGACAGGTAGAACAATTAACCTCTGGAACAGCTTGCCTCCAGAAGTTGTGGATGCCCCAACCCTGGAAGTCTTTAAGAAGATGTTGGGTAGCCATTTGTCTGAAATGGTATAAGGTTCCTGCCCACGCAGGGGGTTGGACTAGAAGACCTACAAGGTCCCTTCCAACTCTGCTATTGTATTGTATTATTATTATTATTATTATTATTATTATTATTATTATTATTATTATTATTATTATTATTATTATTATTATTATTTTATTCTTCTTATTTCACATATCCTTTTAGTGTACCCATGTCAATCTTAAGACGAGTAACAGCATGGATGAGAGCAACTTCTTCATTCTCAGAAAGACACCCAGGGAACTTTCTAGCCCATTGAATTCAGTCCCCTTGCTCAGTGGGGAAATTGTGAGAATAGTGAGCTGCAGCGCCCTATACTTCACGCCGATACACAAGTCATACAACAGGAGCACATTTAGTTCACGTGATGGATGGGATTTGACTTCCATGAAGTGATGAGATGCACTAAAGCTGCACCAATCCATCAGGATGATTCCCCAAAGAACACTCTACTAATGGAAAGGTACAACGGGGAAGTTGCAGGGAGAAATTACAATACAATACAATAGCAGAGTTGGAAGGGACCTTGTAGGTCTTCTAGTCCAACCCCCTGCGTGGGCAGAAACCTTATACCATTTCAGACAAATGGCTATCTAACATCTTTTTAAAGACTTCCAGGGTTGGGGCATTCACAACTTCTGGAGGCAAGCTGTTCCAGAGGTTAATTGTTCTTACTGTCAGGAAATTTCTCCTTAGTTCTAAGTTGCTTCTCTCCTTGATTAGTTTCCACCCATTGCTTCTTGTCCTGCCCCCAGGTGCCTTGGAGAATAGCTTGACTCCCTCTTCTTTGTGGCACCCTCTGAGATATCGGAAGACTGCTATCATGTCTCCCCTGGTCCTTCTCTTCATCAAACTAGACATACCCAGCTCCTGCAGCCGTTCTTCATATGTTTTAGTCTCCAGTCCCCTAAATTCAGACAAGCAAGCAATTCATTCAATGTTTATGGATCTCAAATTGCTTTAGAAGAATCTAATCTGACACTTCTTAAGGGCATGTAACTTTTAATGTTCCAACTCCAGGTGCAGATTTAAAAAGTGATCCGAAAAGAAAAAAATGGATTATAGACTCTATAATCAAAGAAAGGGCTGGGTTCTGCTTCAGGTTTATTCTATTAAATGTAAAAGTAAAGGTTCCCCTCACACATATGTGCTAGTCGTTCCTGACTCTAGGGGGCGGTGCTCATCTCCGTTTCAAAGCTAAAGAGCCAGCGCTGTCCGAAGACGTCTCCATGGTCATGTGGCTGGTATGACTCAATGCCAAAGGCGCATGGAACGCTGTTACCTTCCCACCAAAGGTGGTTCCTATTTGTCTACTTGCATTTTGTATGTGCTTTCAAACTGCTAGGTTGGCAGAAGCTGGGACAAGTCACGGGAGCTCACTCCGTTACACGCCACTAGGGATTTCACCAAACTGGTGAAATTCTGATCGACAAGCTCAGCATCTTAGCCACTGAGCCACCACGCCCCTCTTAATTTAATGTTTATAGATCTCAAATTGCTTCCAGAAGAATCTAATCTGGCACCATTTAGGGACCACTGTATGCAACTTTTGTTCCAACTCCAGGTGCAGATTTAAAAAGGGATCCGAAAAGAAAAATTGGATTGTAGGCTCTATAATCGAAACAATTATTGTGTCCTGTTTTGGGCTTATTCCATTACTTTGTGGAATATACAAGATTTGACCTTTTAATCCAGGAAACCAGCAACCCTGTGAGGTTGGACTTCAAAGGGCGAGATTCACACTCTTCCTTAGCTTAATATGCAACTTCCAAGCAACAATGGCCAAATTTGCAAAATACTAAATCAAATCCAAGCAAAGGGGATTGTGGATTAGTGCAATATGTTCTCCACTTGGAGATATGTAGATTCTGTTTCCCAAAACTCCCTGGTCAGATTAGACAGTTTTGAGAATTCTGGGAGTTGATGCATCTGGAGTTGTCAAGGGTAATAAGCAGATGTGAAATCAACATCTCTCCGTCTCTCCTATTTCACTCCCCTGCTCCAAATATTCAGATACATTATATGCATTGCTCTTAAATATATTACCTTAAATATATTACCTACATTATGGAAAATATTACTCTTCCCAGTAGTTTGAAGCAAACTTTTGAAATTCAGCTAAGGACTTCCTTCAACCCTAGGATCCCAAATTTCCCATCCTAAATGAAGTTTTCTTTAAAAACTTTCCTTCCTTCTCTCCCTGCAGATGCAGTATATGGCTTCGATTCCCAGAATTCCCTAGCCAGCAGGACTGCTGCTAAGAATTCTGGGAGTTGAGGTCCACAAGTCTTAAAAGTTGGCCAAAGTTGGAAGGCAGCTAGTTAAACGAAGGCAGCTTTTCACAAACAGGGCAGATCCTTGCTTATAAAATTATTGGCTTTATCCTAATCTGCCTATCATGGGTTTTTACTGTGATCCCTGGAGCACAATTGGATTATCCGTGAAGCCAGTCCGAAAGACTGGGCCCAAAGTAAACTTAAGAGACATGGAGTTTGGCCAGAACAAACCAAGCAGGCATCCAAAGCAACATTAGGAAGCATTTCTAGCATTATCACGTGGACCAACCTCACTCATCACACCTGCACAATGACACACCACTCGGCAGAGGCATCAAACTAAGCTTAGCTGTTAAAAAAAGCTTCTACCTTAAGAGAGAGAGAGAGAGGAAAAAAAACAGCTTTGCTTGTAGCAAATGCAAATTAAGTGACTCACAGAAAGAACCATTCTAGGCTAATTTCCCACAGCCCCTTAATTCCCTTCCTCTTTTTTTATCATCAATGTTTCCCAACCTTAGCAACTTTAAGACATGTGGACTTCAACTCCCAGAATTCCCAATGTGGGAAAGACACTGGGATCTAGGCTCTATCACCCTTGGAAAATGGGAATTAGGCCTAATGTTTTACTGTGACCTGGTTTACGCACTGAATCAAAGAATGGTTTGTTTAGTTGTAGTTTAGAGGAGGGGTGTCCAACCTTGGCCAACTTTAAGACTTGTGGACTTCAACTCCCAGAATTCCCCAGTCTTAAAGTTGGCCAAGGTTGGACACCCCAGTTTAGAGAATAAACCAGGAAAGTAGGTGCATCCCTACAGTATGTTAAGCTATAAATCATAATTAACAATGGACCACAGCTGGGTTCAACTAGACCAATGGTTCCCAACCTTTTTTGGGCCTTGCCCCACCTAAGCATCTGTAAAATCCTGATGCCCCCACCCCATGACATATAATTCTTATTTTACTCTAAATGTGAACTTTTCTCACTTGGAGGAAGCCTAAAAGGCCATTAACTTGGTTTAAACAAGGTTCAAATTGCCCCCATTAAAAATCAAATTGCCCCCCTATGGGGCGTGGGCCCCACATTGGGAATCCCTGACCTAGACTAAACCAACCCAACAACAACGATGATTAGGGGACTGGAGACTAAAATATACGAAGAATGGTTGCAGGAACTGGGAATGTCTAGTTTAATGAAAAGAAGGACTATGATACAGTCTTCCAATATCTGAGGGGCTGCCCCAAAGAAGAGGGAGTCAAACTATTCTCCAAGGCACCCGAGGGTACAACAAGAAGCAATGGATGGAAACTAATCAAGGAGAGAAGCAACTTAGAACTGAGGAGGAATTTCTTAGCAGTGAGAACAATGAATCAGTGGAACAGCTTGCCTCCAGAAGTTGTGAATGCCCCAACACTGCAAGTCTTTAAGAGGATGTTGGATAGCCATTTGTCTGAAACAGTATAGGGTTGTGGGGGTGGGGGGTGGGGGGGTGTTGGACTGGACCAGAAGACCACCAAGGTCCCTTCCAACTCTTGTTATTGTAACCCCAAAAAAACTAAAGTACCACATTATCTGGTTCTTGCTTCACCAAATTAATTAAGACAAACCTAACTTAACTTGAACCAGGATATTAAATTTGATCTCCTTTGGGTCAATTCTATAACGACGTTACTATTCTCCAAGTTTGTGCCCTTTAAATCAACCAACCTTTGCAACTTTAAGTCTCCAACCTTTGCAACTTTAAGTCTGAAGGACCTCAGCTCCCAGACTTCTCCAGCCAGCTTTGCAAAGGTTGGAGACCTCTGTTTCAAATGTATTTGCCTCTCAGCATTGTTTACTCAAACCGTCTACCAGTTTACACACAGAGAATCAAACCCCCCAAACATTTTGCAAGGCTGCATCCTTACCAACCTGCAGGTGTGATGAGCAGGAAACCTGAATGATTTCCCTATTTGTAATTCTGAAACTAAAAAGAAATTCCTGGCACATGGAAACCCAATGTTCCTTATTAGGGCCTGGCCAAATTTGTTATCCCAAAGGTGTATGTAACAGCACTGGTGTAACGGCACTAAAGCAACCTTTATCTGTAATTTGACTCCCTGCTAGCCCAATAAATCCTAAACAGACCAGGCCCAAACATTAGCCAGAATTGCAGCCGGTTCAGGCCCCAACCATAAACCAAAGACAAGCAACTATTCTTTAGTTTGTTGATAATTTTCCAGTCTAATGCTGAGGACTTCTCTTCGCGGACCCAGCCTGCATAAGGCATCCTTTTCTGGATAAATAAGAGCCACAGGGCCCCAATTTGTCAGCAAAGGTTAGAAAAGGAGGCACCATTCAACACAAAACCCAAATAAACCCCAGATTACCTGCTCCGCTCCGTAGACGGTGGCAAATTGCACAAACTCCTCTATCCGGACAAAGCCGTCATCGTCCTGGTCCAGGGCTCGGAAGACGGTTCGAAGCTGGGGAGCGTCTTCCAAACAGCCGGGTAGCTCTTCCTCCAGGTGTTGGGCCTGCCCCAAAGGTAAGCGGGGAGCGAGGTCGTTGGAAGACGGGAGAGGCGGGAGCAATGGGGGGGTGGCCGCTAAAGGCCTTAACAAGGGGGGACCCCGGCCCGCGTGAGAGTCCGCCTGGTCCATCTCCTCCGTCCAGGGGCAATCCAGAAAGAGCCCGGGGCTGTAGGGTTCCTCTTCTGGAGGGGCTGTGAGATCCAGGAAGAGCCCCTCCTCTGACTCTGGGAGGGTCCCCGAAACGGGGCAGAAAGGGTCTTCTGCGTCCAACTCTTCCTGCGACGCCTCCAGTCGTAACTCCGGAGCAAGGGGAGGCCCCGCTGAGCAGCTCCAGGGCTCACCCTCAGCACTTTCCTCCGGGTGCAGGATCAGCCCCACGGCCTCTTGCAGGCGATCCCCCGCACCTGAGTGGCTTTCCCCGCAGCTGATTGGCCCGTCCGGCCCGGGCATGCAGCCTCCGACGGAAGAAGAGGAGGAGGAGGAGGAGGAGGAAGATGCTCGGCGGAGACGCCGCTCGGCCATCCCGCGCAGCACCTGCTCCAGGCTCGGAGGCGCCGCGTCGGGCAGCAGCATCCCAACGGCAGCGGCAGGAGCGCTGGGGCAGCTTCCCCCGACGGGGCTCCCTGGCGAGCGGGGCATCTGCAGCTGCGGGCCGGGCAGAGGCGGCGGCGGCGGCGGCTGGGGGGTCGGGGGCCGCCGGAGGAGACCCTCGCCCCCTTGAGGCTCCGGACTCAGCCTCGCCTCCCGCGCCGTCGGGGTCCCCGGCTCGGCGAGGGTCCGGCGCTCCATGGCCGTCGGGGAAGGGGGCCAGGCGGGCGAGGGTCGCGTGTTTCCAGCCCCCTCCTTTCTCCTCTTCCTCCTCCTCCTCCCCCAGCGGGGGCGGCCGAGCGGGGAGGGCCCCCCGGCTCCCCCCGCCGCCTTCTTCGCCTCCTCCGCCGCCTCCTTCGCCGCTCTGTTTGGGGGCGCAGCCGGGGCGCCTCCATCAGCTCCGCGCCCTTCGCATCTCCAGCAGCTGCTGCTGCGGGGGCGCGCAAAGCGGGAGCGCGCCCCGCTTCTCCCGGCAGAGGAGAGGAGGGGGAGGGAGGGAGGGAGGGGGGGAAAGAGGGGGAGAGGGCGAGGAAAGGATGCCAAAAGGGGAAGATTTGCAAAAAAAGGGGGAGACCCCCCCAAAAGCAGCCCCGGCGCTGGAGAAACCACCACCCCCGCCCCTCCCGCGCAAGTAGCAGCGGCAGCGGCTGGAGGGGCTGCTTTGCAAGGCAGAGGCCGGGAAACGGGAGGGATCCGAGGCGAGGGGGCTTTGCTGGCGAGCCCTACCCTGCAGGGGGGTCTCCCCAGCCCCGCTTGCTGCAAAGGCGCCGGGCGGAGGCGGCTGCTGCTTCTGCTTCCCGCGAGCCGGTTGCCGGGAGGGAGGAAGAGCGGCTGGAGCTGGGCTCGGCCTTGCCGGCGGCGCTGGCGACTCCTCCCCGGCGGAGGAGGGTCGGCTTTGTGCGCCCGCTTGCTTCCCTCCCTCCCTCCCTGGCGAGGCTGGGCAGGAGCCGGCGGGGAGGGGCTGGGAAAGGCGACGGCCGGGAGGATGCCCTCGGGAGACCCCTCGAGGCAGCCCCGCCGTCTGCCAGCGGGCCGGGGTCGGCAGCTTGCCCGGCTTTGGAGGGGAAGAACTCCGCCCGCAGCCGAGAGAAGCCGGCCCGGGGGATGCATCAAATTGGGGGAGGGGTTGCAGCGCCTGTGAAGGTAGGTAGTCCTCGACTTGCAACTGTTCATTTAGTGACCGGAGCTGCAATGGCATGGAACAAAGGGACCTAGGACCAATTTCCACACTTAATGACTGTTAACAGCATCCTCACAAATCACATCCATCAGAGTTCGGAGAATTTGGCAACAGACTCGTATTTATGACCACTGCAGTGCCTTGGGGTCATTTTACAATCTTCTGGCCAGCAAAATCAACAGGGAGGCCACTGAACAACCGTGTTTATTAAGAACTGCAGTGATTCACTTAACAACTAACAACTGCAGTGATTCACTTAACAATCGTGTTTATTAAGAACTGCAGATTCACTTAACAACTCTAACAACTGCAGTGATTCACTTAACTGTGGCAAGCAAGGTGGTAAAATGGGGCAAACCTCCCTTAACAACTGTCTCGCTTTGTAACATGGATTTTGGGCTCGATTATGGTTGTAAGACTATTTGTAATAATAGTAATAATGTTGATAAAAATGCCAAATTCAATCCCAACGCCTGGATAAAGGTGTAACGAACCATAATGATAATAATCAGGAGTTTGGTAGCACCTTTTTCAATTTCTGACTAGATCAGAAATTAAGTTTGTCTACCTTCCTAAGCCACAGCTCTCTTCATCATGCCTGCAGAAGCTCTGTGGATTGAATGCTGATGAAGCGAGCTGTAGTTCACAAAAGCTGACGCCTTTTAACCGAATATAAAAGGCTGTTGCTGGATAATTTAACAACAATGGGAACCTCTAGGTTTTCCCATGTAACACCGCTCCTGCGCGAGCTGCACTGGCTGCCTGTTGTCTTTCGGGTGCGCTTCAAGGTGTTGGTCATCATCTTTAAAGCGCTCCATGGCACGGGACCTAGCTATCTGCGGGATCGTATCCTGCCCCATACATCCCTGCGGCCGATTCACTCCCACAGAGAGGGACTTCTCCGGGTGCCGTCCACTAGGCTATGCCAGTGGGCGACGCCCAGGGGAAGGGCCTTCTCTGTGGCGGGCCCGACCCTCTGGAACGACCTTCCCCCCAAAATTAGAACAACTACGGACCTCCGCTCCTTCCGTCAAAAATTAAAAACGCACTTTTTCTGCTTGGCCGGCCTAGGTTAGTCATCTGTTTATTGTTTTAATTGGTTTTTAAGGGGTTTAGTTTTTAGCATTTTGGGTTTTAAGCGCAGGGATAACTTGTTTAATTTGATTTTTTATATATTTATGATGTATTTATGTTTGTATGTTTTTTAATTCCCCTGTGCACCGCCCCGAGTCCCTTTGGGGAGAGGGAGCGGTCTATAAATTAAATTTATTATTTATTATTATTATTATTAACTGTGCGTTTTGTTAACTCTGCCATCAAGGTTAATTCGAAAAATCATAGCACAGTGTGGCCAGAGAATATGTTTTTAAAAGTTTTAGTTTAAACACAGTCACAAGGATACACATACCAACTTGTATGTGTTGTGTGTGTGCGTTTTGCTTTTGATACTATATTGCTTTTATTTTTGTTTGCTATTTTTGAAGTGTTTTTTTTTTTTTTTTTTTTTTGCAAAACAAGAAGTTGCAAACTGCAAACATTTGGGGGAGCAAGGTGATCCAGAAAATTGATGCCGCTTTCTAAAAACCACATCATTTCCTATCTCTCTTATCATGGGCAACCTCTGTGGCCTGATCAAGATATCTGGCATCTCACCCATCTCAACTATGATATCCCCAAAAACCTCATTCGGGGAAGCAAAAAGTTCACAAACTCAACCGGCTGTGCTAATTGTCTGGAGGGTCACCTCTGGTGAACCGTAAGATTTATTGCCTTTTTGTTTTCAGTCACCGCCACTGGCAAACTCACTCACAGGGAAAGGAGACGCTTGAGCCAGTATTCCGACTCAATGCTCAGCTCCACTGCGCATGTGCGGGGGGGGGGGGGAGAAAGCTTGATTTAAAGGGCCAGTAGCTCCTGTTTCAAATCTCGAAGCTGCCTCTCGGCCCTGAACACAAAATGAGAGATGGATTTTCCATGGATTGGCAACACAATCCAGTACACTAAGATGTGTGATGAATAACACAGCAATCCTGTCTGAGGCTTCCCAAGAGCCTGAAGCAAACTCCTGGTCCCAACAAAAACCCTTTTTATTAAATTAGTGGGAATTCCTCTCATTTACATCCAGCAAAGTCTTTCCAGGGAGGAATTACAGTCACAGACCTTATCTGGCTTGGAGAGCTGCCAGATTATCTGCAAAACTTGGCAAGGAGTCTCAGAGAGTCACAAACCAATTCAGCGAACTCAGGGTCTCCTGCAAACTCCACTCCCCTTTCGCCCCTCTGTTATTTCCTTTGGGAGGGGCCATTCATCGTCCACCTGTGGCCTTACTCTCAAGTCGACCCCTGTTCTTTAGCTGTTCTCTTCTACTGGCAGCTCTGCGCATGCGCACACTGGGAACAGGCTCCAGCTGTTCCTCTGCCCCACTGATGTCTGACTCTGATAGCTGGCACACGGCTGATAGCTGATAGCTGGCACACGGCCCTGGCCCCCTCTCTGCCTCCGACACAGAGCCCTCCTCGGAGCCTTCCCCAGACTCCAGGACTGGCCCATCTTCCTTCCCAACCTCTTCACTGTCCGAATCTGTTGCCAGCTCCACTGGACGCTGGCAGGCCACAACAAATCCCTTTTGATATTTGGATCTAAGAAACTAGGGGCTTCATACTTTCTGCTGTGCAGGGGGTTCTCGACTTATGACAGGTTACTTAATGACTGTTCAAAGCTACAATGTATCTTCCCAGAACTACGTGCAACTAGCTTTCAAAATTACGACATATTTTCCAGCACAATTGCATTTTGGGTGCTTGGTTTACATGTATGGCTGATTTCAGGGTCCCTCGGTCAGGGAACACAATTTTTTTTGCTGATTTCTAGTGTTTACTTCCGGTTCCTGGCAAAAAAACCCCAATTGAGAAAATGGATTAGCTTAACAACGTCCGCATTCACTTAACGACTGTTGTAAAAAGCAGTCATACCTTCAAATCTGGTCGTGTGACCCCTTGATATATGATCACAATTCCGGACTCAATTCCATTCGTAAGTCATGAACTACCCAAGGATAATATTGCTATACAGATGACCACTAGGCCAGGGGTCTGCAAAGTCGGCTCTTTTAAGACTGGTGGACTTCAACTCCCAGAATTCCCCAGCCAGCCTAGCTGGCTGGGGAATTCTGGGAGTTGAAGTCCACCAGTCTTAAAAGAGCCGACTTTGCAGACCCCTGCACTAGGCAATACATCGGATGAATTGTGTTGTGAAAAGTATGAACACTTCGGTTATCTTTTTAAAGGTGCCCAGTTTTACATCTTCTAATCTTTAATTTCCAAAACTGCCAGCCGAGACCCGAGCGTTCTATTCAGCGATATACTGCCTCTAAATCTGGAGGATTTACATCCCCATTGATCCGTACTTGTTCAGGCATTTATCTATTTTTATTTTAAAGGCATTTAATCCAACAAGGATTGGCTCATTTGTTCTCTAGCCAAATTCTACCTTCCCCTTTTGTTCCATCGCTGCGATGACTAAGAACGAAATGCTGAATTTTTGCTGAGCCTCGTCTAGCGACAGGCCCAGAGTGACATCTCCCAAAAGGCTGACGGAAGCCGCGACAAAAGCTACATTTAATCTCATCTCGACTTAATTAAAACTGAATTCGGTCAATACAAATACCCTCCAGTGATGCGTGTAATTAGTTTCTCTAGGACAAGCAACGCTTTTCAACAATTGAAGAAATAACTCCCAAAGCATCTCCACCCCGAGCAATCAAGGGTGGGACCTGGATTAAACTATGGTTTTAAAAACCATGATTAGGATCCCAGTGGTGGAATCAAGCAACATGCTAAGGCAGGGGTAGTCAGCCTTTTTATACCTACCGCCCACTTTTGTATCTCTCTTAGTAGTAAAATTTTCGAACCGCCCACCGGTTCCACAGGAATGGGGATTTATAAAGTAGGGAAGTCAATTAAATTTAAAAAAAAGGAAAGTGCTTCAGTATTGGACCCAGTGGTGGGTTTCTGCAGGCTTGCACCTACTCGCAAGAGCCGGATGGTGAAATTTAGAGAGCCGTTGAGAGGGGGTTCCACCGGCGGACCCAGAAGTAAGTCTGGCCTGCCACTGCCGGTAACCCAATGAGAAGGAAAGGAAGGGAGAAAGAAGGAAAGGAAAGGGAAGAAGGAAGGAAAGGGAAGAAGGAAGGAAGGAAGGAAGGAAGGATGAATTAATTTATCATCACAATTGAGTCCAAAATTTTGGTTGCTAAGCAAGAGCGTTGTTAAATGAGTTTCACCACATTTTACAAGTTGGCCACTCCCACCCTGTCACGACTGCCAAGCCACGCCCACAAAATAGGCCACACCTACAGAGTAGGTTCTAAAAAAATTTGAAACCCACCACTGCTTACCGCCCACCATGAAAGCTGGAACGCCCACTAGTGGGCGGTAGAGACCAGGTCGATTACCACTGTGCTACGGGAAACTCAAGTAACCAACAATGGCTTAAACCCTACATCTGAACTAGGTTCTGAATTTGACTACAGGTTATTCCTTGACTTACAACCGTTTGTTTAGTGGCCATTCAAAGTTACAACGCACTGAAAAAAAGTAATTTATGACCCCTTTTTGCCCCTACAACCATTGCAGCATGGCCCCTGATCATGTGATCAGAATTTGGACACTTGGCAACTGGCATGAACTTATGACGGTTGCAGTGTCCCTGGGTCATGTGATCGCCTTTTGCGACACTCTTGGCAAGCGAAGTCAAGGGGGAAGCCAGATTCATTTAACAACCATGTTTCCAGCTTAACTTCAGTGATTCGTTTAACAACCGTGGCTAAAAAAGGACATAAAATGTGGCAAAACCCATTTAATAATAATAATAGTAATAGTAATAATAATAATAAATTTAATTTGTAGACCACTCCCTCTCCCCGAAGGGACTCAGAGCACAGGGGAATTAATAACATACAAACATAAATACATAATAAATATATATAAAATCAGATTAAACAATTTATCCCTGCGCTAAAAACCCAAAATACTAAAAACTAAACCCCTTAGGAACCCAATTAAAACAATAAACAGATGATTTAATGTCTTGCTTAACAACATAAATTTTGAGGTCACTTGGGGGTCGTAAACCGAGGACTGACTATACAGTAGATTTAACCTGAGATTTTTTTTTATCATGCAGTGGCCTCTTTTTCTTATTTTAGCAACGTTTAAGGCCCCCCAAAACCCCACCCTGTTGTTAGCACTGAATCACATCGTATTTTGGAAGGTGTTGTGTCTTAGCTCCCTGGGGATCATTCACTGGTTCTTAATTTAGCGTGCAGCCAAACTCTTGCCCAGATCCACACACAGGATAGGACGCCAAGTCTATCACAAAGCAAATTAAAAAGGGAGGAATTAATGGCATGAGACAGGCAAGGATTGGGTGAGAAAGAGCCTGGGTATGAAAACATGTCAGTTGTCATTAAGAGCCGGGCATGTTACCGATTATATTTGGGCATCAAAGAAGAAGGCAAAACAGGCTTATCAAGAAGGCCATCTTCTGGCACTTTAAATCAACATGAAAGAGAATGCAGTGGATGTAGACTAACTGACAATTCAAAGGGGAAAATACTGGTATTTAGTTCTGCTTTGGAAGATGCAAAAAAGACAGATGGAAAAAGTTAAGAAGCCTCTCCGATATATATGTGTGTTCACCCACACATATAGACTACCCTCTTCTAAAGTTGTACATCTCTACCCCAAGCCACCCCAACGATGCCGTTGAGGTGATGTCCCGGTGTTTAGAGGCCGTACGGATCTGGATGGGCAGTAACAAACTCAAACTCAACCCGTTCAAGACCGAGTGGTTGTGGTTCCCGTCTTCCCGGTTTAGCCAGTTGACACCATCGCTGGCCATGGGGAATGAAAATTTGGCCCCCATGGATAGAGTGCGCAATTTAGGAGTCCTCCTGGATTCCCGGTTGTCCCTGGAGGATCAGGTGGCGGCCGTGGCCAGGGGGGCATTTTACCAGGTTCGCCTGGTCCGTCAATTGCGCCCCTTACTGGACCGGGAGGCCCTTCGCACAGTCACTCAAGCACTCGTGACTTCTCATCTGGACTACTGCAACGCTCTCTACATGGGGCTCCCCTTGAGATGCACTCGGAGGTTGCAGTTGGTCCAGAATGCGGCCGCGCGGGTGATCATGGGAATCTCAAGACATTCCCACATAACACCACTCCTGCGCGAGCTGCACTGGCTACCTGTGACCTACCGGGTGCGTTACAAGGTTTTGATGACCATATTCAAGGTGCTCCATGGCACGGGGCCTAGCTACCTTTGAGACCGTCTTCTACCCCATACATCCCTTTGACCGACTCGCTCCCAGGGAGAGGGTCTTCTCCGGGTGCCGTCGACCGGACAATGCCGGTTGGCGGCTCCCAGGGGAAGGGCCTTCTCTGTGGTGGGCCCTACCCTCTGGAATGGCCTACCTCCCGACCTCCGTTCCATCACAGACCTCCGCTTGTTTCGCCGGCACCTAAAAACTTATTTTCATCTGGCCGGCCTAGCATGATCTACTCCACACCCATTATTTTATAACAAATCAAAATTGCAATTTGGCTTTTAAATTTAAACTTATTTTGAGCAGGGTATTGATTTAATTTAGTTATTATTTAATAATATTTTGTATTTATGTATAATTGATTTTAAATCTCTGTTCGCCGCCCCGAGTCCCTTTGTGGTGAGATGGGTGCGGGTTATAAATGTGAAAAATAAATAAATAAATAAATAAAGAGCCATTCATCAATACAGGATTTGACCAGACAAGGAGATTAAAGAATTTGCAGTCTAAAATTGGAACACTGGAAGGTGCTTTCACACCCAAGAAGTCAATTTGGGTTCTTTTATCACTTGCTGCGATTGTCAGAATCGGATGGATTTTATCATTTCGATTTTCCATTTATATCCTGACTCTTTGTGATGATGATGATGATTTTGGTGGTGGTGGTGATGACGACGACGACAACAACGTGTTGACATTGTACGCTGCCCAGAATCACCCAGTCTAAAAGAAAAGGTCTTATAAACCTTGAAATAAATCAATAAATAGATCACCGTATTTTTTGGAGTATAAGACGCTCCGAAATATAAGACGCACTTAACTTTTGGGGAGGAAAACAAGGGGGGGGGGGGAAATCTGCCTCTACCTCCCATCAATTTGCCTTCTTGCAGCAAACAATGAACAGCCTGTTTCAGCTTCAGCACAGTCTGATTAGCACAAGCAGCTGATGGTCGGACCTCCTGACAATCAGCTGTTTCAGGCTGCAGGGACTGCCACAGCCTATTGCCGCCTCCCCGTGCCCCATTTTCGGCCTCCGCATCCCATTTTCGGCCTCCACGTGCCCCATTTTCCATCCGTTGCGGGCAGCGAGGATTGGAATGGGCCGAAAACAGAGCACGCAGAGACCAAAAATGGGACGCAGAGGCCGAAAATAGGGTGCGGAGAGGCGGCAGTAGGCAATGGCAATGCAGCCTGAAACAGCTGATGGTCGGGAGGCTGATCCAACCACAATCAGCTGCTTGTGCTAATCAGGCTGGGCTGAAACTGAAACTGGCTGTTTGCTGTTTGCTGCAAGGAGGCAAATTTATTTATTTATTTATTTATTTATTTATTTATTTATTTATTTATTTATTTATTTATTTTTATATATATATATATATATATATGATTTATATACCGCTCCTATCTCCATCGAGATGGACTCAGGGCGGTGCACTGGAAATTAAAAATCACCAGCAAAAATAATAGATACAGTGACAATATTTAAAATGAATTAAATTGAATAACCTGTGCTAAAAATTCCCATTAATAAATTCTAGAATCCCTTTACAAATTTGCTAAAATTACATCGCATCTGAGCTCTAAGCTCTAGGCTAGACCGGCTTGGTGGAAAAGGTACGTCTTAAGTGAGCGGCGAAAGAGGGGAAGGTCCGTGATAGTGCGAAGTTCGGGGGGTAGGTTGCTGGGAGGCAGAGGCCAAAGGGTGGCCGGGGCTACATTCAGTGTATAAGACGCACACAAATTTTCAACCTTCTTTCAGGGGCGAAAAAGTGTGTCTTGTACTCCGAAAATTACAGTATGTGTTATCACGCCCATGTCGACTCTTCCTTTCCCTCTGAACTTGACTGCCTGCTGTATCTAATCAAACCGTCTCAGGAACGCCCCTTGGAAGCTACCACCGGGAAAGCAGATGCCACACCACTACGTTAAGTCATCCTCAACCTGTTTTTTTTCCCCTCAACAAACAAGGACGTTTGTGGGAACTGGACAAAAATCTTCCCCTCCCTGCTAAAAGGACCAGCATGCTCTTGTCCCCAGCTCAGGATGCCCGCCTGGTCGGAAGCCTGCATCCTTGGAGACAAGGGATGCTTCCCGCCTCCCTCCGGCACCTGCCTGTTACTATAGCTACGCGAAGAATTGTTAAAGAGTGGCAGCTTCAGGAATCTCATTGGCTGTGGAGGGAAGGAAGGATTAACTGCTTAGCAACGGTTGACTTGACAATTCCCGTGACAGGGGAAGGCAGAAACCCACCCTGGGAAAGGCAAGGGGCACCTGTTGGAGCGGGGGGGTGGGGAGGAGAGGGTGTGAGCGATGGGTTCTGGCATCCTTATCTGTATTCCTCTGTCCACGTTTCCAAGCCAGACCCTTTTAAACCAAACAGCACAAATGCAGCAGCCGTCTCCTTTGCATTCCTCCTTGGCAAACCGGCTTTCAGATAGACTGCGTCTTGTCCTGGAAGTTCCATTTGTTACCCCAAGGAAGTCTTGGTACATATTGGGAGGAGATATTTGTTTTTTTTTTTTTATTCTCCTAAAAGTGACCTTCAAACGTTATTTGCATGTAAGTGGGATGAACCAAGATGGGATTGTTTCAGAATGGTGGCTATGTGCTGGTCATTCCCGACTCTAGGGGGCGGTGCTCATCTCCGTTTCAAAGCTGAAGAGCCAGCGCTGTCCGAAGACGTCTCCGTGGTCATGTGGCCGGCATGACTCAATGCCAAAGGCGCACGGAAACACTGTTCCCTTCCCCACCAAAGGTGGTCCCTATTTTTCTACTTGCATTTTTACATGCTTTCGAACTGCTAGGTTGGCAGAAGCTGGGACAAGTCACGGGAGCTCACTCCGTTGGATGGCGCTAGGGATTCGAACCGCCCTACTGTCGACCTTTCTGATCGACAAGCTCAGGGTCTTAGGCACTGAGCCACCGCGCCCCTGTTTGCCACTATAACAATGACCAGAAAAGCCATCATTTTCAAAAAGAATAATTTTGGGACGAGAGAAGGGACATATTTATTTTCGGATTTATATAACCGCACCCTCTCCCCAAAGGGAGAGGGTGCGGTTATATAAATATAACTCCCCATATAACGTACCTTCGTGCTTTTACCATGCCTGGTGTGTAAATTTCCCACCACCACATTTTTTAAAAGGCTAGAAATTTTGGTGTCACCCTTTCGCCAGGGCTATCCAACCTTGGCAACTTTTAAGACTAGCGGACTTCAACTCCCGGAATTCCCAAATCAGCATGGAATGGCTGGGGAATTCTGGGAGTTGACGTTCACCGGTCTTATAGTGAACAGGATTGGACACCCCTGCTGTAATCAATCACCCTGTCTCCCCCCCCCCCCTTCAAGTGGTCAGGAATAATAAATAAATAAAAATACAACTCCTGGACATAAATCAGGGTTTGACCACCTCTGCTTCATTCCATCAAATGCGTCCAATCATTGCTGTGCAATGGCTACCGAATGGGGTTGACAGAGCTACAAGACGAACGAGAACTTCCGTGTGGCATCAGGAAGGGCGTCCGACCAATAAATGCTCAGCTCCTTCCAGGCGCTCCCAACTCCGCCCCGAATTAAAGAATCACAGGGTTGTAAAAAAAAAGGGAGTTAGTTGGAATGTATGGGAGTACTTATTTATTAGGAGTGTCGACCTGGGACAGGTAACGTCACGCACAGCAGGACTCACTCCTTGGGACCCAAAATTGTGGCAGAGAATGGAAACGATACAAAGGCTTACAAACCAAACAAATCACAGTCCAAGACGGTGGATGCTGTTGGGCGAACAGGATGCTGTCCGTAATTTTTTTTTGTGCCACCATCACCAATCTTTGTGCATCAAAGGCCCACCTTACAAACCCGCTTGGCCCGGGTTATCTAAACCAGGGGTCTCCAACCTTTGCAACTTTAAGTCTGAAGGACTTCAGCTCCCAGAATTCTCCAGCATCACCAATCACCAATCTTTGTGCATCAAAGGCCCACCTTACAAACCCGCTTGGCCCGGGTTATCTAAACCAGGGGTCTCCAACCTTTGCAACTTTAAGTCTGAAGGACTTCAGCTCCCAGAATTCTCCAGCATCACCAATCACCAATCTTTGTGCATCAAAGGCCCACCTTACAAACACGCTTGGCCCGGGTTATCTAAACCAGGGGTCTCCAACCTTTGCAACTTTAAGTCTGAAGGACTTCAGCTCCCAGAATTATAAAAGCCCAGTCTAGCGCAATACCAATGAAGAAGAAAAAATAACAAAGCTGGCTGGAGAAGTCTGGGAGCTGAAGTCCTTCAGACTTAAAGTTGCAAAGGTTGGAGACCCCTGATCTAAACTACCTTGTAACTAGGAAAGATGAGAGGCTGCTATCCGTGCGGACGGTTTGCGGAGAAGCCCTGAAGGCACTTTCTTAAAATGTCGAGGTCTTCTCTTCTCATTTCTCTCTCTTGAGTTCCGTGCTCCAGAAATCTGTAACAAACCAAGGAGAAAAGGAAGTGACCTTGATGGGGACATTCAAACTAGAAGGAAGGAGGGGGAAAACAAGGAAAATCTGAGTAGATAAATGACCTTGAAATAAAACTTATTTGGGGACTCCAAAAGTAGATTCGGGGAGTGGATGATAGGTACCAATGACAGGAGACAGGAAGAAGAGCAATAGACCAGGCAACCGTCATAAGAATGTCTCCGGAAATCCTCTAGACATCCAGGTCATGGTTGCCTCAAAAAGGAGTTTTTTCAAAAGGCAACTGGGCTGGGTTTTTTTTCCCCAAGGAGAAAGACGACGGTTCTCTTCTCCTCCAAAGACACGTTATCATTTCTGGCAGAATGATTTTGGCGGGGGGGGGGGGATGGGAAGATTAGTTCTGACAGTGGGTGGAAGGATCATCTTTTCAGGGAAGAAATAATAATGATCAACTAGATCAGTAGATGAGTAGCAAACTCACAAGTCGAGACTGTAAAATCAGTAGGGAAGAGGTGAACTTTCAGGCTTGCCAAGACTGTGGTCCACCTTGTAAAGTTATCCAGACAAGCAGCATACCTTACAACAGTCATGGCGAACCTTTGCGGCACCGAGTGTCCAAACCGGAACCTTGTCTGCATGTGAGCACACTGGAGCACCGGAAACTGAAGACCAGCTGGCCGGTGCACGCATGCCTGCTTTTTGGGCAATTTTGGACATTTTTCGGGGTATTTTCTGGGTGGTTTTTTGGGCTGTTTTCAGGCCGTTTTGGGGGCCAAAAATGCCTTGAAAAACAGCCTGGAAAATTGCCTAAAATGGCCTGAAAAGGCCCAAAAACCAGCTGGAAAACAGCCCAAAAATGGTCTGGAAAAGCCGCCCAAATGCCCTGTTTTTTGGCAGTTTTCTAGCGCTTCGGTGCCCGTGAAGACCAACTGGCTGGCATGCATGCGTGTGCCGGGAACCAGAAGAACAGCTGGTAATGGCACACGTGCCCACAGAGAGGGCTCTGCGTGCCACCTCTGGTACCCGTGCCATAGGTTCACCATCTGGGCCTTAGAAGGACAATCTCTAGCTTTATTGTAAGGTTGCACTAACGGAATCTTGCCAGTCTGAAAGTCCATTTCTCCCCCTGTCGCCTTTACAGCCTGAGCTACTAGGGAGGGTTCCTTCTGAGATCTTGGCTGTGCCCCCCTTCCTTCTGCAGGCTCAGCTGCCTCTTATCTGACCGCTATCTGGTCTGTTGGCTCTTGCAAGGTCACTCACACATACCATTTACGTGGGGGGCAGGATTGAAGTCCACGTAGGGGTCATTTACATAAGGGTCATACCTCAAGTTTTACAGTCCCAACAAAGAAGTTGGCCTTTAGAACGCTGGAGACCAGGGGAGGTGGGAAAAGAGGAAGAGCTAACTCCAGCTTCTGGAGAACGAGGGAGATGGGACTATGGCAAATAGGTCAAGAGAGGATGCGGTAGTCCTCTTCAAATATCTTAAGGGCTGTTCTATTGTAGAAGTTTTGAACTTATTCTCACTTGCTCCAGAGGGGTAAGACTAGATGGGGTGAAACTGCAAGGACGTAGATGAGATGTTAAGAAGAACTTCACCCTTAGAGTCCCAAAGGTGCTTTTTTAAAGAAGCAACTGGATTTTCTAGGGTTTCTTTTTAAGACGTTTTGCTTCTCATCCAAGAATCAGCTCTGGCTAGACGGTGGGGAATGGAAGGATTGATTTTCCTTACAGACAGCTGGTCATTTGCATCCTTTCAGAGAGTCCTTGAGGCCACTTGGGGGGTTTGTCTGTGTCTTCATTTGAGTTGTGCAAATGGCTGCGGAGCCATCTTGGAACGATGGAAAGGCCGATGTTGTAGAACTGGAGATAGACCACATCATCTCTCTCCACCCTACGACACCCTGAGTCCTTTCAGCAGTTCTGAGAAGGCTCCACACCCATTTGCACCACTCAGGTGACCCTGAGGACACAGAGAAACCTCCAAGTGGCCTCAAGGACCCTCCAAAAGGATGCAAATGACCAGCTGTCTCCATGGAATATAAATCCTTCCATTCCCCACTACCATCCAGTCAGAGCTGAAGAAGCTTCTTGGATGAGAAGCAAAAGGTCTTCAAAGAAAAGAAAAAAACAGAAAGTCCAGTTGTCTCTTGAAAAAACACCTTTGGCACAACCGTGACCTGGAGGACTAAGAATCTCCATAAACATTGACCATAAGAGCTATCAATCAGCAGAATGGATTAAAACAGTGGTTCTTAATCTGTAGCCCGCAGATCCCTGCGGAGGGCCAAAATATCATCACAGGAGGTCCGCGAAGCCTTGGACAAAAATACTATGCTTTAAATTTTGAGTCTTGAGGCTCCATGGCCATAAAAAGTACTCAAAAGGGGGCCCATAATGAAGAAAAGCTTGAGAACAACTGGATTGTAGCACTGCACTACAGTTTCTTCCTCTTCACTGGTCCCAGTGGTGGGTTCCAGAACCAGGCTGCAGCCGATACGGTGGTTTTTTTAAAAAGCGAAGGTATCTTTTTTCCCCTAATTTTTAAAAAAGCCGGAAAAGACAAGTTCTTGTGAACTTTGAACTGCTTGTGTGGTTTATGGGTGAGCCATTCAAAGCCCAGAATAATTATGGAACAGCGGGAAGAGATGGAAGGGGGCTGCCCAAAGGGGAATCCAGTCTGCCCTTGGATTTCAAATGGACTCCGCTTCAGATCAATTGGTTCAAAGGTATTCTGGCCTTCTGGCCTTTGCCCAACTGAGTTAGAACTCTGTATTCAAAAAATAGTGGAAGGAAGGAAGGAAGGGAGGGAGGGAGGGAGGGAGGGAGGGAGGGAGGGAGGGAGAAAAGGAAGGTGGGAGGAAAGGAGAGAGGGTGGAAGGAAAGGAGGGAGGGTGGAAGGAGGGAGGGAGGGAAGAAGGAAGGAGGAAGGGAAGGAGGAAGGAAGGAAGGCAGAAAGAAGGAAGGAGAGAGGGAGGGAGGGAGGAAAGAAGGAAGGAGAGAGGGAGGAAGGAACGAAGGAAGGAAGGGGGAGGGAGGACAGAAGGAAGGAGGGAGGGAGGAAGGGAGAAAAGGAAGGAGGGAGGGAGGAAAGGAGGGAGGGTGGAAGGAGGGAGGGAGGAAAGAAGGAAGGAGGGAGGGAGAAAAGGAAGTGCAATACCCCTTAGACTTATATACCGCTTCACGGTGCTTTTCCATCCCTCTCTAAGCGGTTTACAGAGTCAGCATATTGTCCCCCAAACAATCTGGGTCCTCATTTGACCCACCTCGGAAGGATGGGAGGCTGAGTCAACCTGGAGCCAAGTCAGGTTTGAACTTCAAACTGTGGGCAGAGTTAGCCTGCCATACTGCATTCTAGCCAAATGATGCAAGTAGTTTGCTTTGCTTCAGTTTGGCAATATTTCTGTCCATGGCTGAGGAGCAATAAAGTTTAAAAGAAACTCCGCTTGTGGTTTTTTCTTTTAGATTTTTGGAGCCTGGCGTTTAGGATTTTAAATTTGAACCTGGCCCTGAAGAACTGCATCCATAAACAAGTTATTACTGAAGCCCTGAAACCCAAACATCTCCTAATCAAAACTTTCATCTTCTACCAGACTTAAGAGCACACTAAGAATGGCCAACCTCGTAGGGCTATTGTATAAAGGTTATGATCTGATTCCACACTCAACTTGAAAAAACGGCTAACCTTCCCTAGGATGTTGGCTAACTCAGGGGTTGGGCTGAAAACTCAGTTACTGGGTGGGTGTGGCCATGGGGGCGTGGCCTAGCCAGGTCCCTGCACCACAATGGGGGTGGGGTGGGTGTTTTCACACTCCCTAGACTCATAAGGTTTTTTCTGAGCCTCCGGGTGGGAGAAAATGGCCTATCCCGGATGCCGGAGGTCCTCCGGAGGCCAGAAATGGGCCCGTTTCTGGACTTCCGGTAATTCCAGTAGGCCTGTTTTTCGCCCTCCCAGAGCCTCTGCGCAGGCCCTGCACTTACCTGGCATCCCAAATGGGCCACGTGGAGACTCCTGGGAGAGCGGGGCAGGGCGGAGCCAGCCGGCCGTCGGAACTACCGATTCGGTGAACCAGATTAAAATTACCAACCGGTTCGTGCAAACCCATCCGAACCGCCTGAATCCCACCCCAAGGCTAGCTCTTCATATGGAGACAGGTTGAGGTGTGAATGAAGAACCACAAGATCCTTTTGTCGGTCACAATGGAAGGCACTTCCCTGCTGGATATCACCCTGTGTTGTTGTTTTTAATGGCTTTCTCCCCTCTGTCAAAATCTCATCTTTCTTGAAAGATGATTTGCGTTGGGAACCCAAGCTGTGTCAAGTCTGCTCAGGCTTAGGAAGTCCCCTCCCTCCCCCAAAAACCAACATCCCAGAAGATGTTGGAGCCCATCGCTTTTGCGCTAGGGCAAGGAACGCAACCTGGACCAGAAGGGGAAGGTGACTCAGAGGAGACCTGCTTGTAAAGTCACCAAGCAGGAAAGAAACTTCACCTATAGCTTAGCTATACCCAACAGTGCGGGAAAGGAATTCTCCGAAGTCATCCAATGTCCGCCGTCCACCACCAGCGTCGTGCCGGTCACGTACGACGAGAGCGGGCTAACCAGATAGAGGACACTGTGAGCAATCTCGGTCTTGTTCCCGGCCCGCTGAAGGGGAATGTTCTGGAAGTGGTGGCTGACATCCATCTTGGGTGGAACTAGAACAGGAGAAAAGCACAACATTGGCTCATTTAAGAAGAAACAGGAGCATGGAAGGACGTCAGCCCACAGATCAATCCAGTGGTCTCCACAGGATGTGGTCCCCCAAAATAAGATGGCGGTCACCACAGTGTCATTATTAATGTTAGGCAATCCTGGGGAAATAGTTGGCGTGGTGAGGGGGTTCTCTCCACCTTTTTGAGCTTTTAAAGGTTTTAACCCTGCAACCCCATCTGTTAATTCTGGGTTTTTTTCAATCAAGTTTTTATTTTATTTTATATTAATACATATCAATGCATGAATGGTGTAGTACCTGGGTATCATGCATTTCAATACAAATAAACATAATCTTATTACTCCTAATTATTACCTTTCACTTTCATTATTTCATATTGTTTACAGATGCCTTTTACTGTTACCCTTCAGTTCTCGACCTTTTTTCTGTTCTTTTGCATATCTTAACATATATGTATGTATATATGTATGTATTGCATCACAACACCCTGTATGCCCAAATATCAGGTCTTTTCCCGTGTAAAATTAAAGGTGTTTTTGCAAAAACACCTTTAATTTTACACGGGAAAAGACCCGAATAAACCAAAATCTATCTATATCTATATATCTATATATCTATATATCTATATATCTATATATCTATATATCTATATATCTATATATCTATATATCTATATCTATATCTATATCTATATCTATATCTATCTATCTATCTATCTATCTATCTATCTATCTATCTATCTATCTATCTATCTATCTATCTATCTATCTATCTACTTGTGTCATGTATGGCTTTATTTTGATTTATATCAAAATTTCATCCTTCATTCTTTCATAATTCAATGTCTCAGTCTACAGTTTTGGTACCCATCGCAATCATTTTTACATTTAAAGTACATCTATTCATATTCTTTCTAGTCCTTCAATCCGTATAATTCTACTGTTAATACACATGTTTACATTGAAATATATATATCAACTGCTGCCTGTTGGGGCCCTAAGGAGCCCGGGCGGGTAGGCAAGGAGTGGCTGGGAGGGGAGGGGCGAGTAGAGGCCAGTGAGGCGCCCCTTGACATGAGTGACATCAAATTGGCCACACCCACCCACTCACATGACCACCCAGCCAGTCATTAGGCAGATCATATTAGCGGTCTGCGGGGATTTAAAATTATGAATTTAGTGGTCCCTGAGGTCCAAAAGGTTGGGGACCCCTGTCTTAGAAGACTTAACTGTTGTCTTAAAAGCTTAGAAGCTTTCTGAGAAGTTAATACAATACAATACAATAGCAGAGTTGGTAGGGACCTTGGAGGTCTTCTAGTCCAGCTCCCTGCCTAGGCAGGAAACCCTGTACCACTTCAGACAAATGGTTATCCAACATCTTCTTAAAGACATGCAGTGTTGGGGCATTCACAACTTCTGGTGGCAAGCTGTTCCACTGGTTAATTGTTCTCACTCTCAGGAAATTTCTCCTCAGTTCTAAGTTGCTTCTCTCCTTGATGAGTTTCCACCCATTGCTTCTTGTTCTACCCTCAGTTGCTTTGGAGAATAGCTTGACTCCCTCTTCTTTGGGGCAGCCTCTGAGATATCGGAAGACTGCTATCATATCATATCAAGTTACCTTACAAGCTTTTCTAAGTTCCAAAGACTTACCTAAGCGACGGTACCCCTCTGTGCCCGAGATGGGACCGGGGGCGACGCTAATCACTCTAATTCGTTGAGGCCCCCATTCCACAGCCAGATGCTTCGTCATAGCCTCTGTGAAGAGACAGATGGGTTTACGAATATTCAGAAGAGGCCCCAGGGAAGCCCAAAGTTAGAACTACAGAGGGTGATATGATGAAGTCTATTTCAGGATTAAAACTCCTTTTTTTGGAAGGAGGAAGAGAATACGACTCATGAAATGGAAGGCATCATTTGGAGAAACGCAGTCTTGGCCTCATCAAGAATAGGAACATATATTCTTGGACACCTTCTAAGGTCAGAATGAAGACCTAACTTGATTTAATAAACATTTCATAGGTAAAGGAAAAGGTTCCCCTTGCACATATGTGCTAGTTGTAACCGACTCTAGAGGGCAATGCTCATCTCTGTTTCAAAGCTGAAGAGCCAGCGCTGTCCGAAGACGTCTCCGTGGTCATGTGGCCAGCATGACTAAAGGCCAAAGAGGCATGGAACGCTGTTCTCTTCCCACCAAAGGTGGTCCCTATTTTTTCTAATTGCATTTTTACGTGCTTTTGAACTGCTAGGTTGGCAGGAGCTGGGACAAGTAATGGGAGCTCACTCCATTGTACGGTGCTAGGGATTTGAACCGCCGAACCACCGACCTTGTCTGATCAACAAGCTCAGCATCTTAGCCACTGAGCCACTGCATTCCTAATATTTCATACTTTCTGTCTACTTTCCAATTTTCCAGTTTGGCAGCAGCTTTTCCAGAGAAGTCCTGGAGTTAGGGCTAGTTCATCAGATTGCTGGGCAGAAGAAATAAACAATCAATCGGGGCTCATGGCTCGGGGCCTAGTTATATGCGAGACCGCCTCCTGCCCCATACATCCCTTCGGCTGATCAGCTCCCACAGAGAGGGTCTTCTCAGGGTGCCGTCGGCCGGGCAATGCCGTCTGGCGACACCCAGGGGAAGAGCCTTCTCTGTGGCGGGCCCTGCCCTTTGGAATGACCTACCCCCTGAACTTCGTACCATCTCGGACCTCCGCCTCTTCCGCCAGTGTCTTAAGACACATCTTTTTCAGCAAGCCGGCCTAGCCTAACCTCCCGTGGGGACTACTTTTAGACAGTTTTAAATTGGGGATTTTAAAATTGGTTTTAGCATAGGACTATAATAATTTAATATGTTTTAAATTATGTATTTATTCTTTTGTATGTTTTTTAAATTCCTATGCGCCGCCCTGGGTCCTTTGTGGAGAAGGGCGGGATATAAATGTGATTTTAAAAAAAAAATCGTGGCTTCCTGCACACAGCGTTATACAAGGGAAAAGTCCATGCAACCTAAGTCTATCTGTTAGGATATTCAGCCTTATATTGGGTTGATAATCTATATGAGCCTATGTTCTTAAGGAGTTATGTAGCTTTAAGAACTGTCTTAAATTCTGATTGGCTGTAATTATCAGCTCTACCATATAAGCAAGGTCAGGAACACAGTCCGTTCTCTGTTCGATTCCTTGTGATTCCTGTGTTTCCTGATTGCCGTTTGAGAAGCTGAATATTGAAGGAGGAGGATTTGTTTTGCATCACTGCGAGATAACTCTGTTTGGTGAAGGACTGTTGTTATTGTGTTTGAGAAGTTAGTCGGAAGAAGCATTTTAGTTGCTACAAAGTAAAGACTATTTATTTTCTTACTATCACTGTTTTAGAGTTTGTTTGTGGTTAAAGCAACGTATCTCTTTACTGTCCGGTGAATTACACTATTCCGCATTTATTTGCTAACACTGGTTAAGGGACCAGAGTTGTAACACTGGTTCTGAACCCAGAGTTGCTAACACTATCATCCCAAAATGTACACAAAACTAAAAAGGATGTCTTCTCCAATTCCCCAAAATCTCAGCTAGTTTGGAGTTAATTGTCAAAGGGGATTTTTACCCCGATACGGCTAAGTCTACTGGAGGGAGTGGCTATAATATTCTTTCCTCAGGATCCATCATCCTCAGCCAGGAGAGAAGCCCTCAACCTTGGACAGAGCTATAGGTAGGTGAGAAGAAGAGGAAGGGACACAAACGTCTTGGTCCTCATACCTACGGCCGCCTTGGCGGTCCCAGCATGCATCTGGAGAGCTTGGCCTTTGTAGCTGAGGGTCGCGGTGATGTTGACAATGACACCGCCATTTTCCTACGTCGAATAAAGCAAGCAGAAAAATTGAGGTAAATATCCAAAGACGCCTTGTGGCATTTAAGAAAGAAAGAATAAAATGGCTAATAAAATGGCTAAGCCTCTCCTCCCCCGGGGTGGAATGTCCATTTAGGGTTATCCACAAAGGAATAAAACACATCAAGAGGGGACCATGAGTGGAGTGATTCACTTAACAACCATGACAAAAAAAGGTCATAAATTTAGGGACTGCCGACTTAACCACTTTCCTTAGCAACATCAAGCCTGCTCCCCATTGCACAGGTAGTCTTCAACTTACGACCACAGTTGAGCCCAAAATGTATGTGATTATTAAAGCGAGACATTTGTTAAGTGAATTTTGCCCCATTTTACGGCCATTCTTGCCCCAGTGGTTAAGTGAATCGCCGAAGTTGATAAGTTAAATCGCCTGGCTGCTAAGTGAATCTGACTTCCCTACCGACTTTGCTTGTCAGACGGTTGCTAAAGAATATCATGTGACCTTGGGACATAGCAACGGTCATAAGTACGAACCCGTTGCCAAGCATCTGAATTTTGATCAAATCAAATCAAGTTTATAACCATTGAAGACCAGAGACCAGAACAAATAAAAACAGTCAAGGAATCTTCAGTTACAAATCCTACAGTATAGTAGTAAGTAACAGGTAAAAATCTATATTAAAATCCACAATTTGGCATCCAATCTGCCAGTTACAGATGGCCTAACTATACTACTGTATAATATCATTCTATTCTATTCTATTCCATTCTCATTCCATTATTCTGTTATGCTATGCTGTGCTATGCTATGCTATTCTATTCTATTCTGACTCTATTCTATTCTGTTCTATTCTCATTCCATTATTCTATTCTATTCTATTCTCATTCCATTATTCTATTCTATTTTCATTCCATTATTCTATTCTATTCTTTTCTATTCTCATTCCATTATTCTATTCTATTCTAATTCCATTAATCTATTCTATTCTATTCTCATTCCATTATTCTATTCTATTCTCATTCCATTATTCTATTCTATTCTATTCTAATTCCATTAATCTATTCTATTCCATTCTCATTCCATTATTCTGTTATGCTATGCTGTGCTATGCTATTCTATTCAATTCTGACTCTATTCTATTCTGTTCTGTTCTATTCTCATTCCATTATTCTATTCTATTCTCATTCCATTATTCTATTCTATTCTTTTCTAATTCCATTAATCTATTCTATTCCATTCTCATTCCATTATTCTGTTATGCTATGCTGTGCTGTGCTATGCTATTCTATTCAATTCTGACTCTATTCTATTCTGTTCTATTCTATTCTAATTCCATTAATCTATTCTATTCTATTCTCATTCCATTATATTCTATTTTCATTCCATTATTCTATTCTTTTCTATTCTCATTCCATTATTATATTCTATTTTCATTCCATTATTCTATTCTTTTCTATTCTCATTCCATTATTCTATTCTAATTCCATTAATCTATTCTATTCTCATTCCATTATTCTATTCTATTTTCATTCCATTATTTTATTCTATTCTATTCTATTCTATTCTATTCTGACTCTATTCTATTCTAAATGGATTGCTGTACTTGCTAAGTGAATCACGGGGCCATTAAGCGAATCGGTCTTCCTCGTTGACTTGTCAGAAGGTTGCAAAAGGCGATCACGCAACCCCAGGTCAGTGCAACCGTTATAAACACACGCCAGTTGGCAATCACTTGTATTTGGGATTACATGACCACGGGGGAATGCTGCCACTGTACTTTTATAGCCTTGGATGAGAAAGTGGTGCTTCCAGGACCAGAGATAGCCTATCTGAAAACCAATCTGCAAAGAAGGAGTCCTCCTTGAGACGGCTGCTGCATTTGTGCGGTGAGAACTGCTTCCCAAGTCCTTTGTTTTCAGTAGCTGGGGTAGCTTCAGTCACTAAGCGAATGGCTGCAAGTCAAGGGCCGCCTCTACAACCGAGAGCTTCTTACCCGGAGGTATTTTTCATACAGGACTTTGGAGACGTTGAAGGTGCCCAAAGTGTCGATTTCGATCACCGTTTTGTAACCGTTGAACGATAAAGAGCTAGCAGGACAAAGGAAGTTCCCAGCAGCATCTGAGAAGAAGACAGTGGAGAAAGGAACAAGGCAGACACTTTGGGCGATGGGTTGGATTGCAGCCTTAAGGCCTGAATTCGTATCGTCTCACGAATGGGGAGAAGCTGTTGCACGGGATGGCATCCTGATAAACACACCCATTATTAATCGAATTGGTTGGATCCTGAAGGGCAGGGAGCCACGTTTGAAATTCAGCTACACTACATTGCCAAAAGCAGTTGCTCACCCATCCAAATAATCCATCAGGGGTTCCAATCCCTTCCATGGCCACCGGGGTATAAAATCAAGGACCTGGGCACGCAGACGGTTGTGACAAACATTGGTGAAAGAATGGGTCGCTCTCAGGAGCTCAGCGTGGAACTGGGATGGGATGCCACCTGTGCAACAAATCCAGTCGTGAAATTTCCTCGCTCCTAAATATCCCACCGTCAACTCTCAGCTGTATTATAAGAACGTGGGAATGTTTGGGAACGGCAGCAACTCAGCCACCAAGGGGTAGGCCACGTCAAAGGACAGAGCGGGGGTCAGCGGATGCCGAGGCGCCTAGTGCGAAGAGGTCGCCAACGTTCTGCAGAGTCCATCGCTACGGACCTCCAAACGTCATGTGGCCATCAGATTAGCTCAAGAACAGTGCGCGGTGGAGTGAAGTCCTATTGAACCCTACGGATTAGGAATGGGAGGTCACTCACTGTAAATTCATATGCGAGGAAAGGCAGGGGAGCGAAGACTTTTGGCAAGATAGTGTAGATGCACCATCTGTCTAGCGGCTGAGGAGTTTGGCTATCAATAGGGCAAGTATGGCCTAACTTTTTTGTCCTTGTGTGCTGAAAGAACGCATGCACCCATAATGCAATGCAGGTGCGACGCCCCAGTGCACCCCGCTCTCCTGCACATGTATGCGACGCGTGTGTGACCCCATGCATGCATGTATGACCCCCCCGTCCCTGCATATGTGTGATCCCCCCGACCCCATCCACGCATGCATGGAGTCGGAAATGAGGGCAGAAATGAGTGAATGACAGGCTTTTTTTGGTTCAATTTTGCCCCTTGCCCAGCCCCCCCAGGAGCACTCTATAAGCCTCCTAAAGGCTATGCATGCAATTTTATTTTATTTTTACAAAAAAACGGTCCGTTTTTTTGCTTGTTTGGGGGGGTCACCCCTTAGGAGCACTCTGCAAGCCCCCTAAAAGCTATTCATGCCTTTTGGGGGGAGGAATGGGCCCATTTTTGGGAGGTTTGCAGAGTGCAAAAACGGGGCTTGCTTTTTCTTTGGCCTCTTCAAAACCTTGGTGCATTTTATATTCCAGTGCGTCTTATATTCCGAAAAATACGGTACACAAGATCCGACATTCTTGGTTCTTGAGGTTGGACGGTTGACCAACAGATTTTCTAAAGGTGAAGACGGGATGCAGAGGATCTGTATGAAAGAGCACGCTGGGCCATTTATGAATTCGGTGACCAGAACATTTCCAGCAACCCAAAAGATCACCCTTCAAGGACCACCCATCCCCATCCTGAAAGTTTGAAGATGGGGAGAACTTCCAACCTCCAAGAGGACCAAACCCTCACTGTTAACTAGGATGTCGATCTTCTCGAATTCTCGGAGGGCCTCGTCCACAGCTGCGGAAATGCTTTGAGGTTGCCGTACATCAAGGGAGATGGGCAGGCATCTCTGGCCAGTAGCCGCAGAGAGTTTCTTGGACGCCTGTCAAGAGAAGCAAACATTTGGGGAGATCAGGCAGCAGCTTTTCTAAAAGGATTTTTTAGCAGTGTGTACACACACACACCTACCTGCCACAATAGCTCCACGCGAATACAAACAGCATTATGGTTATTCAACATGAACTCAACCACAACCTAATCTAAGTTAGAGGTTTCTGAGGTTTCTCAAGCTCAGCAACTTTTAAGATCTGGGGACTTCCAACTCCCAGAATTTCTCCACCAGCATTTTGAGAGGTGAGGTTCACACATCTTGAAGTTGTCGACTTTTGAGAAATACCGTATTTTTCAGAGTATAAGACATACCCTTTCCCCCCTCAAAAAGAAGCTGAAAATCTGGGTGCGTCTTATACACTGAATACAGCATTTTTTGGATTCCCGAAACCCCGCCCCCTTTGCAAAAATGGCCATGCAGAACCTTCAGGAGGCTTCCAGAGAGCTCCTGGGGGCTGGGGAGGGCAGAAATGAGTGAAAAACAGGCCATTATTTTGCTTGTTTTTACCTTCTCCCCGGAGCACTCTATAAGCCTCCTAATGGCTATGCATGCCCTTTTTTTGACAAAAAACAGGCCTGTTTTTGCAAAAAAACACGTTGATTTTTGCTCATTTCCCGCCCTCTCCCCCGATCACTCTACAAGCCTCCTAAAGGCTATGCATGCCCTTTTGAGGGGGAAAAACGGGCCCGTTTTCACAAAAAATGGGCCATTTTTGGGGAGTCTGCAGAGTGCAAAACCCTTTTTGTTTTAAATTTGCCTCTTCAAAATCTTGGTGCGTCTTATATTCCAGTGCGTTTTATACTACGAAAAATACGGTGAATGGTCCACCTTCAGGGTCAGGGACCCAATCAGAATCAGTCTCTAAAGACCTTCCAAAACAGCCAAGTCTTCCTGAAACTTTGGACGACCACAAAAATGGCAGTCCTCTTTGCTTCTTCACTGAGAAGCTGCTAATATCCCAAACATGGTTTATTTGTAAAGTATTGGTAAAAATACACGGATTTCACAGCCACTCACCTCTGTCAGCCGTTCCAGGTTTCTGCTGGCAATGACACATTGGCAGCCATGCCTGCAGGAAGATTTCCCAAGGACAAACAGAGAAGTCAAGGGATGCAAAAACCTCCTTCTTTTTACTTAAAAGTTTTAGATTTTTTTTTTAAGGAATACAAAAGCAAATATGTGGGAAACTGCCCTAGTAAGGCCACATTATATAATACTGCACCCAGTTCTGGTCACTACAATATAAAAAAGATGTTGAGACTCTGGAAAGAGTGCAGAGAGGAAGAACAAAGGTGATATGAGGCCTGGAGCCTAACCATACAACGAATCGTTGAGGGAATTAGATATGTCTAGTCTAACTGCAAAAAAAAAATGTTCCCTGGAACGCCTGGAGAATGTTGGAAATGCGAGTCAGCCAGGGGCACATTCTACCATCAATGGTGGACATGTCCACAAGCCCAAAGATATTGGGGTAAGATAAAAGATCGGCTTACGGAGATTACAGGAACCACCTTTCAATTAAAACCAGAGGCTTATTTATTGGGGATAAACCCCGGAGGCATAAGGAAGATAGACTGGTATCTTTTCACACACATTATCACTGCAGCCAGAATAGCATACGCACAGTTCTGGAAAGGGAAAGAACTACCATCAGACCAACTAATCATCAACAAAATCCTCTGGTGTGCTGAATGCGACAGACTAACATATATTCTCAAAGACAGACAGGAAGCAATATTTTATCAAAGTTGGGAAAAATGGTATGACTGGATGGAGGTAAAGAGATTATGGGATGAGCGATAGGGAAAAATATACAATGTAGATATGTAAATAGTAAATAAAACAAATATATGGAGCAGTAACAATTATAAAGAATTAATAAATGTAAGATATAAATAGAAATAGCTAGAATAACTGGAAATGTATTAAGATGGTATATGATGTTACCTGGTAACTGTATACATATAGGGGGTGAGTCACTCCCAGTTATATCTATGTGGTTTTGTCTTGTTAATGTCCTATTTCTGGTTTTTTTTCTTTCTGTTACTAATTTACAATAATTTTTTAAAAAAAAACAATTACTACTGAAAGAGATCTGCTATCCTTACCTCATCAGGATCTCAGCGATGCGGAATCCAATTCCAGAGCCACCACCTGTGATGAAAGCGACTTTTCCTCTAGAAAAATCAGAAGGAGAAAATGTCAGGAATCCACTCATTCACATACTTGTTTATTTACTGCCCAACACCCAACAACTCTGGGGGGCTCCCGTGTGAAAAATCATGAACCACTGGGAAAGAAATTCAAATTCACAAAATCAAAGGAGGTGTTTTTTTTTTTTTTTTAAAGGAATAATGCTCTTTATTACAGGTGAGTGATGCAGATTAATAAAAACTTCTTAAATTAAACCTAGAAAGTAGAAAATGAAACCAATGGCAAAACTGGACAGGACTGGCTTAGAAGCAGCAGTATATTATGATCAGATTTGTCTGTTCTATTCTATTCTATTCCATTCTATTCTTCTCTACTTCTCTTCTATTCCTTCTCTTTCTTAATTCTATTCTGTTCCATTCCATTCCATTCCTACTCTTTCTTAACTCTGCTCTGCTCTTTAATTGCCATTTTAAAGTATTTTATATTGATGTTCTTTGTTGTTTTATTGATTTATTTATTTATTTTTATTTTATCAAATTTATACCCCGCCCTTCTCCTTGATAGGACCCAGGGCGGCGCACAGGCATCATTAAAAACCATTACAAAACAATACAAACTCTTAAAAGCATATTAAATTAACCTAAAACCCGTGCTAAAACCCTTTAAAACCCTAAAAATTTAAAATTTATAAATATAGTCATTGATGTCTGTTCACAGCCCTGAGTCCCGCAAGGGAGAAGGGTGGTATATAAATTTAATAAACTAAACTAACTAAACTACTCCACTCCACTCCACTCCACTCTCCACTCCATTCTTCTGTTCTGTTCTGTTCTAATCTAATATTCTATTCTATTCTTTCCTTATTCTATCCCATCCCATCCCATCCCTATACAATTTTCTATTCCTATTCTAGTTCCTATTCTTCTATTCCATTCCATTCTATGCCATCCAACCAAGTTTACGGGGACCTTAAAGAGGCCTAGCGCCTTGGGAATGCTTACTTGAGGATGTCAGGCTTGAAGATATACGAATATTCCGGAAGGCAGTCATCTGTGTCCACATCAGGAGGAGGTTCACAAGCAAAGCCCAGATGAGCCATGGAAGAGCTAGCTTGTCCGAGAGGAAGCCAGGCAGGCTCACAAAAACCGGTCCTGAGATGATGGGGAGAAAACCCACAATTATGATTAGGGTTTGTCACACAGTCAGCCAGATGTTCAGAGTGGATTTGGCATTTTTATCCACCTAGAACAGGGATGGCGAACCTATGGCACGGGTGCCACAGGTGGCACGCGGAACCATTTCTTAGGGCACGCGAGGCATTGCCCTGTCAGCACTAGCATGCATGTGTGCACTGGCCGGCTGATTTAGACCTTCTTTTGAGGACATTTTTCACCCTCTGGACACTTCAGGGAAGCTCCTGAAGCCTCTGGAGGTGGGGAGGGGAGGCTGTTTTCACCCTCCCCAGGCTCCTAGAAAGCCTCTGGAGCCTGGGGAGGGCATAAAAAACACGCCAAAAGCAGGGGGTCGCGCACATAGCATTATGGGTGTGGTACGCCCATGCATGCCCCTCCTGCGCTCCCCCCGCTTTTGGCACGCGAGCCAAAAAAGGTTTGCCATCACTGACCTAGAACCATGATGGCGAACCTACGGCACATAGAGCCATGCAAGGCATTGCCCTGTCACCTCCAGCCAGCTGACTTCGGCCTTCTTTTGCCCTCCGGAGCACGAAAAATCGCCCCTATGGGCAAACCGGAAGTTCAGGAATGGAATTCCAGTTTGCTCGTAGGGCCAATTTTTTGCCCCCTGGAGCCTTCAGGGAAGCCCCCTGAAGGCTCCGGAGGTCGAAAGTGGTCTTATGGAGAACCTGGAAGTAAAGGAAAGGAGGGCAGAAAGTAAGAAAGGAAAGGAAAGGAAAGGAAAGGAAAGGGAAGGGAAGGGAAGGGAAGGGAAGGGAAGGGAGGGAGGGAGGGAGGGAGGGAGGGAGGGAGGGAAGGAAGGAAGGAAGGAAGGAAGGAAGGAAGGAAGGAAGGAAGGAAGGGAATTTATCATCACAATTGAGCCCAAAATTTTGGTTGCTAAGCAAGAGCGTTGTTAAATGAGCTTCACCACATTTTACAAGTTGGCCACTCCCACCCTGTCACGACTGCCAAGCCACGCCCACAAAATAGGCCACACCTACAGAGTAGGTTCTAAAAAAATTTGAAACCCACCACTGATTTGATGCAACCGGTTTTCTTTGCAAGACTGACCCTCTTTGCAAAGCAGCCACGGTGGTTTGGGCAGGTTTGCAAAGGAGAAGGAACAGATCCAGAAATTCAAATTGGAGGCTGAATACTTTATTTGGCTGAGAGGGATTAGACACATAGAGAATTAGTCTCCGGTACAGAAGCTCTCAGCGTACATGCAAAACAACAAAGAGAATAATAAGAATAGAGACATTGTATATATAATATACACCCTGCCAATAAAAGTGCATCTAGTCAAGGCGATGGTTTTCCCACTTGCAATGGATGGCTGTGAAAGTTGGACCGTAAGGAAGGCTGAATGCGAAAGGATGGAGGCCTTTGAACTCTGGTGCTGGAGAAGAAGACTCCTGCATTGAGTCCCTTGGAGTGCAAGGCCATCCAACCGGTCAGTCCTAGAGGAGATCCATCCTGACTGCTCTTTAGACTACTGTAATGTTCTCTACATGGGGCTTCCCTTGAGGTGCACTCAAAAGTTACAGTTAGTTCAGAATGCAGCCGCACGGGTGATTACGGGAGCTTCGAGGCACCCCATATAACACCGATCCTGCGCAAGCTGCACTGGCTTCCTATGTTCTTTCGGGTGCGCTTCAAGGTTTTGACGACCATCTTCAAAGCGCTCCATGGCTCGGGACCTAGTTATATGCGAGACCGTCTCCTGCCCCATACATCCCTTAGACCGATACGCTCCCACAGAGAGGGCCTTCTCAGGGTGCCGTCGGCCGGACAATGCCAACTGGCGACACCCAGGGGAAGGGCCTTCTCTGTGGCGGGCCCTGCCCTGTGGAACGACCTACCCCCTGAACTCCGTACCATCACCGACCTCCGCCTCTTCCGCCAGTGTTTAAAAACACACCTCTTTCATCAAGCCGGCCTAACATAACCTCTGCTGGGACTAGTTTATTTCGGGGATTTTAATTGGTTTTTAGCGCAGGACAGGCATTTAATAGGTTTTTAAATTTTGTATTACGATTTTGTATGTATTTTAAATTCCTGTGCGCCGCCCTGGGTCCTATTGGAGAAGGGCGGGATATAAAACAAACAAACAAACAAATAAATAAATAGCCAGATCCTGAAGAGGAAACTCAAAGACTTTGGCCACCTAAGGAGAAGGAAGGATTCCCTGGAGAAGAGTCTCGCTGGGAACGATGGAGGGCAAGAGAAGAAGAAGGGGACAACAGAGAAGGAGGTGACTGGATGGGGTCACTGAAGCCGTCGGCGTAAGCATCAATGGACTCCAGAGGACGGTAAGGAAGGCCTGGAGGAACTTTGCCCATGGGGTCATACATAATAGGTGGGACATGACTTCGTAACGAAAAACAAGCACAGAAGCACTCATCGTACATGCAAAGCAACAGAGAGAACAATAAAAACTGAGACATTGTATATGTTAATAAACATGTATGTCTACACACAAACACACTCACAGAGTCACAAAGCAAAACTCTTTGGGCATCCTCCAAAACCCAAGAGCAAAAAGTTTAAGAAACCCCACTTTTAAAAGATGAACCAGCTGTTTTTAACAGATTAACCGAGTTGGAAGAGACCTTGCAGGTCATCTAGTCCAACCCCTTGCCCAAGCAGGAGACCCTACATCTGCCTAGGATCGAACTCACAAACCTCCTGATTGTGACGCGAGAGTTATTCCGGAGAAGGCAAGGCAGCAGCTGGGATCCCCGCGGGGCAGGGAAAGCGTAGGGAAATTCCCCTGTTTTTGCACCCCCAAATTGATTTCCTGGGGGGGAGGGCAGCCTCGCCCCTCCCTCGGCTAGCGTTACAAGGCTGGCCGCCCCCTCACCAGCTGGTTGGCAATGAAAGAGACGACGAGGGTCGAGGTTCTCCGCCAGCGGAGCTCGCCCGGTTGCGGTAAACAGCAACAGAGCTGGAAGGGACCTTGGAGGTCATCTAGCCCAACCCCCTGCTAGCGCAGGAGACTGTCTTGGGATTCGAACCGGCGAACTGCGACTTTTCTGAGGATCCTGGGCTGACACACCCCACATGTAGTGGGGAGCCCGGGAAAGGGGGGGGGGCTCTCTTCCCCGGGAATCGCGCTAGCTTCTTTCAAGCCTTTTGCAGAGCCCAATGAATTGGAACGACTACAAGTCCCCTTATCCCTGCCCGCGGTTGCAACAGACAGTGGGTGTTGCAGCCCCAGCACGTAGGAGGGTTGCAGAGGGTTGCAACTGGGGGTGCTCTGCCCCACTCCTCAATTCCCCCTTCTCGCTATCCCCGCCCCCCAACAACTCTGCCCTTTTCCAACTCACCTCTCGTTATCAGCAGCTTCTCAGCCAAGCCGAGCTTGTTCTCCGGTGCGCCTGCGCGCTGGGTGGAAACCCAAAGCCTGCCGGGAATGGTAGTTCCTTCTTTAGAAGCCTAGGAGGCGCTGGGTTGAATGGGACGTCCTAGGGTTGTTCTTTCTCTTGTTGACCAAGCGATGCTTTGCTCGCAATCCTATTGGGCAAGCTCTTCATTAGACCTAATTTAAAAAAAAAGGAATATTCATGTGAGTTTGGGAGTTTTCTTTATTGCACAAGGAGCTGCGTTCGCTTTTCCAGGCGGGCGATTGCAAAAGGAGAAAAGTTTCTGATAGAACAGAACAGAACAAGAATGAATAGAACAGAATAGAATAGAATAGAATAGAATAAGAATGAATAGAATAGAATAAGAATGAATAGAACAGAAGAGAAGAGAATAGAATAGAATAAGAATGAATAGAATAAGAATGAATAGAATAGAATAAGAATGAATAGAATAGAATAAGAATGAATAGAATAGAATAAGAATGAATATGCTAGAATAGAATTAGAATAGGATAGGATAGAATAAGAATGAATAGAATTAGCACAGGAGAGGAGAGGATTAGAATTAGAATTAGAATTAGAATAGAACTGAACTGAATTGAATTCTTTATTGGCCAAGTGTGATTGGTCACACAAGGAATTGGTCTTTGGTGCAGATGCTCTCAGTGTGCATAAAAGAAAAGATAAATTTGTCAGAAATCATAAGGTACAACACTGAATGATAGTCCTAGGGTACAAATAAGCAATCAATTCATACTAGGAAACCATCCATATAAATCGTAATACAAGCAACAAAGTTATAGTCCTGCAGTCATAAGTGGGAGGAGATGGGTGAGAGGAACAATGAGAAGATTAATAGTAGTACAGGAAGGAGGAGGAGGAGGGGAGGAGGACAAAAAGGAGAAGGAGAAGAAGGAGGAGAAGGGGAGGAGGAGGAGGAGGAGGAGGAGGAGGAGGAGGAGAAGAAGAAGAAGAAGAAGAAGAAGAAGAAGAAGAAGAAGAAGAAGAAGAAGAAGAAGAAGAAGAAGAAGAAGAAGAAGAAGAAGAAAAAAGAATCCTATTGCTACACATTTTCCAGTTGCCAGGAAATCCCACTTGCTTACAAACTGGGATCTGGAGGATTACAAAACCTTCAGGGAGAAAAGGAAGAGAAGAAAAACAGGATTTGGGGGAAAAGGAAAGTGCAGTTGGTTTTGCCATTATATCTGTACCACAGATAAGCACTTTCTCAATGTAATAATATCTCCTAATCAGCAAATAAGAAACTGGGGTTTTGCACACAGATTAAAAAGATTATTATTATTTAATTAACATTGGATAGTCATGTGGCATTAAAAGTGATCTTTAAAAAAAACCCACAGGATCTTGCAATATTTCAATAACGTATCGCCGCTTACATATTTAAAGTAATGTGTTCAGAAGCAGAAAGAGTAAAGCATTGCAAGACAAAATTCAGGTGCGAACAGGTAGAAACAGGTGGAAATAAGGACATCTGAAACGAGCTTTCGAAACGGAGGGTGTTGCTGAGACAAGCAAACATTTGACCTTCATTCCAAGCAGAACCTCCATCTAAAAACAAACACACCCACTCGGCAATCTCTTGCCGAGATAGCAATCTCTCACTATGCTAGCTGGGGAATTCTGGGAGTTGAAGTCCACCAGTCTTAAAAGAGCCAACTTTGCAGACCCCTGGACTAGCCGATAACCCCGGCGTTGCCCGGGTATTTATAGGGGGAAATGTCTGGACCAAATGTAATTTGTAATGTTGGATTTTCCCCCTTACCAGAGGGAGAACCCCTTGTGGAGTCCTGTGAAGCCGTTACCGTGGTAACTCCACTGTGCTGTACAGTAGAAGTCATTTTACAGCAGTACAGTAGAAGCCATTTTAAGGCACAACAGGCTGTATCTTAACAGTACACCCCGCGGATGTTAGGACTGTCTTACCCCCACAGTATTTTTTCCCAGAGAGTAAGTCATCTGTGTACCAAATTTGGTTGAAATTACTCGAGGCGTTCCAGAGTTATGCTGGAACACACATACACACAAAGCACCATTTATGTGTGTGTGTGTATGTGTATGTGCATGTATGTATGTATGTATGTATGTATGTATGTATGTATGTATATATGATTTATTATTGTATTTATTATAAGATTGATAACTCAAATATATCCGCAATGTATCTGAGAACCAGTTTCACATCATCCTTAAATTGTGTGAGCGATATTTTTTTCCATCTTAATCCAGCAGAGCCCGCAGCTGTTTTGGTATGTGAAATCTTCCATACTTTGCTAAAGATCTTGCTGATGGAAGTGGCCTTCAGTAGGAGAATGGGGTGTGTGGGAGTGTCTGGTGGTTAGTTCAGGCTCTGTGACCACTTCCCCTGCTCCTCCAAATCTCCAAAGGTCCTTTGCCGGCTAAAGGATGAGTGGAGGGTCCTGAACTCAAGACAAACATCTGTGGTCTCCAAACATGGCAACTGTTGTGGGCTGACAGTGGCCAGTGGAGCTGGCATCAGTTGTAGACAGTGGAGAGGTTAGGAAGATGGGCCAGTCCTGGAGTTTGGGGAAGGCTCGGATGAGTGCTGTGCATCAGAGGCAGAGATGGGGCCAGAGCCCTCTGACGGTTATCAACTGCCTTCGTAGTTGGGCATCAGTGAGGCAGACAAACAGCTGGAGCTTGTTCCCAGTGTGCGCATGCACAGAGTTTCCAGATGAAGGGAACAGCTAAGGAACAAGGTCAACTTGGGAGTAAAGGTGGACAATGAATGGCCCCTCCCAGAGGAAATAAAAGAGGAGCGAAAGGGGAGTGGAGTTTGCAGGAGACCATTAGTTCGCTTCATTGGTTCGTGACTCTCCGAGGCTCCTTGCCAAGTTGTGCAGATATCGGCCTGGCAGCTCTCCAAGCCAGATAAGGTCTGTGACTGTAATTCCTCCCTGGAAAGACTTTGCTGGATGTGAATGAGCAGAATTCACAGTCAATTAATAAGAGGGATTTTTGTCGGGACAAGGAGTTTGCTCTATGCTCTTGGGAAGCCTAGGTCACAACAGCAACTTTTTAAGACCTATGGACTTCAACTCCCAGAATTCCCCCGTAGCGTTCACCTCAAAGCCTGACCCACCCATTGGATGTTAGGTACCATAAACAATCTGGCAAAAGTGGTTGGCTGGGGAATTCTGGGAGTTGAAGTCCACAGGTTTTAAAGTTGTCCAGTTTGGATGCCCTTAACAAAGATGAAAAACGATAAAGCAATTCTTTTTTTTTAAGTAAAAATCTTACCTCTTGAATTGGTTGCCCTGTAGCAGAAGAAGTTGGTTTTACATTTTAGAAGGGGCATTTAGTGGGATTTCCTTCTTCAGGACATCTGTCGGTTTTGTGCATCTTGGTTCAAAACAGCCCCCTTCACCTCAATGTTCTCTCACCGGGCACAATTGCAAATCAGTCGTTTGTTACCAGCTCTGAAAAGTGGGGGTTTTTTTGGTCCTCTTTAGTGGTTTTCATGTGACTTCCTTGCTTATGAATATCATGGGATGCAAGTTTTCATCTCAACTTTTTTTTTTTTAAGGGATTTCTTCCATTTCTAATTATTCTCCTTTAGGGCAAGGAATTTGAATCTCACCCAACCTAATATCTGCACCAGCTTTGTAAAGGTTCCCTCGCACATATGTGCTAGTGGTTCCCGACTCTGTGAGGAAGATGAGCGGCGCTCATCTCCGTTTCAAAGCCGAAGAGCCAGCGCTGTCCGAAGACGTCTCCGTGGTCATGTGGCCGGCATGACCCAACGGCGAAGGCGCATGGAACATTGTTCCCTTCCCACCAAAGGTGGCTCTCCTATTTTTCTACTTGCATTTTTTACTTGCTTTCGAGCTGCTAGGTTGGCAGAAGCTGGGACAAGTCACAGGAGCTCCCTCCGTTACAGGGATTCGAACCGCCGAACTGCCAAACTTTCTAATCGACAAGCTCAGCGTCTTAGTCACTGAGCCACCGTGTCCCTATAGCAGTGGTGGGTTTCAATTTTTTTTAGAACCTACTCTGTAGGTGTGGCCTATTTTGTGGGCGTGGCTTGGCAGTCATGTGACAGGGTGGGAGTGGCCACCTTTTAAAATGTGGTGAAACTCATTTAACAACGCTCTTGCTTAGCAACCAAAATTTTGGACTCAATTGTGATGATAAATTCTTTCTTTCTTTCTTTCTTTCTTTCTTTCTTTCTTTCTTTCTTTCTTTCTTTCTTTCTTTCTTTCTTTTTTCCTTTCCTTTCCTTCCCGTTGGGTCACTGGCAGCGGCGGGCCAGATTTACTTCCAGGTACGCCGGTGGAACCCCCTCTCACCGGTTCTCTAAATTTCACCAACCGGCTCTCGTGAGTAGGTGCGAGCCTGCAGAAACCCACCACTGCCCTATAGCTTTGTAAATGGAGCCCTTACTTACCCTATTCTCCTCTCCGGCGAGGAAGCTAGATAGAGCAATAATTTCTAACCTCTGGAAGGACTGGTTTGGGTTGGGTTCTTTTTGCACCTACGTGACCTCAGGTAAGTAAAGCTTTTGGCCTGGGGACGGTTTTCTGGAATGTGACTTTTGTCCCTTGTGACTCAGACTGAAGACAGCAATATAACACATCTGTTTGATGGTTTACGGTACCTAACATCCAATGCCCGGGTCAGGTGTTGCGGTGAATCTGCATGAGCACATTTTGTCAGCGTAAACGCTATTTTCTCTCTTATTTCCTTTGCTTTTTAGGAGTTTAGAAAATTGGGTCTTCTGTATGTTATTTCGTCTATTTTTATTTGGATGTTTTTCATCCCACCTATTACTTTATAAGTAACTCAAGATGCTGAAGGTATCTAAGATCCAACTCCTTCCTACTCCTGTTTTCCCCACAACAAGAACCTTGCATGAGGTAAATTGGGCTGAGAGAAAGGAACTGGCTCAATGTACCCAGCTGGCTTTTATGTCTAAGGTAGAACTAGAACTCCCAGTCCCCTGATGGTTGGCCCAACGTCACCCAGCTGGCTTTCATGCCTAAGGTGGGACTAGAACTCAGATGCCTCGTGATTGGCCCAAAATACCCAGCTGGTTTCCATTCCTGAGCAGGACTAGAACTCCCAGTCTCCTGGTGATTGGCCCAAAGTCACCCAAGTGGTTTTCATGCCTGAGCAGGACTAGAACTCCCAGTCTCCTGGTGATTGGCCCAAAGTCACCCAGCTGGTTTTCATGCTTGAGCAGGACTAGAACTCCCAGTCTCCTGGTGATTGGCCCAAAGTCACCCAGCTGGTTTTCATGGCTGAGCAGGACTAGAACTCCCAGTCTCCTGGTGATTGGCCCAAAGTCACCCAGCTGGTTTTCATGCCTAAGGTGGGACTAGAACTCAGACGCCTGGTGATTGGCCCAAAGTACCCAGCTGGCTTGTATATCTAAGATGGAACTAGAACTCCCAGTCTCCTGGTGATTGGCCCAAAGTCACCCAGCTGGTTTTCATGGCTGAGCAGGACTAGAACTCCCAGTCTCCTGGTGACTGGCCCAAAGTCACCCAGCTGGTTTTCATGCCTGAGCAGGACTAGAACTCCCAGGCTCCTGGTGATTGGCCCAAAGTCACCCAGCTGGTTTTCATGCCTGAGCAGGACTAGAACTCCCAGTCTCCTGGTGATTGGCCCAAAGTCACCCAGCTGGTTTTCATGGCTGAGCAGGACTAGAACTCCCAGTCTCCTGGTGATTGGCCCAAAGTCACCCAGCTGGTTTTCATGCCTGAGCAGGACTAGAACTCCCAGTCTCCTGGTGATTGGCCCAAAGTCACCCAGCTGGTTTTCATGGCTGAGCAGGACTAGAACTCCCAGTCTCCTGGTGACTGGCCCAAAGTCACCCAGCTGGTTTTCATGCCTGAGCAGGACTAGAACTCCCAGTCTCCTGGTGATTGGCCCAAAGTCACCCAGCTGGTTTTCATGCCTGAGCAGGACTAGAACTCCCAGTCTCCTGGTGATTGGCCCAAAGTCACCCAGCTGGTTTTCATGGCTGAGCAGGACTAGAACTCCCAGGCTCCTGGTTTCTAGCCTGGAATCTTAACCACTAGGCCAAACTGTTCCTTCTGGATATGGAATATTTTAGTGCGGTCGTACCTGCAGTATTTGGGGTCGGACGGTGCTGCTGCAGAAGATATATGGTCCTTATACAAACTGGGAGGAGGGTGCAATGAAGCTGGGGACTCGGTATTAGCTTTGAAAAACTGTCCAAGTCCCTGTGAAACTGATTAGATCAGGTTTTCAGGGAAACAAATTGTGAAACTGACAAGACAACCGTGGAAAAGAGAGATCGCTAAGTCAGTTTCCAGCAGGAACTGATAGGTTAAAAAAAAAGTCTGATTCGAAGCGAAGCAAACCCTCACTAAATCTAATTCAGAGGATAACAGAACTGTGCTCTGAAGGAAAGGAACGGAAAGAGGAGAGGAGAGGGAGGAGGGAGGGAGGAAGAAAGAGGAAAGGGGGAGAAAGGAAAGGGAGAAAGGAAAGGAAGAAGAGATGAAGGGAAGGAAAAAAGGAATGGAAAGGAAGAAGAGATGAAGGGAAGGGAAAGAAAGAAGGAATGGAAAGGAAGAAGAGATGAAGGGAAGGGAAGGAAAGAAGGAATGGAAAGGAAGAAGAGATGAAGGGAAGGGAAGGAAAGAAGGAATGGAAAGGAAGAAGAGATGAAGGGAAGGGAGGGAAAGGAGAAAAGGTAGAGTAGGGAAGAGAGGGAGGAAAGAAAAGGAAGAAGACATGAATGGAAGGCAAGGGAAGGGAAGGAAGAAGAGATGAATAGAAGGGAGGGGAAGAGAAGGAGAAAAGGTAGGGAAGAGAGGAAGGACAGAAAGAAAGAAGGAAGGAAGGAGGGAGGGAGGGAAAGATTGCAGATAAAGCATTGATACTTTTTTCTACTTTTGAATTAAAAACAGCCATCCAAATACTTTCTGCACCTTAATAAATATCCCGGGGATACATGCCTCTCTCCTGAAGCCCACTTCTCTTAGAGATAGGGTGAATATTCCATTTTTTTCTACTACCGGTTCTGTGGGCATGGCTTGGCGGGTGTGGCGTGGCTAGGTGGGCGTGGCTTGGTGGGCATGGCAAGGGAAGGATATTGCAAAATCTCCATTCCCACCCCACTCTGGGGCCAGCCGGAGGTGGTATTATTCAGTTCTCCGAATTACTCAACATTTCTGCTACCGGTTCTCCAGAACCTGTCAGAACCTGCTGGATTTCATCCCTGGAAAAAACTTTTTTTTCATATCCCAGCAATCCCGATAAGTCAAGACGGATCCTTTCTGGCAGAAGCAATGAAATATTTTGTGGGGCTGTGTACTGGACTGTTGCAACCCCAGCCGGCTGCAGGTGAAGCCCAAAGGAGACCTTCCCAACCCAATGTTAGAGAAATAACCCCTAAAATAAAACCGACTTCTTTTTTTTAATGAATACCCTGTTAAGAATGGTGCTGTTAGGAATGGAAAATAACGACGCAGTCCTGGACAGCTGGCAAAATGGGCGTTTTGGGAGAGGTATTTTGGCACAGTCTTCCGCCCTGAGCCAAGTCTTGGCACGTGGTTCGCCTCCTCTCAAGGCCACCGAGATTTCAACCTGTGATACACAGGCTGAAAAAAGACCCGATCTTCCAGAAAGGCAACAAGTGAGCCGAGGTAGTAGATCCCATGTCCGGAAATGGGAGAGGCCACACATCATGGTTCATACATGACCTTGTGATCGCAACAATCCCAGTCGACCAGCTCGTTGCTGCGAAACCAAAGGCTTATTTCTCTCTGCGCCGTCTCCACCGAGTCGCTGGCATGGACAACGTTCCTGTATGAAAGAAAAATGGGGCAGGGAACATTCAGTTTGCTGAGGGCGTCGTCATGCCTGCCCTCCAGAAGCTAAGAAGGATGGGACCAGGTCAGAACTTGGATGGGAGACGGAGATGGGGGCGCCGAGAATCCTACCTGGGAAAACCCACGAGGTTTTCTTGGCAAGGTTTTTTTCAGAAGCGGTTTGCCATTGTCTCCTTCCTAGGGCTGAGAGGGAGTGACTGGCTCAAGGTGACCCAGCTGGCTTTGTGCCTAGTGGGACTAGAACTCACCATCTCCTGGTGATCGGTCCAAAGTCATCCAGCCAGTTTTCAGGCCTAAGGCAGGACTAGAACTCACCATCTCCTGGTGATTGGCTCAAAGTCATCCAGCCAGCTTTCATGCCTAAGACAGCACTATAACACCATCTCCTGGTGATTGCCCCATAGTCAACCAGACAGCTTTCATGCGTAAGGCAGAACTAGAACTCCCAATCTTCTGGTGATTGGCCCAAAGTCATCCAGCCAGCTTTCATGCCTAAACCAGCACTATAACTCACCATCTCCTGTTGATTGGCCCAAAGTCATCCAGCCAGCTTTCATGCCTAAGCCAGCACTATAACTCACCATATCCTGGTGATTGGCCCAAAGTCACCCAGCCAGCTTTCATGCCTAAGCCAGCACTATAACTCACCATCTCCTGGTGATTGGCCCAAAGTCACCCAGCTGGCTTTCCTCTAAGATGAGACTAGAACTCACAATCTCCTAGGTGCCTTAACCATTATACCAAACTGGCTCTTATCTTATTTATTTATTTATTTTATTAAATTTATACCCCGCCCTTCTCCAAACGGACCCAGGGCGGCGCACAGGAATACTAAAATACATACAAAATACATAAAAAATTTAAAAAACTTATTCAATAAAAACCCTGTGCTAAAACCAAATTAAAATTCCCAAAATTTAAAACTATCTAAGAGTCATTTTGGGGTTACGCTAGGCCGGCTAGATGGAACAAGTGTGTCTTTAAACATTTGCGGAAGAGGCGGAGGTCGGAGATGGTGCAAAGTTCAGGGGGTAAGTTGTTCCAAAGGGCTGGGCCCGCCACAGAGAAGGCTCTCCCCCTGGGTGTTGCCAGTCGGCATTGTCCGGCCGACGGCACCCTGAGAAGGCCCTCTCTGTGGGAGCGTATCGGTCTAAGGGATGTATGGGACAGGAGACGGTCTCGCATGTAACTAGGTCCCAAGCCATGGAGCGCTTTAAAGATGGTCGTCAAAACCTTGAAGCGCACCCGAAAGACCACAGGAAGCCAGTGCAGCTCGCGCAGGATTGGTGTTATATGGGAGCATCTAGGGGCTCCCGTAATCACCCGCGCGGCTGCATTCTGGACTAGCTGTAGCTTTCGAGTGCACCTCAAGGGAAGCCCCATGTAGAGAGCTGAACACAGAAGTCCCCAATCAGATATCCTGGGTTCTTGATCACCAGTTATCTTGTACCTGCTAACATGGATGCTGAAATCACCCCGGACAGTGCCTGGTTTGGCTTCAGCTGGGTTGGTCTCTCCCACCATGGCCCTGGAAGTCTTGACAACGTTGTAACCTTCCCACACCTACGGGATATCGGAGGGAAAAGGGCAAAGCTGTGTCATTCGACAAAAATCAGAAAGAGAAAGCAAACTGGATTGAATTGAAGCTGCACTGCGAGTGTAATGTATTCTGTTGACGGCTGTCGTTCCTTCCTTCATTTTATTACAGTCATCCACTCCAACAGACTCTGCTTTACCCAAGTCTGCGTTCACACCACAGGCAAACCTAGGTTGACAATGGCTGAATTCATGTAACATGTGTGGGTCAAATAATCCACACGTGATGATCTGGAATCTTGTAGTGCTAAGACTCGGGCCCTGTTTCCACTCTACCCTGAGCCACAATCTATCCAGTTCCATTTGCCTAGAGTCTGAGAACGTCTGGTTGTGAGAATGCAACCGCTTTTGGGATGTCTTTAATTTAATACAAGCACCATGATACTATATCATGGCTTGGTTTGTAATCTAAGCGAGCCAGAGTCAATAACTTTTGTGAAGTCACATATCACAAATCTCTTCTTTTTCATTTTCTCTGTTCTAATTTAGTTTGCATTATTTATTATTATTAACCTTAAAACATATAAATACATACATACATGCATGCATACATACATACATTGTGTGTGTGCAAAGGTTCTGTCTGTCTGTCTATATCTATCATCTATTTATCATCTGTCTGTCTCTATCTACCAATAGCAATAACAATAGAACGAGCATTTAGACTTCTATACTGCTTCACAGTGCTTTATATCCCCCTCTTAGTGGCTTACAGAGTTGGCCTCTTTGCCCCCAACAATCTGGGTCCTCATTTTACCTACCTCAGAAGGATGGAAGGATGAGTCAACCTTGAGCCAGTCAAGATCGAACTGCTGGCAGTTGGCAGAATTAACCTGCAAGTACTGCATTCTAACCACTGCGCTATCATGGCTCTGCCTGCCTGCCTGCCTATCATGTATCTGTCTGTCTGTCAATCTATCAATCATCTGTCTGTGTCTCTTAACTCTATACCTATGGTATCTCTCTCTCTCTCTCTCTCTCTCTCTCTCTCTCTCTCTCTCTCTCTCTCTCTCTCTCTCTCTATCTATCTATCTATCTATCTATCTATCTCTACTTGTTTATCTCTATCTCTGTAAACCACTTAGAGAGGGCTGTAAACTTGTATTTTATTTTATTTTATTGCACTTTTATACCGCACCTCTCTTCCCAATGGGACTCAGGGCAGTGCACAGGGAAAGTAAAAACCAAGCATACAAACCATAATAAATACATACAAACACTAAAATATAAATTAAATCCAATAACCTGTGCTAAAATGTAAATTAAAACTGATAAAAATTAAAATCACTAACTAAATCTGTGAGGGGTGACCTCGAAGGTCTAAGCTAGGTATATAATTCTAACTGCTATTGTCCCGTCCATCCATCCATCCATCCATCCATCCATCCATCCATCCATCCATCCATCCATCCATCCATCCATCCATCCATAGAGACAGAGAGAAGAGAAGAGAAAGAGAGAGAGAGAGACTTTTCTCCTGAAATGAAAGTAGACATTCCAACCCTCCCCAGTAGAGAAAACAACAGGACCAGTATAGAAAATCCCTTCACCATGGCAACGACGGGCCCAGAGGTCATGTACTGAAGCAGATCGTGGTAAAACGGCTTCCGGCGCAGCTCGTGGTAATGTTCAGCCAGGGTCCCTTCGGTGGCCTGCAAGGGAAGGGACATCCATAGTGAACCCGGGGGAGGACCTCCAATCGTGCTTCCTTCCCTGGAGCAGATGGGCTGCATCCGGTCCAGAAATGGGACCCTTCTCTTGGTTCAATTGCTCAGGTGCCTCTGAGAAAAGAGGCATCTCCACGGACATGTGATCAAAATTCAGACACTTGGCAACTGGCTCACATTTATGACAGCTGCAGTGTCCCAGGAGATCACGTGATCAGCATTTGCGACCTTCGGACAAGCAAAGTCAATGGGGAAGCCAGATTCACTTATCAACGGCTCTTCTCTTCTCTTCTGTATTATTTATTCTTTATTCTCTTCTATATTCTTTATTCTATTCTTTATTCTCCTCTCCTACATTCTTTATTCTATTCTACATTCTTTATTCTATTCTTTATTCTCTTCTCTTCTCCTCTCCTCTATTCTACATTCTTTATTCTATTCTATTCTATATTCTCCTTTCCTTTCCTCTCCTCTATTCTATATTCTTTATTCTATTCTTTATTCTCTTCTCTTCTCCTCTCCTCTATTCTACATTTTTTATTCTATTCTATTCTATATTCTTTATTCTATTCTTTATTCTCCTTTCCTTTCCTCTCCTCTATTCTATATTCTTTATTCTATTCTTTATTCTATTCTTTATTCTTCTCTCCTCTATTCTACATTCTTTATTCTATTCTATTCTCTTCTATATTCTTTATTCTATTCTTTATTCTCCTCTCCTTTCCTCTCCTCTATTCTATATTCTTTATTCTATTCTCTTTTCTATATTCTTTATGCTATTCTTTATTCTCTTCTATAATCTTTAGTCTCTTCTTTATTGTCTTTTCTCATCTACTCTCTTCTCTTCTCTATTCTTTATTCTATTCTTTATTCTTCTCTACTCTACCCTACCCTACCCTATCTTATATTTTTTATTCTATTCTTTTATTCCATTCCATTCCATTCTCCCCGATGCTTACCTGGAGCAACTTGAGTCCCACCAGTTTAAATCCCCGTTTCTCGAAACGTTTGATGACGTCTCCCACCAGCCTCCTCTGGACTCCGTCGGGTTTCACCGCGATCAGCGTGCGCTCCTGCAGCTCTGCTACGCCTGCCGAGCAAAGAAAGGGCTGCAAATCGGCCCCAAACACTCTTCCCCCTAATCCACCCAGCTGGGGGTATTGAGACCCAATCTGAGGAGACCATCCTGATTTCTGGGTGATTTAGAGTTGAGGTTTTTTTGCAAGAAGTGGTTTTAAACTGCGGAACTCTCTGCCACGAATCGGTGGAAGGTTTCCAGTCATTACAGCTATCACTTATAATTGTTGTTATTCTTATTGTTATTTAACTATGGCTCAATGAGTCAACCACAATTGGTTAGGTTCACCTGCTATTCCAAGCCATGACCCATGGTTCACGATGGCTGGTGACAGAATTTACACCTATGAAGTCACAGAAGGCCAAGCCACATTTCAGTCCTGCCTGCCATTTCAGTCTTTGCTAGTTCATTCATTCATTACCAATCAGGAGTCTCCAACCATGGCAACTTTAAACCTGGCGGACTTCAACTCCCAGAATTCCCCAGCCAGCAAAGGGAATTCTGGGAGTTGAAGTCCGCCAGGCTTAAAGTTGCCAAAGTTGGAGATTACCCGTTACAGATTTATTATTATTTATTTATTATGTTATTGGATTTCTAAACCGCCCCCTCTCACCAAGGAGACTCGGGGCGGTGTACAGGTAACATTAAAAACTACTAAAACCATGACAATACATACAAGGTAAAATCAAATTAAATAGTCCTGTACAAATTTATAAAAGTTAAAACTAAACTCATAAAACCGAATAAAATAATTTAAATTACAGACTGGGGTGAGAAGCATGAGTTAGGCCAATCCGGCTTGATGGAACAGGTGAGTTTTAAATTTCTGGCGGAAGGAGCGGAGGTCCGTGGTAGTTCTGATATCAGGGGGTAGGTCGTTCCAAAGGGTCGAGCCCATCACAGAGAAGGCCCTTCCCCTGGGCGTTGCCCGCTGGCATTGCCTAGTGGACGGCACCTGGAGAAGTCCCTCTCTGTGGGAGCGAATCGTCCGAAGGGATGTATAACCGAAGGGATGTATAACCTTCGACTTACGACCACAATTGAGACCAGAATTTCTGTGGCTAAGCAAGGTTGTTGTTAAGTGACTCAGACCGTTATTAAGTGAATCCAGCTTCTTTGATTGCCTTTGCGTGTCGGAAACGGCGATCACATAACTGTGAGGATGCCGCAAACAGTCATAAGCGCAAGGACCAGTCGGTCATAAGCTACTTTTTCACTTTCCAATAGTCGCTAAATAAACAACTATAAGTCAAAGACTATCTATAGTTCATCAATTCATCATATTTAGTTGTTTCCAGTTACTGGAGATTTGGTTCCAGGAATACAGGGCTGAATTCATCTTTGAAGTGATCTGGAACAGCTGTTTTGCAGCTCTTGGCAGCCTCATTAATTTAGCAAGCATTTGCTTTTGTAAAAAAAATGGAAAGTCAATGTTTACGCCAGTCAACAAGATGCTAGACCTCAGTGTTCTTGGCCAAGGCAAGGCGGCTCCCCTGCATGGAAGACGGCAAGAGATTTGGAAGACGATGATCCCGAAGGTGCTATTTCAAAAGGCAAGTGGACTCTCTTGTTTTTCCTTGAAGACGTTTCGCTTCTCATCCAAGAAGCTTCTTCAGTTCTGAAGAACTAAAGAAGCTTCTTGGAGGGGAAGCGAAAACGTCTTCAAAGAAAAACAAGAAAGTCCACTTGCCCTTTGAAGAAGCGCCTTTGACCTGGATGACGGAGAATCTCCATCGATACTTGGAAGTTGAGCTGTGTTGTAACTTTGTGCACCTGTTCTACGGTAGATTAAAAGCAATATTACCCAACCGTGGCAGCTTTAAGATGCGTGGACTTCAACGCCCAGAATTCCCATCCAGCACAGCGCAGAGTTGAAATCCACCCATCTTAACCCTGCCAAAATTGAGAAACATTGATTGAAGCAATCCGATTCAGTGGGAATTTCTCATCTCTTTCCTGTTCTTGCTTTTCGGGATCTCGTACTGCCTTGTGTTCCTAGAGAAAGGATCGACTCAGTCTCACAACCCCTGAACTTCAAGGAACTGGGAAACCCTCCCTTGCTTTTGAAAATCTTGGGGATCACATCCAGACGATCCCCGTTTAAGTCTCCCTTGAGTTTTTGAGGTCAGCAAAGATAGGCTGGACTGACTCCAAACACACTGCTTTGATTCCCGGTGATTAATTTGTTCTTTGGCTGTTGCCGGCAAAGACACCTGGCAAGGCGAAATTGTGTATCTTTGCAAGCAGTGGGGCCACCCAAGCTTTGCGATTTAAGGTGTGTGTGTGTGTGTGTGTGTGTGTGTGTGGTGTGTGTGCCGTTCTCTTTGGAGTTGCACCTGTTTCTATAGCTACTGTTCCAGATCAGTCCATGGTAAAATGTCTGGGGGGGAAAAAAAGTCCCTCAACACAGCAGTAAGAAAAGTAAAGTTGGATTCGGTCCACGAGATTGCAGGTGGGATCTTGGGCTGCAACAGGTGTCCTGTGCTAGAATTCATGAATAGGACCTAGTTGGAAAGGTGACTCCCATGAGCTATTTGATTTAGAAGCCTTAAGCCCAAAGTTATTCTGGGTAACTTGCCTGTCAAAAAAGAAAATTTGCATATGTTTCCCCCCCACCCCCCAGGCTCAGAGCTATTTATTTATTTATTTATTTATTTATTTATTTATTTATTTATTTATTTATTTATTTATTTATTTATTTATTTATTTATTTATTTATTTATTTATTTATTTATTTATTTATTTATTTATTTATTTAGATTTCTAGACTGCCCCCTCTCCCCGAAGGGACTTGGGGCGGTGTACAGGTAGAATTAAAATGATCAAAACCATAACAATACATATAAACTAAAATCGAATTAAAGAGTCCTCTGTACAAATTTATAAAAATTAAAACTTAGCCCATGAAACCGAATACAATAATTTAAAATTACAGACTGAGGCGGGAAGCATGAAGTTAGGCCAGGCCGGCTAGATGAAACAAGTGGGTTTTGAGCTAGGAGATCTTTGAACGCTACACTACTTTCATATCATTGACCCAGGACAAACTGTCAGAATATTCATGAACTGGAATAGGACATGGCAACATTGGGGAGTGGCTAGAATAGGACATGGTAAACAAGGTCAGCCAATGCATAGGCATGGCAACTGGGTCAGCCAATAGGAGTTATTTGGTGACTGAGAGCCATGCCAGAGGGCTTGGAGCCTGGGCACGGCTTACCTATGTAGCTCTGAGTCTGTGCAAGAGAACTAATCTAGTCTGCTCTGAGGAATTGAAACTGAATTAAAACTCTCCTCTCCTTTTTGCCTGTAACTCTCTACCACATTGGAAGAATCAACTATTGGTATTGTTACTCAAGTGTTATTATGTATATAAAGAAGTTAACGAATCCTGCTAAATCAGTTATCTGTGTGTGCTTTCTGGAAGTGATTTCTGCAGGAAACTCTCACACAAACAAGGATCTTAACAGAACATGCAAACTAAGCCAGATGTGATTTGCATGGCTTCAGGATTGTGCACTGGGTGAGCCCAAGGGCTAGGAAGTTGTAATCGATGGCCAGTGACTGTATATTGTAAACAACTTGCTCAGTGAATCACAGAGAAGCAAAGATGCTTTGGTTCATGAAGTCCATCCGTGTTTCATCAGAAGATACTAGGTCCAATTTTGAGAGGTTTTGAGTTGGCTAAACTATCATTTATTCTCCTTCCTTGCTTCCTCTGACAGCTGTCCTAGAAGCATCCTGGTCCTTCTCAATCTGGAAGAACCAACCCCAAAATCCATTGCTCTGTGGAAATGGAGTGAACCCTTAGAACATATGGCTCAGATGTCTTCCAAATAAGCAAAGCATCTTTTGAAGTTCCTCACCAAGTTTGATCTTATGACAGGTGGAAGCCATAACAAGATTCTCCAATCTCCCCACTTCTCCCCAAGCCACGTTGGATTCAGTCATGTCAAAGCACAATCCTAACCATTCATTCTTTTGCTCATCTTCCAGGGACCTCAAAGAACCTTCATGAGTGGGAAGATCTTCTCAACCACGTAGAACGGGGATGTCTAACCTTGGCAACTTTAAGACTTGTGGACTTCAACTCCCAGAATTTCCCAGCCAGGGGAAGTTTTGGGAGTTGAAGTCCACAAGTCTTAAAATTGCCAAGGTTGGACATCCCTGATGTAAGATGTTCTCTTGTCGACCTTAAAGTGGCCATTCGTGAAGCTCTTCTATGGAAAGATGGCTAATGGCCGTCGACTTCAGTAATCTTGACATGAAAATTACAAAGGGTCATGAAATCTCAGAGTCATGCTTAACTTGGAATTATTTTTGTTCTGGATTTACTGCTCCAAAGTGATCATTTATGAACATCAATATAAGACAACATCTTAAGAAGCGACGTTTAGCCACCTGCAACCTTTCTGCAAGCCTTATTTCTCTAGGGCTCAGCTAGCAGGACCAAATTGCCTCTTAATGAACAAAGAACCAATTAGCTTTTCCTTGTAGAAAGGATCCTAATTCAACGGGAGAGCAATTGGTTTGGATAAAGAAGATCTCCAATGTTAACATTCAGCACTGACTTGATCTAAAAGGAATCAGGATGGTTATGCATGAGAACAAGTGCTAAGTTCACATTCATCTTCTTTTCATGACCTTATAATCCCTTGCAAGGTGGAGTCTGGGCAACTAAATGGAGCTGTTTACTGGCCAGATGCCCTTCCCTGTTGCCATTGCGGAGTTATATTCAGCAGATATATTCTCATTGTGCCCAGAGAGAGAGAGAAATCTGTCTCTACCTAGGATTGAACTCTTAGCCTCCTGATCGTGAGGCAAGAGCTCCACCTCTAGGCTACTGCACCACTCCTTGGACTAGTTCACAGTGAACTAGTCCAATGCACTAGTTCTAACTAATGCAAATCCGTTCACACATAAACAGCACAAAAGCATGGTTCATTTTAAGTAAGCGTAGTTGAAACACTAGGTTTCATGCAGCTATAATCTTACCTCACTAATTATCTACAGACCCCTCACATCCTGGACATAAAATTCTTTCAACTTCTACCCCCAAAACGTTATAAGGCACTGAACACGAAGACAACTGGACACAAGGATATTTTTTTCCTGAATGCCATCTCTCTGCTAAACAACACTTTCAAATTATCTGCTGTGTTACTATTCTTCTTCTCTTCCTTCCTAGTACCTATCTCTTTCCACTTATGACTATAACCATGTTGCTTGTATCTTTAAAATGTATATTGTTTTATTTGTTTCCTAGTATAATTTGATTGCTTATGAGTAACCTATGACTATCACTAAGTGTTGGATCTTATGATTCTTGATGAATGTATCCTATTTTATTTTTCTTTATGTACACTGAACAGCAAAGGCAGCAAAGACAAATTCCTTTGTGTGTCCAATCACACATGGCCAATAAAGAATTCAATTCTATTCTATTCTATTCTAGTCTATATTCCTATTCTATTCTATTCTACATTTCTATTCTATTCTTTCTTCCATTCTATTTCTTCTATTCTACATTCCTATTCTATTCTACTATTCTATTCTATTCTACATTCCTATTCTATTCTACTATTCCATTCCATTCTATTCTACATTTCTATTCTATTCTTTCTTCTATTCTATTTCTTCTATTCTACATTCCTATTCTATTCTACTATTCTATTCTATTCTATTCTACATTCCTATTCTATTCTACTATTCCATTCCATTCTATTCTACATTTCTATTCTATTCTTTCTTCTATTCTATTTCTTCTATTCTACATTCCTATTCTATTCTACTATTCTATTCTATTCTACATTCCTATTCTATTCTACTATTCCATTCCATTCTATTCTACATTTCTATTCTATTCTATTTCTTCTATTCTATTCTACATTCCTATTCTATTCTACTATTCTATTCTATTCTACATTCCTATTCTATTCTACTATTCCATTCCATTCCATTCTGCATTTCTATTCTATTCTATTTCTTTTATTCTATTCTACATTCCTATTCTATTCTATTCTACTATTCTATTCTATTATTCTACATTTCTATTCTATTCCATTCTACATTTCTATTCTATTCTACTATTCTATTCTATTCCTATTCTACTCTAGTCTATATTCCTATTCTATTCTAGTCTATATTCCTATTCTATTCTATTCTATTCTATTCTACATTTCTATTCCATTCCATTCTTTATTTATTTTGTTCTGTTCTGTTTTGTTGTTCTCTTCTCCATGATGACTTAACTCAAGGAGTGAATTCAACTATTGTCTGACCCATTATATGGCAACCTTTTGTATTTCAGGAGATTATTTTCCTGGTCGCCAATGTAAAACCTCCTAAATGTTGCCATAAGAAGAGAGGCTACAATAGCATTATTCAAGACGATGGACCATCGCAGCCAACTTCTACGGAACGGACATAGTCCGATACTGCTGAAAATTACTTGTTGGACTCGGACGGGTTTCTCTTTAAAAGAAGGGCTCTCATTCTTGAGGATGTTTTGAAATTAAAATGTGAATTCTATCCATTCTCGGAAAAGAGGGGGAAACAGTCGGAGTGGTTGACCGATGCCCTCTAACAATTTTGAAGTCATCAATGAAAAAAAGAAGAAGTGAGAACTGATCGCCTAGTCGGTTCCCAAGACTTTGAAGGGAAAAAAAGCAGTGAAAAGCATAAAGCTTGATGCGCCTAACATTTCTTTTTGCCCCTCCTTTTCCCAGTGGTATTAACTTCCTGGAGAGGGTGTATAAGTCTGGAAAGCAAAGAAGGCATAGGCCGAATATTATTTGAAAGGCAGGGAAGCATAACCGGAATGGACGAGGCTGGGGAAGGAAAAGACCAAGTTTAATATCATGTTAAGCTATGTTGAAACGTGCAGCTTAATGGCATCATGTAAACCATAGTTCGCAGCTCAGTGTGTACACTATGTTCTGACCGAGGCTTGCCAAGAGCCTGAAGCAAACTCCTTTTCCTGACAAAAACTCCTTTTATTAATTGACTGTGAATGTTGCCCATTCACATCCAACAAAGTCTTTCCAGGGAGGATTTACAGTCACAGACCTTATCTGGCTTGGGCAACTGCCAGGCTGATATCTGCAAAATTTGGCAAGGAGTCTCGGAGAGTCACGAAGCAATTAAGCGAACTCATGGTCTCCTGCAAACTCCACTCCCCTTTCGCTCCTCTTTTATTTCCTCTGGGAGGGGCCATTCATTGTCCACCTGTGGCCTTCCTCCCAAGTGGACCCCTGTTCTTTAGCCGTTCCCTTCGTCTGGCAACTCTGCGCATGCGCACCCTGGGAACAGGCTCCAGCTGTTCGTCTGCCCCACTGAAGTCAGATTCCGAAGACAGCTGATAACTGGCATACGGCCCTGGCCCCCTCTCTGCCTCCGACACAGAGCCCTCCTCAGAGCCTTCCTCAGACTCCAGGACTGGCCCAGGTTCCTCCCCAACCTTCTCACTGCCCGAATCTGCTGCCAGCTCTACTGGCCGCTGGTGGCCCACAACATACTAAGCCCAGGCAACTTACTCAACAAGCTATGATTAAACAAACTTGTGGGTTTAGGCTCCTGGATTTTGCTTGGGAATCGTACATGGCAGGTTTAACAAAAAATGAATAAATAAATTGTGGCATTGCCAACAGAAAGAACTCAAGATGACCATTAAAGGAGGACATCTTTAATTAAAGTGGTGTTTTTCAGACTTGTATGGACTTCAACTTCCAGAATTCCTCAGCCAAGGTGCATGTATACTGGTGGGGAATTCTGGGAGTTGAAGTCCACCCTTCTTAAACTTGCTGAGGGTGAGAAATAAATGAAGTTGGTGTGATTTGGGCCTCTGATTTCATCCCCCCCCCTCCACCCACCCCCGATTATCCTCTTCTGGGTTGAAGTTGAACAGGCTGGTTAGGCTGGCTAAGGCTTGAATATGGAGACCACCAGGAGATCCTAGCTTTGCTAGCTAAGGCAGAGTAATTGGCAAACGATCCCAGAGGCAGCCTTCGCAGCACAACCAGCAAAATCAGCTGTACCACCAGGGCTCCCCTTGCTTGGAGGCACCAACTGGACTTGTGGGAAGACCATCCAGGTAGGCTGATGCCATCCTGAATTTGGTAGTCTTTTCAGATGGCGAAGAACCACATCTCTGTCCGTAGGGCTGCCATTGCAGAACCTGGAATCTGACACGAAGGTTCATCAGCGCTAGGGCTGGCCCTAGAGAACAGGCTGGTGGAATGCCCAACTTTCACCACCAGCCTTGTCTCAACCTGGCCTGTCTCTAGAGATGCCCTTCAACTTGGAGAAAAGAGCATGTCCGGTCCCCAGAAATGAGATCCCAGGATGCGATTCCAGAAAGCGATTCCATCCTGGACATAAATTGTTTCAACTCTTACCCTCAAAACTCCTACCCTCAAAACACAAAACAAATTTTTGTGCAAGAATAAAAAGTTGTTCTTGCACACCCGAACCACTAGACACAGGGACAGTTTCCCCCCTGAATGCCATCACTCTGCTGGCACTGTCCTTCAACACTGTCAAATTATCTACTAAGAATGCATTACTATTCTTCTTCTCTTCCTTGCTAGTACCTGTCTCTTTCCATTTATGACTATAACGATGTTGCTTGTATCTTTCAATTTATGTTATTTTTATGTGTTTCCTAGTATGATTTGATAGCTTATTAATCTTGACTATCACCGAGTGTTGTATCTTATGATTCTTGATGAATGTATTTTATTTTTCTTTATGTACATTGAGAGCATCTGCACCAAAGACAATTCCTTGTGTGTCCAATTACACCTGGCCAATAAAGAATTCTATTCTATTCTATTCTATTCTATTCATTCTGATTCTGATTCAAATTCTAATAATTCCAATTCTATTCAATGTTCAGCCCACCTGCACCGGCACTGCAAACTCCAAACTTGGGGATTTCAATTCCCAGAATCCCCCATGCTGGCTAGGGAAAATTTGGGGAGTTGAAGTCCCCGAGTCTTAAAAGTTGGAGACTGCTGGATGGGTGGATGGATGGGATGGGAAGCTCGGAAAGCAAAAAAAAAGAAGACCGCGCGAGCTCATCCAAACCGCCCCCTCTCCGCTGTCCCCAAAGGAACCTCGGCCAGATGTGCCCGGCAGATGTTTCCTTCCAAGGAGATAAACCCAACCGGGCGCACCCACCCAGAGATGGCGCTGCCTTCCGCCTCCTTTGCGCCCAGGGCGCGCAAGCCTTTGGAGAGAGAGAGAGGCAAGAGCTTTGCTTTGCCCTCGCAAGACCCCATCGCGCCCCTCCGACCCGGAGATCCCCCCCTTCACTCACTCACTCACCCGAGCCGTACAGCCGCGCTCCGGGAAGGCGAAGGCAGGGCGCAGCGACCAGCGGCTGGAGGCTCCCCAAGCGCCAATGTCCCCCTGCCAGGCAGCGCTGCAACACCCCCATGCCTGCCGCCTGCCTGCTTCCCTGCCGAGCCGGGCAAGAGGGGGGCCGGCCGGGTTTATAGCCTCGGGGGCCGCTGCTCCGGCTTCTGCAGCAGCCCCCCCTTGGCTCCACCCCAGGGCCGGGCGGAAGGCTGGGGGGCTTTCCTTAAAGAGGCCGGCTAGCTGTCCGCCCAGCCCTCCTCCTCCTCCTCCTCCTCTTCCCGAGCGCCAGGCGCGCTCCCGCGGGCTCTTGCGCCCAGCCAGCCGGCGGGGTCGTAGCAAACCACGGCTTAACAGCTGCTTCTTTCCACGTGAAGGGAGTCTAAGGGGGGGGGGGCTTTTCCTCCCCCGTCCCCGTTTTGGTATCCCAAAAGAAAATCGCCATTCAAAACAGGGGAAGCCAAAAAAGGCTTTTTCTCCATCAGAAGAGTTGAATGCGATGGATTAAGAGAACAACAGGGGGGCATTAGAGGCCTGTCCCCTCCCCCTTTAAAACAAAGGGGGCCTCCAAGAAACAATCCATACAAGTAGCAGTGACAACACCATCGGCTGCACAAAGAAAAGAAAAGAAAAGGACCAGATCTCCTTCCAGAATTTTGTTTCATTAATGTATACAAAGACACTAGCTCAGGGGTCTCCAACCTTGGCAACTTTAAGACTTGTGGACTTCAACTTCCAGAATTCCTCTAATTCTGGAAGTCGACGTTCACAAGTCTTCAAAGTTGCCAAGGTTGGAGACCCCTGAGCTAGATAACTTCAAGGAGCTCTGAATAAAATGATCCATATATTTTGTTGTTAGTTGCAAAGTTGTGTCTGACCCATCATGACCCCATGGACAACTTTCTTACAGACCTTACTGTCCTCTACCATCCTCTGGAGTCTATTGAAGCTCAAGTTGACTTTGACTGCTTCGGGGACTCCATCCAGCCACCTCCTTCTCTGCCGTCCCCTTCTTCTTCTTTTGCCCTCAATTGTTCCCAGCATGAGGCTCTTCTCCAGGGAGTCCTTCTTCCTTCTCATTAGGTGGCCAAGGTTTTTAAGCTTCCTCTTCAGGATCTGGCCTTCTAAAGAGCAGTCAGGGTTGATCTCCTCTAGGACTGACCGGTTGGGTGGCCTTGCAGTCCAAGGGACTCGCAGGAGTCTTCTCCAACACCAGAGTTCAAAGGCCTCCATTCTTTGGCTTCAGCCTTCCTTATGGTCCAACTTTCACAGCCATCAACTGCCCTAACCTTGTGGGCAAAATTTACTTCTGAGAACTGAAAAGTTCCACCACCAAGCCTGGAAAACAGACTACTAGACGGTCCTTCATTTTTATTAGCAGCTCTGGTATTTCCTTTATTTACCATCCTCATTCCCTCCCCATGCAAATCATATTTCAGATTATGATCTGCGTGGGACAAGAAGGTCCACAGGACACCCAAATCTGCTGCCCTTTAAGTCTTCCTAGTCTTTGGGTTAGGAAGTTGGACCATAAGGTCTTTAGAAGGCCAGATCCTGAAGAGGAAACTCAAAGACTTTGGCCACCTAATGAGAAGGAAGAAGGACTCCCTGGAGAAGAGCCTCATGCTGAGAATGATGGAGGGCAAAAGAAGAAGGGGACGGCAGAGAAGGAGGTGGCTGGATGGAGTCACCAAAGCAGTCGGTGGACTGCTGAGGATGGTAGAGAAGGCCTGTTGTCCATGGGGTCGCGATGAGTCAGACACAACTTTGCAACTAACAACAAGACGTTCTTCCTAACTTCTGAGTCTCCAAACTACATGTACCTGTGCTGTATTCACAGTACAAGTCCTATCGTATAATTCAGGGGTCTCCAAATTTGGCAACTGGTCCAATGCTGGGGAATTCTGGGAGTTGAAGTCCATAGGTCTCCAAGTTGCCATGTTTGGAGAAGGCTGATCTAATCAGAGGTCTATGTCATATAGATTGGAGCAGCTGAAAGTTTCTTCATGGGCCCTTAGGAACTTTATAGGTTTAACCAAGCCCTGACACACATTTGCACCATCCGATTAGTGAGTCATTAGTAGTGGGTACCGATGGGTCGGATACGACTTCGCAACTAACAACAACAGCAGCATCTTATGTTGGGGCTCTGTGGGAATCAGCCGTTGGGAGTGACTGTTAGGAATGTAATCCGAATGGTGGGTTGGCAATATATAAACCATGATTGGAATATTGTATCTGTAACTTTAACTACTGCAGTAGAATGTGATTGGTTGCTATTTCTTCAATCGGCCATAAGAGGGAGCCAGAATCACTGTTAGATGCTGATCCTTAGATGATGATGGCTGTTGTGTATGCCGGGTATTGATCAGCGTGGATAATTGTGAGTGGTGCAACTGTTAGCCAATTTTGAGTACTAGACTGTGTATATGATTCAGGACTACTTCTCACTTGTTTATGAAGAAGTTTCTATCACATTCTACTGCAGTAGTTAAAGTTACAGATACAGTATTGCAATCATGATTTATATATTGCCAACCCAACGTAAGGATTACATTCCTAACAGTGACACTTAATTTCACATACAAACAGTGGTTAAAAGTCTGTTGGCGGTCGAAGTCAGCAACTGGCCAAACCAAGGACCCAGCCCAATGCAACTGGAGTTATGTAGAAATCAAATCATTACATGAAGAAAACCTTGCCTATGGATGACCGACAATATCTACAAGAGGAAGAATCCACCGGTCAAAATTTAGATGCCAATCAGGCCTTGAACCACGAGGGGTTTTTTCCTTTCTCCAAACCTGCCCCCTTGAACCCAGCTCCCAAATTGGCTGCAGCCCAAAGAGCTCAGGGTCAGAGTTCGTTGCACAACGGCCCCGAGAAAATATTAGCATTGCCATCAAGGGCAGAGGCTTTCTCCTGCCTCCAGGCATTGATGTCTGATGTGCTTTTCAGGTCTCATACATAATTCCAGTCTGATTTTCTCGGCTTTCTCCAAAATTGTCATTTCCCCAAACTTCCTTCTTTTTTATCTTTCTTTTTCCTTCTTTCCTTGATCTTTCTTTTTCCTCTTCTTTCTTCCTTCCCTTATCTTCCCTTTCTTCTTCCTTTCTTTCTCTTCCCTCCTCCCCCCCGTCCTTTCCTTTCCGTAGATTCTTTGAATTTTTGTTGTTGTTAGTTGCGAAGTTGTGTCTGACCCATCGCGACCCCATGGACCATGTTCTTCCAGGCCTTCCTGTCCTCTACCATCCTCTGGAGTCCACTGAAGCTCACGCCGACTGCTTCAGTGACTCCGTCCAGCCACCTCCTTCTCTGCCGTCCCCTTCTTCCCATCTTTCCCAGCATGAGGCTCTCCTCCAGGGAGTCCTTCCTTCTGGTTAGGTGGCCGAAGTCTTTGAGTTTCCTCTTCAGGATCTGGCCTTCTAAAGAGCAGTCAAGGTTGATCTCCTCTAGGACTGACCGGTTGGATGGTTTTGCAGTCCAAGTCTTCTCCAGCACCATAGTTCACCATAGTCCGTCCTTCCTTCCTTCCTCCCTCCCTCCCTCCCCTCCCCTTTAAGCTCAAGTTTAGAATGGACAACAGCTAAACCAACACAGTGAGGGATGGGGCACAGAACCACCTTATATCGAATCAGTGAAACCAGAAGTGCTGGAAACTTTTATGAGCAAACTGAACAAATATTTGCTCTCACCCGACACAGATGGGCTCGATCTACAAGGACGACCACAGTCTCAATATCTGGCCTTTAAAAACTCCCCAGATCCGTTGTTTCCGCTCGCTTCTCCCAAAATATCACCCCAACTTTCAATGAAAGCCAGTCCCCGATCCGCTATTGTTGACACGCAAGTAGTTCTTGACTTACGACCAATCCCTTAGCGACCGTTCAAAGTTGCAACCCACCTGAAAAAAAAAGGGACTTTTGGTGCAGATTCAAAGTTCCCACCGTCAAGCCTTCCAACAAAACTTTGGGCGCTTGGCAACCATTTGCAGGCGTTTGGGGTGGTGGCGGCCATGTGAACATTTTTTAGGATAAAGGTAAAGGTTTCCCTCGTACATATGTGCTAGTCGTTCCCGACTCTAGGGGGCGGTGCTCATGCCCGTTTCAAAGCCGAAGAGCCAGCACTGCCCGAAGATGTCTCTGCAGTCATGGGGCCGGCATGACTCAACGCATGGAGGCGCATGGAGTGGTTCCCTTCCCACCAAAGGTGGTCCCTATTTTTCTACTTGCATTTTTTTACATGCTTTCGAACTGCTAGGTTGGCATAAGCTGGGACAAAGTCATGGGAGCTCACGCCCTTACGTGGCGCTCGGGATTCGAACCACTGAACTTTCTCACCAACAAGCTCAGTGTCTTAGCCACTAAAGGCTAGTGCTTTTTAGGACGGTTTGGCAGAAAACTGGCCCTCCCTTCCAATTTCTGTCAAAACGTCATCCGCTGGGAACCGCTGGTTTGCTTAACAATTATGGTTTTAACCACTGCCGTGTGTGCGCAGAATGACTGCCACAAAAAACACCACAAAATCACTCACATAACCGACCCACTTCACAACTATCACAATGTACAACCGCCATGGGCAGGCTTCATTAAGGTCATAGGTCAAGGACTAAATGTTGAAGCATGTGCAATTCGCTCTCACTGCTCTACTTTTTCGGTCCATAACCATCTCAATTTAGGAGGACATGAGGTTTTTCTCAATGTTGGAGTTTTAGGAGAGTCTAACCCCCCAAATAGATGTCTCTAAAAAGCCGAGACATCCCCCTGCCAACCAAAGGGTGTCTAGTCAAGGCGATGGTTTTCCCAGTTGCAATAGATGGCTGTGAAGGTTGGACTGTAAGGAAGGCTGAACGCCAAAGAATGGAGGCCTTTGAACTCTGGTGCTGGAGAAGACTCCTGCATTGAGTCCCTTGGACTGCAAGGCCATCCAACCGGTCAGTCCTAGAGGAGATCCACCCTGACTGCTCTTTAGAAGGCCAGATCCTGAAGAGGAAACTCAAAGACTTTGGCCACCTAATGAGAAGGAAGAAGGACTCCCTGGAGAAGAGCCTCATGCTGGGAACGATGGAGGGCAAAAGAAGAAGGGGACGGCAGAGAAGGAGGTGCTGGATGGAGTCCCCGAAGCAGCAGGCATGAGCTTAAATGGACTCGAGCATGGTAGAGGACAGGAAGGCCTAGAGGAGATCAACCCTGGCTGCTTTTTAGAAGGCCAGATCCTGAAGAGGAAACTCAAAGACTTTAGCCACCTAAGGAGAAGGAAGGACTCCCTGGAGAAGAGCCTCATGCTGGGAACAATGGAGGGCAGAAGAAGAAGAAGGGGACGGCAGAGAAGGAGGTGGCTGGATGGAGTCCCCAAAGCAGTCGGCGTGAGCTTCAAGGGACTCCAGAGGATGGTAGAGGACAGGAAGGCCTGGAGGAACGTTGTCCATGGGGTCGCGATGGGTTGGACACGACTTCGCAACTAACAATATCCAAATATCAAAAACACGGCTGCTTTCATCTGGCTCCAGACACTGTCCAAATAAATAGGTGCCCTCGGTCAATCGATCCTGATGAAGAAAATACGCACAGGGGTAAACATTCAACCTGCAGCTATCCAGGCTTTTCGCAAGCTGCTGATCCCATCCCCAGGCCAGGGACACCACAGCCGGCTTGAGGGCCAAAATCCACTTTACAACTGTGGACTGAGATTCTACGTTGTGGCATCTACAAGTCAAAAAATAAAGGCATGGAGAAAAAAAAAAAACATGGGCCCAAAGAAATAAAGGGAGATTAGTATAGTATATATCGGGAGGTTGTGAGTTCAATCCTAGGTAGAAGCAGATGTAGGGTCTCCTGCTTGGGCAGGGGGTTGGACTAGATGACCTGCAAGATCCCTCCCAACTCTGTTAATCTGTTATTTCAAGCAATTTAGCTCTTGTCAGCTACGTATTAGGTAGCATTAACCTCTAAGCCACTGGTTCTCCTCGCTGTGTCGGTTATACCAGGGGAGACATTCAATGTTTTTTCCGGTGAGACCTGTCTTATTTTCAGGCCAGGTTTTTTGGGGCTGTTTTCAGGCTGTTTTGGGGACATTTTCAGGCCATTTTTCAGGCTGCTTTTAGACTTTTTTGGGGGGCTGTTTTCAAGCCATTTTTGGGGCATTTTCAGGCCGTTCTTTGGGGGCTGTTTTCAGGCCATTTTTCACCCCAAAACGCCCTGAAAACGTCCCAAAAGCCAGGCATGCATGTGCCAGCCAGCCGGTCTCTGGGTTTCCGGCACTCCAGCGCACGCAAATGCAGGGGCATGCACGCACGTTTCGGTTTGGGCACTCAGTGCTGAGAAGGTTTGCCTTCCCCGCCTTCGAGCCTTCTCCGAGAGTGAGGCTGCTTCCCCGTCTGTTTTTAAAACTATAAAGTAAGCCTTTTTTTTTTATTTCCATGAAGCAGAGTTTTAGTATCACAATGGAATGACGAGGAAAATAAAAACAAAACCCACGGTTTAAAAAAATAATTGTAAAAGAAACAGAAGTCAGTCTGTTGGTCTCTCTCTCTCTCTCTCTCTCTCTCTCTCTCTCTCTCTTCCTCTTTGAATCGCCAAGAGAAGGGAGGGTCCAAGGCATTGTAAAAACAGGCCCGAGGGCAGGCGGGTATCGGGGAGGGTCTCGGTCCTTTCAGCGATTGGGGGGGGGGAGGGCAGCAGGTGGAATGGCATGAAGGTGGGAAGACCCCCTCAAGTAGACTTTGTGGTGTTTCCGCCTCAGGGTCGCTGCACAAGACGAGTCACGGAAAACCTGCAGACTTGAATCAACGCCACGGTATTAAGACACAAACACCCAGCCGGGGTGCAAGGAGGGCAGGTGGGTGGGTAGAATGGCCGCTCTCTGGGTTTCCGAGTCCCCCCGCGGGAGGAAAGAGCTGCCGACTCAGCCGTGAGGTCGAGATGGGAGGGGGGGGAAAAGGGAGGAAGGGGCACGGCCATGGCTTTCTGTCCCCTGACCTGCACGGGCGGGAGGGGGCTGAGGAGCTCTGCGTCCCCGCAGGGCGTGCTGAGATCGGAGGAACAGAGGCAGCGGCTACGCCAGGCCCGCTCCTGAAACGGGAGGTGGGCGCCTCGAGTCCGGTCGTTGTCGTCATCGGCGGCGGCGGCTACAACTTCACTGTCCCCGGGGGCAAACTGTCGTTGCAGAGTCTGTAGTAGCGCAGGTCGTTGACCAGCCTGTGCACGTTCTGGGTGAAGGACGGCAGGTCCTGGGGGAGGGAAAGAAAACGGCAGAAGGAAGAGGGTTAGAGCCAGAGGAGGGTCGTTGCTGCTTAAGCTCTGGTCAGGGCTCAAAAAGGCGGCTTAGAATAGGCGTATTTCCCTGGTACTTTGAGCTTGGTTGTTTTGTTGCCGACGTTTTATGACCCAACTAGGTAACATCATCAGTGCTAGAAGGGAGTGGGTTTGATGTGCGTGAAGGCTTTGGTGGGAGGGAGAGACAGAGCGTGAAGGGAAATGCTCAAATGCTTTCGAAAGACAAGAAGCGACTAATCAAGGAGAGAAGCAACCTAGAACTAAGGAGGAATTTCCTGACAGTTAGAAGAATTAATCAGTGGAACAGAAATTGCCTCCAGAATTAGAATTAGAATTTATTAAATTTATATACTGCACCTTCTCCCTACTGGGACTCAACTCCCCCAACTGGGAAGTTGTGAATGCCCCAACACTGGACATTTTTAAGATGATGCTGGATAATGATTTGTCTGAAGTGGTGCAGGTTTCCTGCCTAAGCAGAGGGTTGGACTGGAAGACCTCCAAGGTCCCTTCCAACTCTGTTATTCTATTCTATGCTATTCTGTTCTATTCTTTCCTAATTTCATTCTATTGTATTTCTATTATTTCTATTGTATTGTATTGTATTGTATTTCTATTCCTATTCTATTCCTGTTCTATTCTATTCTATTTCTATTATTTCTATTGTATTGTATTGTATTCCTATTCTATTTCTATTCTATTTCTATTCTATTCTATTTCTATTCTATTCTATTTCTATTCTATTCTAATTCTTCTATCAGATCTTATTGGAATGTGTCTTTGGGATGATTACATTTACCATACAGCTATAGTCCTCAACTTACGAACACGATTGAACTCAAAATTTCTACTGCTAAGCAGAGCGTTTGTTACGTGAATTTCGTCCCATTTTACGACCTCTCTTGCCACCGTTGTTAAGTGAATCGCTGCAGTTGTTAAGGCCGTAACAGGACTGGGAAGTGAATCTGGCTTCCCCACTATCAGAAGGTTGCAAAGGAGAATCAGGGGACTGCAGCTCATTGCAAGCGTCATAAATGTGAGTCAATTGCCAATGTCTGAATTTTGATTGCGGGATCCTGGGAACGCTGCAGCCGTTATAAGAATTAAAAAAACGGTCCTATGAAAAACAGTCAGAGCTATTTATTTATTTTTTGGGAGTGCGGCTGTAATTTCCAACCGTCACTAAACAAACAATGATTACCTGTAAAACCTCATAAAGTTTTTTTTATTTTAAATGTGGACACTTTGACTTTACCTCCACCGAAAAGCAAACGAGCTTTCTCAAATCAATTTTCTTTTTTCTTTTTTGCATTATTTGATGAAAAGTCACCGAGCCAATGTAGAAACACACAAGCAAACAATCCAAAGTTCAAGGCTCTGGGGCACAATTTGTATTTTTTATGATTCTCGGAAAATAAGCTATGGTCCATTTTCCCAGGAAGAGAAATTGCATGGAAATAAACCCCAGGAAAAAGCCCAGGATGTCTATGAAATAGGAAAACTGGAATGTTACAGATGGGATTAAAATATGGTGGCCCTTCCATATTTTCTTCCAATTTCCTGACAATGAAAACAATTAATCAGTGGAACGACTTGCCTCCCGAAGTTGTGAATGCTCCAATACTGGAAGTTTTTAAGAAGATGTTGGATAACAATTTGTTTGAAGTGGATAGGGCTTCTGGCCTAAGCAGGGGGTTGGACTAGAAGACCTCCAAGGTCCCTTCCAACTCTGTTATTCTATTCTGTTCTAATTTCTATTCTATTCTATTCTATTCTATTTTCTATTCTAATTTCTATTCCTATCCGTTCTATTCTATTCTATTCTATTCTAATTTCTATTCTATTCTATTCTATTCTATTCTATTCTATTCTATTTTCTATTCTATTCTTATTTCTATTCCTATCCGTTTTATTCTATTCTATATACCTGAATAGTACTATTATTGTCATTAGTATTTTATTTATTTATTTATTAATCGTATTTGTATACCGCCCTATCTCCCTGGTGGGACTCAGGGCGGTGCACAGGAAGGATAAAAAGACAATACATACAATAATAATGTAAAAATGAATTAAATTTAGGGGTCGGTGCTAAAATTATGGTTAAAAGCTATTAAAATCACTATATTAAAACTATAACGTTAAAACTATGCCATTATGCTGTGCAAAACTTATGTATTGAGCATAAATTGATCATTATTATCATTAACATCAGAATTATTATTTTGTAAACCTAAAAGGACTCAGACAATACGCTGTTCATTAAAGCACCAATGTATTTTAAAGGAAAAATAAATGGATTTTTTAAAAAGGTGGCAAAGGTGGAATCCTGTGACCCTGGGACACCACAACCAGTGGTGCCAGTTTCCAATACATGCCAGTTTCCAAGTGTCTGAATTCTGATCCTGTGACCATGCCACAATGGTCTTAAGCAGATGAGAAATTCAGCAGGTTCTGGAGAACCAATAGCGGAGATTTTGAGTAGTTCGGAGAACCGGCAAATACCACCTCTGGCTGGCCCGGCCCCTATCTATTCTCTGCCTCCTGAGTACCAGCTGATTGGGAGGAAGTGGGGATTTTACAGTATCCTTCTCCTGCCATGCCCATCAAGCCACATCCACAGAACCGGTGGTAAAAAAAATTGAATCTCACCACTGGTCCTAAGTGTGAAAAATGTTTATATGTCACTTTTTCCAATGCCGTTGTTTAACTTTGAATCAGTGGTGGGTTTCTGCAGGCTCGCACCTACTCGCAAGAGCCGGATGGTGAAATTTAGAGAGCCGGTGAGAGGGGGTTCCACCGGTGGACCCAGAAGTAAGTCTGGCCTGCCGCTGCCAGTAACCCAATGGGAAGGAAAGGAAGGCAGAAAGGAAGAAAGGAAAGGAAAGGAAAGGAAAGGAAAGAAGGAAGGAAGGAGGAAAGAAAGAAAGAAAGAAAGAAAGAAAGAAAGAAAGAAAGAAAGAAAGAAAGAAAGAAAGAAAGAAAGAAAGAAAGAAAATTTATCATCACCATTGAGCCCAAAATTTTGGTTGCTAAGCAAGAGCGTTGTTAAATGAGTTTCACCACATTTTACAAGTTGGCCACTCCCACCCTGTCACACGACTGCCAAGCCATGCCCACAAAATAGGCCATACCTACAGAGTAGGTTCTAAAAAAATTTGAAACCCACCACTGCTTTGAATGGTCACTAAAAGAACGGTTGTAAGTCGAGGACTAACTGTACTTGGCCACCAGGGATAAAGGAGAACGGCGGCCTGCACAGGGGGGCAACCAAAGCCCAGCTCCAGCCCCAAATTCACCCTGTCCATTTTGAAGTTCCTGCCGAGGACGTTTCTCTGGTTGGTGTCCACCCGGTCGCAGCCGGCTAAGAACCCCGGGAGGAAAGCCGAGTAGAAGCTGTCGAAGTCCACGGAGGCCATGTTGTAGATGGCGATGCCGATTTCCTCCTGCAGGAGGTCGTGGGATTTGTGGACCAGGACCTGGAGAAGCACGTTCACAAACTGGAAGAGCATCGAGGCCTGGAAGAGCTTCTGCAGCAGACAGGAAACAAAAAAACAACAACACAACAGGGTGAAAACTGGGATCACACACACACCCCTTCAAATTTACCATTTCATTACAGGTCTGTAAGAGGTTCTAAGTCAGGGGTTCCCAAACTTGGCAACTTTAAGACTTGTGGACTTCAACTCCCAGAATTCTCCAGCCAGCTGTAGCTGGCTGGAGAATTCTGGGAGTTGAAGTCCACAAGTCTTAAAGTTGCCAAGTTTGGGAACCCCTGTTCTAAGTCATCCAGGACACGGTTGTCCCGAAGGTGCTTTTTTTCAAGAAAGTTTTTCCGAATTTTCTTGGGATTTTTTTCTTTCTTTCTTATAAGACGTTTCACCTCTGGGAGGAGATTTTGGAGGATTTCTAGCGGGACTTCCAGATTCTGTAGCAGCTTTGCTTCCTATATGCCTGTGACAGTGAACCAGAGGTGGCATGCAGAGCCCCTCTCTGCCGGCATGCGTCATATAATATAAGTTGGTATATGCATAATTTTGCATTTATTTATTTATCTTGTCATGTTTATGCAGTGTGAAAACTGGAGGTGGTGACGACCTTTTAAGAGCTGTGTGCAATGAATGGATGTATGTAATGCACGCCAATTAGTGTACATTCAAAATGACAATAAAGTCTATTCTGTTCTATTCTATTTTCTGTTCTGTTCTATTCCATTCCATTCTCTACTCTAATATCCTATCCTATTCTATCTGATTCTTTATTCTATTCTATGCTATGCTATTCTTGATTCTCTATTCTATTCTATTCTATTCCCTGTTCTATTCTATTCCGTTGTATTCTAATTCCTGTTCTATTCTAATTCCTGTTCTATTCTAATTTCTGTTCTATTCTAATTCCTATTCTATTCTATTCTATTCCCTATTCTATTCTAATTCCTGTTCTATTCTATTCTATTCTCTAATACCCTATCCTATCCAATTCTTTATTCTATTCTATGCTATGCTGTGCTATTCCTGATTCTCTATTCTATTCTATTCTATTCTGTTCTATTCTAATTCCTCTTCTATTCTAATTCCTGTTCTATTCTATTCTATTCTCTAATATCCTATCCTATCCGATTCTTTATTCTATTCTATGCTATGCTGTGCTATTTCTGATTCTCTATTCTATTCTATTCTATTCTATTCTATTCTATTCTATTCTATTGCATTCCCTACCCTACCCTACCCTACTCTAATATCCCATCCCATCCTTATTCGTCACCCAAGAAGCTTCTTCATCTCTGACTGAATGATGGCTGAAGAAGCTTCTTGGATGAGAAGCAAAACGTCTTCCCAGAAAAACAAGAGAGTCCAGTTGCCTCTTGAAAAAGCATCTTCGGGACAACCATTTCATTGCAGACATATTTGCACTTCTGTGGGGAGTTTTTTTCGGGAGCAGCAGGTGTGCTGGGCTCTCGCCAAGCCAACAATCCTTCCTATTCAGGTAGTTATGGAGAAGAATATTTTCTGTTGGCTGCAGGTTGCTATCGGCCTCCTCTGGCTTTCGGAATAAATCGCCACTCACCTTGTGGTACAGTTTCTGCTTGGTGTTCAGAGTCTCCAGATAGAACAGGTTCTGCTTGAACAGGTGTATGTCAGGCTGCAGGAAGGACTGGCCGAACGCCTAGGGAAGAGAGAAGACTCAGAAGGGTGTGGCTGAGGCCCAGTGGGAAGAACTGATGGCACAGAGAGATACCCCAGGGGGAACGAAAACTGGAAGCGTCTGGCAGCAAAGAATGTGGACTCGCACTAAATAGCAATAGCACTTAAGACTTAGCTTCACAGCTGGTTTACAGAGTCAGCCTCTTGCCCCCAATAATCTGGGTCCTCATTTTATCCACCTCGGAAGGATGGAAAGCTGAATCAACCTTGAGCCAGTCAGGATCAAACTCCTGGCAATTGGCAGAATTAGCCTGCAATACTGCATTCTAACCACTGCACCATCATGGCTCTTTCTGTCTTCCTGTCTGTCTGTCAACCTATCAATCATCTGTCTGTGTCTCTTATCTCTATACCTACTTTGAGCCTGGTGAGATTCGAACTGCCAAATTGCAGGCAGTCAGCAGATGTAGCCTGCAGTACTACATTCTAACCACTGTGCCACCAAGGCTCAGTGGCCTTGAGGATGGATAGATAGATAATAGATAGATAGATAGATAGATAGATAGATAGATAGATAGATAGATAGATAGATAGATAGATAGATAGATAGATAGATAGATAGATAGATAGATACATAGATAGATAAGACAGACAGACAGACAGACAGACAGACAGATAGATGGAGCAATAGCACTTAGACTTATATACCACTTTACAGTCTTCTCTAAGCCGTTTACAGAGTCAGCCTCTTGGCCCCAACAATCTGGGTCCTCATTTTACCCTCCTCAGAAGGATGGAAGGCTTGAGTCAACCTTGAGCCTGGTGAGAATCGAACTCCCAAATTCCAGGCAGCCAGCAGTCAGCAGCAGTAGCCTGCAGTACTGCAGTCCAACCATTGCACCACCACAGCTCAATAGAATGACACCAGCCAGGGCATACGATAACTCAAAAAAACAGTGCAAGATCAGAAGATGTGGAGAGAGACCTGGCCCACAGAATCTCCAAGGGTTAGACATGACCAAACGGATATCATCATCATCATCATCATCATCATCATGATAATGATGTTATGATACCTGCATAATGGCAGTGAACTGGGCTCCGTTCTCCATCTGCTCCTCAGCTCCTCCTCTCTGGACGCTGGCCAGGACGTTGGACTTGAAGAAGTACCGCCAGTTGTGGTGCAAGATCCGAAAAAGCAGCTCGTAGAGTTCGGCTTTCACATCTGGAGATGACCGCTGGGAGACAAGAAAAGCACGAGGGGTTGGGACAGGGGCTGTGTTCTGACCTAGGCTAAACCTAGCCTACATCTAAAGCAGGGGTAGTCAACGCACTTCTTCCAACAAGCCGGCCTGGCATGATCTTACTCGAACACCGTACTGCTTTTAGTTACCAAAGTTTTAATTCAAGGGTTTTAATATGGGTTTTAGCGCAGGGTGGTTTAATTTAATTTAGTTTTAAGAACGTTTTATTTTTGTATATTTGTATATTTATATTTTTATATTCCCTGTGCGCCACCCCGAGTCCCTATGTGGTGAGATGGGTGCGGCTTATAAATTCGAATAAACTAAACTAAACTAAACTTTGTACCTACCGCCCACTTTTGTATCTCTGTTAGTAGTAAAATTTTCTAACCACCCACCAGTTCCACAGTCATGGGGATTTATAAAGTAGGGAAGTAACTTTACTTTATAAAATTTATAAAGCAGAGTTACAGCATACCCCTACCGCCCACCATGAAAGCTGGAACGCCCATTAGTGGGCAGTAGGGACCAGGTTGACTACTACTGATCTAAAGCATAAATCACACAATACCCCCAAATCCCCTTTTACTTACATGGCTGTGAAGTATGGTCATTCATAGCCCATAATTCACAGCCCGTAATGATTCACAAACAGTCTGTGAAGAGTCCGACAGATGTCTGCCACAGTCTTTCGGGGCAATGCTCATAAGCGCCCACCTTTATCTCCCTTGAAACGCTGCCAGAGACCTCATGGCCAATTAGCTTTGCAAGGCCAAACGGAGCTCCGGAGTTTGAACCGAGCAGCATGAACAAAATTGCTTCCTGCAAAGGCTCACGTCTCTTTGCTCCTCTTTGATGTCTTATGGGAGGGGCCAATCATCTCCAAGCCTTACTCCCCAGTTGCCCCTTTTGTCTTAACTGTTCACTGAGTGCCACATTAAGGTTGACACGGAGGGGCTGAGATGGGCATGGCCAGCTTGATGTCACTCGTGTCGGGGGTGCCTGTGGTGGCCCGAGCGTTCTGCCGCCAGAAACAGGCTCCCAAATTCCGTTTACGGCTGCAACGGCCTCCTGCAACCCTCTGCCAGTGAAAATGGAGCTTGGGAGGGCAGCGCGCAGACCTCGTGAGCTCCATTGTTGCTGTCAGAGGCAATGTGGGCCAGTACTTTCCTGTTTCCAGGGTGGCCCCGCGGGCTAGATCTAAACACCCTGCAGGCCAGATCCGGCTCATGGGCCTTGGGTTTCACACCCCTGGGCAAGCAGATGAGAACATTGCAAGTTTGACGGTGTTGGGCCTACAGCTCCTCTCCCTCATACTCGAGTGCAGTGATGACTAACCTTTTTGTTTTCGCATGCCAAAAGCGCACATGTGTGCACCCATAATGCAATGTGCGCACAACCCCATGTGATCTCCCTTGTGCAGCAAGCGCATGTAACTATGATCCCTGTCCCCCTCCGTGCGTGTGTGCGCATCTCTCATAGGTGCCACACCCACCCACCCCCGCGCATGCCTGTTGACCTGCTTCTTTCCAAACATGATGTGGTGGAATCTGGCACAGAGTTGCAAGAGGAAGGGGGTTCTTTCCCCAGGAATGAAGAGGCAGCTCAGAAGGGAATCCTTGGCATGCAGGAAGAGAGGCAGGGCTGACCTTCCCTAACCTCTCAGGGGCATATCTAACAGTTATGCCGAGTTGTGCTTTAGTCTGGCAAGATTCCTGCTTACAGGTGGGCAACAAAGAAAGAAGATACCCCGAAGGAACGCCTTGTGTCGTTCTTGGTTCCTGGCACAAATGGACCATCTTACTTCGTTGCATTGCTTTGCCGACAAGCCTGTGCAATTTGGACGGATGATGAGCCAAGCCCTCAGTAGTTACTCCTCTCCCCCTGCTCTGACCGAGGCTTCCAAAGAGCATGAAGCAAGCTCCTTGTCCCGGCAAACCCCCCTTTTATTAATTGACTGTGAATTCTGCTCATTCACGTCTAGCAAAGTCTTTGGAAGGAGGATTTACGGTCACAGACCTTATCTGGCTTGGAGAGCTGCCAGGCCGATATCTGCAGAATTTGGCAAGGAATCTAAGAGAGTCACGAACCAATTAAGCGAACTAATTGTCTCCTGCAAACTCCACTCCCCTTTCGCTCCTCTTTTATTTCCTCTGGGAGGGGCCATTCATGGTCCACCTGTGGCCTTACTCCCAAGTTGACTCCTGTTCTTTAGCTGTTCCCTTCGTCTGGCAACTCTGCGCATGCGCACACTGGGAACAGGCTCCAGCGGTTTATCTGCCTCACTGATGTCTGATTCTGAAGGCAGCTGACAACTGGCATAGGGCTCTGGCCCCCTCTCTGCCTCCGAAACAGAGTCCTCCTCAGAGCCTTCCCCAAACTCCAGGACTGGCCCAGGTTCCTCCCCAACCTCTTCATTCTCTGAATCTCCTGCCAGCTCTGCTGGCCACTGGTGGGCCACAACACCCTCTGCTATAAAAACCTCGTCTTACCTCGGCAACGATCGGGTAGACTTGCTCCATGCAAAGTGCAATGATATTTGGCAAGAAGGGCTTGAACACTTGGCCAGGCTCCTGCACCACCACCTGAAGGATCTTCAGGAACTTCTCCACCACCCGGCAGCCGGTGCTTCCATCGTGAAGGATGCTCTCGGCCAGCTGCTCCCTGTGGCAAAAGACACAAAGCTGGTAAGATAAACCTCCAGGTGGCCTCAACGACCCTCTGAGAGGATGCAAATGACCAACTGCCTGCAAGGAGTATAAATCCTTCCATTCCCCAGCATCCAGTCAGAGCTGAAGAAGCTTCTTGGATGAAAATTGAAATGTCTTCAAAGAAAAACAAGGAAGTCCAGTTGCCTCCTGAAAAAGCACCTTTGGGACACAAAACTGGTGATTTGAAAGAGATGCTCAAAGCTGGGTAGGTCTCTTGAGACCGTAGATTGGGCCAGGTTCAAAGCTCTGCAGGGTATATTCTGTATTAAATTCTGGGCTCAAGGAAACCCAAGTACTGTGATTGCAAAAGCCGGCCAATTATTTATTTATATGATCTTTTTAAATCCTACCTTTATTACTTTTGTAAGTAATTCGAGGGGGTAAACATATTTAACACTTCTTTCTCTTCATATTTTCCCCAAAACTATGAATCAGGTGGGTTGGGCTGAGAGGCAGAGGGACTGGCCCAAAGTCACCTAGCTGCCTTTCGCGTCTAAAGTGGGACTAGAACTCTCCGTCTCCTGGTCATTGGCCCAAAGTCACCCAGGTAGCTTCCATGACTAAGACAGGACTAGAGCTCTCCATCTCCTAGGTATTGGCCCAATGTCACCTAGCTGCCTTCATGTCTAAAGTGGGACTAGAACTCTCCGTCTCCTGGTCATTGGCCCAAAGTCACCCAGGTAGCTTCCATGACTAAGACAGGACTAGAACTCTCCCTCTTCTAGGTATTGGCCCAAAGTCACCTAGCAGCCTTTCGTGTCTAAAGTGGGACTAGAACTCTCCGTCTCCTGGTCATTGGCCCAAAGTCACCCAGGTAGCTTCCATGACTAAGACAGGACTAGAGCTCTCCATCTCCTAGGTATTGGCCCAAAGTCACCTAGCTGCCTTTCGTGTCTAAAGTGGGACTAGAACTCTCCATCTGCTGGTCACTGGCCCAAAGTCACCCAGCTGGCTTTCATGCCTAAGGCAGGACTAGAACTCACATTTACCTCGTTCCTCGGCCAGCACTTTCTCCACTAATCCAAATTGGCTCTCCGTGTTATTTTAGTTCTATGCTCAGGGCAATACTTATTAATGGGATGACCTGGTTTACAAAGAGACTCCCTTGATCTGGAGGGATGGCTGTTGAACCCACCCACCCACCCACCCACTCAGATTTCACCCCAGTGCAGTTAATAAGCCCTTGACTGAGGAACTGGCACCTGCTTTTCCAGTAGCAACATCTCCTGCACAACTGTCAAAGGTGGGCATGACAACCGATGGATGCGTCTGTGTGTTCCCACGCAGGCATTACCTGGTAAACATGTTGAGGAATGTTTGGATCACCTGCTCGGTGAAAGGCACCCCCATCTGCACCCTCAGACTTTGGAACAGGGTCAGGAAGAAGCTGAGCATTTTGTCGGTGACATCTGGACAAAACCAACACAAAGGGAGAAGGGAACAAGGATCAGAGAATGGAAACTGCTCTCCTTCCCCAATGGGTTTTTCCCCAGTGTGTACCCCACATCAGGTTGACTCAGCCTTCCATCCTTCGGAGGTCGGTAAAATGAGGACCCAAGTTGCTGGGGGCAAGTAGTCTGACACTTTTTTTTTTTTTTGCATACAAATTTTTATTGGGTTTTGAAATATACATAGGGAAAAGGAATAGGGTATATAGAAAATTTTGGTGGTTTCATGCCGGCAATGGTGCCCCCCCCCCCCAATACCTCACAAGTTACAATTTTGAAAATAATGTAAAGGATAAGCATAAACAGATTTTCACATTATGTCGGTCATATGTTCAATCGTCTCTTTCTTTGCCATTTCTCTGTATCAACAGTTATAATAATGATTCAACTAAACTCATTTTTGTGATCTAAGTCTTTTCGATATCATTTCCTCCCCTCCCCCCCGCCGTCTCCAGGCGGGGCCATGGCTCCTTCTGTTTTTTCTCCGCCCCACTATCTCTGTCCTCTAGGAGGGAATTGTGTTTATTCAGAAAGGCTTCCGCCTCAATTAATGTTTTAATTTCAATTCTATCTCCCTCCCAGAAGATCAGCATTCCCTCTGGCAGCAGCCATCTGAACCAAATTCCTTTATTATATAATTTCTTAGACAGGAAGGAATATTTCCTTCTTGTTTCTCTTATTTTTTTCGGAATTTGTTTCAGAATGGTTACTTCTTATGTCATGATATCTCAGTGCCCCCCCCCCCCCCCCACCTCTGGGCCCTCAGCACCTCACCCCTCGTGGACCTCCTGAAAAATTTAACATGAACCTCCCTTGGGAGATTATGAATTCTAGCATATGTTGAATTAATTCTATATAGTAGTCTGACTCTGTAAACCGCTTAGAGAAGGCTGTACAGCATTGGGAAGCAGTGTATAAGTCTACGTGCTATTGCTATTGTTATTGCTATTCCTTGCTTGCTTGCTTGCCAAGTTCTGCAGATCTCGGCCTGGCAGCTCTCCAAGCCAGATAAGGTCTGTGACTGTAAATCCTCCCTTGAAAGACTTTGTTGGAGGTGAAAGAGCAGAATTCACAGTCAATTAATAAAAGTTTTTTTTGTCGGGACTAGGACTTCTTGCTCTTGGGAAGCCTCGGTTAGAAGAGGACCACGGCATTCTCGAGGACCTGCTATCCAGGAAAAATACCTGTTTTAATCAGAGACAGACATACTAAGTTCAACAGGAAAGCCGGGCTGAGTTTATACCTGACTGATGAATGAAAGCTGGGAAGAGAGCAAGGGAGACCTGGACAGACTCCTGCAGCGACTGGTAGCAGATCTGGCGAGACTTGGTGGCTTCCCCAGAGACGCTCTCCACGATGTCTTCCAGGATGCTGAGGGTCTGGTGGGTGAGGATCTTTGCTGCAAGATCAAGAGGAAACAGGCCAACCGTCACCCCACGGCAGTTATCAGTAGCTACATTCAGAAAGAGATGGAGGCAGTGGGGCGAGCTTCCCCAGCTGGCTCCTCCTCAATGGGGGTGTCAAGCACAAGGCCTGTGGGCCGGATCCGGTTTCCACCCTGGAAACCCTCGCTGGCCGAGGCTTGCAGGAGGCTATCCTAGCCGAAAACAGAGCTCACGAGAACCATGTACGTGCCCTCCCCTCCCCAGCTCCATTTTGCTGGCCGAGGCTTGCAGGAGGCTTTCCTAGCTGAAAACAGAGCTCATGAGGGCCATGCGCATGCCCTCCCCCCCAGCTCCATTTTTGCTGGTTGAGGCTTGCAGGAGGCTGTCCTAGCCGAAAACAGAGCTCACGAAGGCCATGCGCGTGCCCTCCCTCCCAGCTCCATTTTTGCTGGCCGAGGCTTGCAGGAGGCTTTCCTAGCTGAAAACAGAGCTCACGAAGGCCATGCACGTGCCCTCCCCTCGCCCCTGAGTTCCATTTTTGCTGGCCGAGGCTTGCAGGAGGCTGTCCTAGCCGAAAACAGAGCTCACGAGGGCCGTGCCCTCCCCTCGCCCCTGAGTTCCATTTTTGCTGGCCGAGGCTTGCAGGAACCTGTTGCAGCCAAAAACAGACCTTGGGAACCCATTTTCACTGGCCATCATAGACGCCCCCAACACGAGGGATGTTGAGCTGGCTATGCCCACCCTGCCTCCCGGAGGTCAAACACAACCCTGAAGTGACGCTCAATGAAATCCGAGTTTGACACCCCTTCTCTACAATGATCGAGTTCCTTGGAAAAGACACATATAGGCTTCTGGGAACTCCATTCCAAAACGGGCCTCTCCTGCGGCGCCATTACGATCAACTGCTTAATGACTGCTTGAAGTTCTGATGGACCCATGGGGGGAGGGGGGGAAGACTGTAGGTAGTCCTTCACTTACGGCCATTTGTTTAGTGACCGTTAGAAGTTGCAACGGCATTAAAAAAAAGTGATTGATGACTGGGTTTTTTCCCACACTGACAACCATTGCAGCATTCCCACGCTCGTGTGTTCAAAATTCAGGCACTTTGGTGACTGGTTTCAGACTTATGACGGTTGCAGTGCCCCTGGGTCATGTCACCCTCTTTTGAGACCTCCTGACCAGCAAAGTCAATGGGGAAGCCATTCATTCTTTTTTTACTACGGTGTTACCAATTTAACAACCGTAGTGATTTACTTAACAACCGTGGCTGTAAAGGTTGTAAACTAAGGACAAAACTCAACAACTGTCTCGCTTAGCCACATAAAGTTGGGCCTCTGTTGTGGTCGTGAGTCAAGGACAAGCTGTACAGCAGGCAGGTTTTCATAAATAGGAGTAGCTCTCTTCCTGTTGAGATTTTTTATTTTGTTTTGAACTTAATTGTTAATACCTGCCGTCAGCTTTAATTTATAGAAATGCCGTGCTCCAGATTCCAAAAATGCCCCGGAAGACTATTGGCAGGGTTGACTCAGGAGGCGATGTTTTCTTTCTATACCAGAATAAATCCTCCTATCAACTATCATACCTATTGCATGAACACGCGATCAATTGTCACCTAACGGCATGCACGTATGTAATTTCCTTGTGTTGCCCATTTCTAAAACATCTTGTAAAGTTCCCTAAATATGTTAGTTTGCAAAACTTAACGCCTCTGGTAAAAGGATCCTTGAACAAGTTAGGCTGTTTCTTTGAGCTCCGAGCTTGGCAATTTGGTTGCACATGTTTCGTCACTGTTTGAGGAGACATCGTCAGTGAGTTTTGCGTTGTGCTCGTCTGTCGGAACGAGCACAACTCAAAACGCGCCGACGATGTCTCCTCGAATGGTGACGAAACGTCTGGAACCAAATTGCCAAGCTCGGAGCTCAAACCAGCAGCCTAACTACCAACCCGAGCTACTAATATTCAAACGCATTTCGTCCTTGCACAAGCGTGCAAGCCACTTCAAAGGGCTTCATTTCAGACTGTGCCGAGCACGGCTTTTTAACAAAATGTCCTCTTGTAAGGACACAAATGACAGTCTCGAGCATTCTGAAAGAGTTCTAAACTCAAAGGCAGCCCCCCCCACCCCAGCTCTGTCACGTGTCAACATACTTCTAAAAGTGCTCAAGACCACAGTTTTGCATGTGTACAAGATGTTACGTGGAGTTTTGCATCGAATACAGTCCAAAAACAAAACATTTTGTACGCTGCTAATTGCTTACGATAGCTGCGCTAAACATCACTGGTTCTGGTTGCATGCAATTAGGTTCAAACCAGATTTAATACATTTAGTTATTTATAGCTCTCATGTCAAGGCTTTTTTTGCTTAGGCTAATACAGCTATTAGTATAAACATCACTTGCAAACGATGAAAAAAAAATCAATTTAAAAGCTTTCAAATCCTTTTTTTTTTGGTAACAGGCTTTAAGTTATTTTAATATTTTTACCTCATCCCCAAACTTCCTTTTTTTAATCTGAAAATGGATAGCAATTCTCAAAATTTCTGGAACACCCCCCACCCCCCCAGCCTGTTCGAGTTTTCAAAGGAACCTTGGGAACATGGGCTGTTGAGACAAGTTCATCGAGGATCAAAAAAGGAATTTTAAAGTTAAACAAAAAGTATATTTGCGTTACGTCTGCCAATTTCTAGACCGGCTACCAGCTTGTGAAGAAAATGCTTAATCTCTTTCTGAGTGAAGGCACCATGCCAACTGGTAGTCCAAGCTTGCCTTTTTTTAAAAAAAAACATCAACTTTGTTGCTTGTATCTTGCAATTAATATTGTTTTATTTAGCATCCTAGCTTGATTTATGTTGATTGCTTATTTAGCATCCTATGACTTTTACTAAATGCTGTATCTTATGATTTATGATGAGTGTCTTTTATGGTGATTATGATCATGTTTTATCACTTGTTGCTTGTATCTCAGGGGTGGGTTCCTGCCAGTTCTAATCTGTTCGATAGAAGAGGTTCCACAAATCTCCAGGGCCGTTTAGAACCGGTTCCAGCTCCCGCCCCCCGCCTGTCGGCCCATCATCAAGAGGAAGAGCGAGAGGAGGAATTCTGGGAGTTGAAGTCCACAAGTCTTAAAGCTGTCAAGTTTGAACACCCCTGGGTTGTTGTTTTTCTCTAAAGGGTGAGGGTGCAAGGGTCTTGGAACTTGACAGCTTTAAGACTTGAGTGCTTCAAATGCGTTTCTGAGCCAACATTTTGGTTGCTAAGCAAGAGCAAGTTTAGCTTAGTTTTAATGGGCTTTTTTTTAGCACAGGTATAGGTTTAATTTGTTTTTAATTATGTTTGTATATTTCCTGTTTTTTATTCTTCCTGTGCACCGCCCCGAGTCCCTATGGGGAGAGGGAGTGGTTTACAAATATTAAATATTATATTATTATTATTATTATTATTAAGAGCGTTGTTAAGTGAGTTTCACCATATTTTACAAGTTGGCCATGCCCACCCAGTCACATGGGTTGCAAGCCGTTCCTACCCGGTCCCATGGGTTCACTCCTGCAAAGGAGGCCACACCTACAGAAGAGGTTCTAAAAAATTTTGAAACCCACCACTGTTATATCTACACTAAGAGCTTTTGCGGTAGACACAAATTCCTTGTCTGTCCAATCACACTTGGCCAATAAAGTTTTGTTCTGTGTTGTGTTCTTTTCTATTTTCTATTTTCTCTTCTTAATTCTAATTCTAATAGTTCTCATTCTATTCTTCTATCCCTATCTGGCATTCTATTCTATTCCATTCCATTCCATTCCACTCCATAATCCAATCCTATCCTCTCCATCAGAATGAAGAACATGTTATCTGGAGCCTTTCTACTAGGTCGTGGTCATCATCATCATCCTCACCATCTCCTTCCTCCTCTAGATTGCACCACTAGTGTCTAAAAACCTCACACATTTCTTGTGCAACCTCCAAAGGGAGATGGAAGGTGCCAGCTATAAAATGTAGCTTCTAATTTAAATCTGGGCTGGATTTTTTTGCTTGAGAAACTGAATACAGGATAACCGAATTAGAAGGGACACTGGCGGTCTTCTAGTCCAACCCTCTGCCGAAGCAGGAAACCCAGTCTCTTCTTATAAGCCTCCAATGATGAAGCACCCACAACCTCTGGAAGCCAAAGCATTCCACTGATTGATTGTTGTAATTGTCAGGAAGTTGGGAGGGACCTTGGAGGTCTTCTAGTCCAACCCCTTGCTCAGGCAGAAGACCCTATATCATTCCAAACAAATGAACGTCTTCTTCAAAACCTCCAGTGATGAACCGCCCATAAGGCAAGCTGTTCCACTGATTAATTGTTCTCACTGTCAAGAAATTCCTCCTTAGTTCTAGGTTGCATCTCTCTTTGATAAGTTTCCATCTGTTACTTCTTGTTCTGCCCTCAGGTGCTTTGGAGAAGAGTTTGACGCCCTCTTCTTTGGGGCAGCCCCTCAACTATTGGGACACTGCTATCATGTCATCCCTAGTCCTTCTTTTCATTTAACTAGATTTCAGTTCTGATTTCTAAGTTTAAAAGGTAAAGGTACCCCTCGCACATACGGGCTAGTTGTTTCCAGCTCTAAGGGGCGGTGCTCATCTCCGTTTCAAAGCCGAAGAGCCAGCGCTGTCTGAAGACATCTCCGTGGTCATGTGGCCGGCATGACTAAATGCCAAAGGCGCATGGAACGCTGTTCCCTTCCCACCAAAGATGGTTCCTATTTTTCTACTTGCATTTTTATGTGCTTTCGAACTGCTAGGTTGGCAAAAGCTGGGACAAGTCATGGGAGCTCACGGTGTTATGCAGCGCTAGGGATTCGAACCGCCGAACTGCTGACCTTTCTGACCGACAAGCTCAGTGTTTTAGCCGCTGAGCCACCGCGTCCCTCGTTTTAAGTTTAGAACTCTGAATTCTGAGTAAAAAACATTGCTTTTCTTGGAACAAACCTAAGGAAAATGCTCCCTGATAGGAATTCAAAGACAGCAGGAAGGAAGAAACAAATACCAGTATCACTTCCAAAAATACAGCCTAAAAAAGAGAGGCCTGCTCCAGCCAGGAGTGCCAGAAATTCAGTAGCAATTTTCAGCCACTTCTAAACAAGGACTCCCTCAAAAAACTACCCTAGTCCCCAATGCCTCCATGTTTATGACTACTTAAAAAAAAAAAACCTGCGCTGGGGTGACTTACTATTGTCCTGCTGATTTTTCCTCTGGGGCAAGATGGCACTGGATTTCAGGCTGCGGTAATCCCTGGTGAGGGCCGATACGAGGCTGGCATGGTTAGTTGAACGAATGGCCCATTGCTGTTCAGCCTCCGGCAGGTTTGGCCACGGGAGGAGCAAGATGTTTGACAGGGATCTGCACAGGAGGATTTGGGCCTGCAGAGAGGAAGATCAACCAAGCTGAAGGCCAGAGAGAGGAAGAGGAGAAGAAAGACCCTGCAACTAGGTCAGGGGTAAGCTCAGGGTCCAGGGGCAGGGCGGAGGTGGCCCGTTGGGTGCTTACATCTGGCCTGCGGGGCCGCCCAGGAAACGACGAAGGACCGGCCTGAGGTGTTTCTACCAGAGAAAACGGAGCTCGGGAGGGCCGCACGCAGCTCTCCTGAGCTCCATTTCCGCTGGAAGAGTGTTGCAGGAGGCCATCACAGCTGAAAACGAAGCTCGGGAGCCTGTTTATGCGGGCAGAGCATTCAGGCTACCATAGGCACCCTGACACGAGTGACGTCAAGCTGGCCGCGCCCACCCCAGCCCCAGGTCAAACGCAACCTTGATGTGGCCCTCAATGAAATCGAGTTTGACATCCCTGAACAAGGAGCTGCTCTCTGACCATCGTCAGAAGGCTATTGTCAGGGTTCCCACGGATGCCCTAATTAAGTCATGAGCCTCGAGCTGAATTTCAAAAGAAACCTCCATTATTTATTAGGAGCAACATGTCAGCACTGTTCCCGAGTGAAGTCAGCTCTGCCTCACGTGATTTACGGTTCAACAGTGACTCTGTTTCCACCCCTCCTCCTCCTCCCAGAGTGTGTCATTAATCACATTGTCCAACAAGGCACTTTCCCCGGGCTGTAAAAACCATGCCTTTCAGGCCAACTCTGGTAATCTGAAATCCCTCTTTGAGGAAGGTAGGCGTGGAATGTGTTTCTGAACGTGGCTGCTGAAGTGCTTCATCAGTTCTCCCCCCTTCCTGCCACATGGCAACTCGAGAGCAGACCAAGATTGCTTTGCGAGTTGACAGTTGTGGTATTGCAGCATACAAAAATAACAGAGTTGGAAGGGACCTGGGAGGTCTTCTAGTCCAACCCCCTCCTCAAGCAGGAGACTACAGCTCTTGACTACACAGGTTCCAGACAAATGGAACAAATCCCTTCCTGGGATTTTGTTTCAGAAACAAGAGTGACAGCACCGTGTTTGAAACTGACCAGGATCCCTGGCCCATCTAATCGCGATGTCTGAGCCGGGTCGCCAAAGTTGTCCTCACCTTATCCGGAAGGCGTTGAGCAGAGCTGTCGGTAACCCTGTTGAACATTTTCTGCACGGTTGGGAAGCTGATTAGAAACACGGGCCGCACCGTGGTGGCTAAGGAGACGAGCAGATGGCAGGCCGACAAGAGGAGCTTCTCCTGTACCTGGAGGAAGGGAGGGGTGGGAGGAGAATGAGGGGAGGAGAGAAGGAAGGGAGAGAAAAAGGAGAGACCTCAGCTTCGGATGAAAAAAAAGAAAAGAAAGGCTTCAGGTCTGGAAATGAAGACAGTGTTTGCGAGATCAGATTGTTGTGGTCCACTGGCAGCGTGGAAGATCATGAACTTTCAGGTGGGTGGGAATCAGTGGTGGGTTTCACATTTTTTAGAACCTACTCTGTAGGTGTGGCCTATTTTGTGGGCGTGGTTTGGCAGTCATGTGACAGGGTGGGAGTGGCCACCTTTTAAAATATGGTGAAACTCATTTAATAACGCTCTTGCTTAGCAACCAAAATTTTGGACTCAATTGTGATGATAAATTCTTTTTCTTTCTTTCTTTTTCTTTCTTTCTTTCTTTCTTTCTTTCTTTCTTTCTTTCGCTTTCTTTCCTTCCTTCCTTCCTTCCTTTCCTTTCCTTCCTTTCCTTCCCTTCCTTCCCTTTCCTTCCTTTCCTTTGCTTCCTTCCTTTCCTTTCCTTCCTTCCTTTCCTTCCTTTCCTTTCCTTCCTTCCTTTCCTTTCCTTCCTTTCCTTCCTTCCTTTCCTTTCCTTTCCTCTCCTTCCTTTCCTTTCCTTTCCTCTCCTTCCTTTCCTTTCCTTTCCTTCCCTTTCCTTCCTTTCCTTCCCTTCCTTCCTTTCCTTTCCTTCCTTCCTTTCCTTCCCGTTCCTTCCTTTCCTTTCCTTCCTTTCTTTCCTTCCTTCCTTCCTTCCTTCCTTCCTTCCTTCCTTCCCTTTCCTTCCTTTCCTTTCCTTCCCTTCCCTTCCTTCCTTTCCTTTCCTTTCCTTCCTTTCCTTTCCTTTCCTTTCCTTTCCTTCCCGTTGGGTCACTGGCAGCGGCGGGCCAGATTTACTTCCAGGTACGCTGGTGGAACCCCCTCTCACCGGTTCTCTAAATTTCACCAACCGGCTCTCGCGAGTAGGTGCGAGCCTGCAGAAACCCACCACTGGTGGGAATCCCAGGAAGCTTTGAGATTCGGGATAATGCCAGCATCCCAAATATCACGCAGAATTAAATCAGAGTCCAAGGCAGAGCTCTCCTTGAAGTTCCAATTTAATAAGACAGGCATGTTGGCACAAAGTGTGACATCCCGAATCTGAAAGCTTCCTGGGATTCCCACCCAGTTGAAAGTTCATGATCTTGTCTCCACACCCATAAATCCATCACATGGTCCAATCTTCTTTCGGCCACGCTGGCATCCCCGCCCAGCTGGTTCCGGTCAGGTGCAGAGACAAAAGATGACCTTGGGCTTCTAGAGAGGAATTTTTTTTAATTTTGAAAAACAAACACATTGTATTCGTTACTATTCTCCCCTCCCAATTGCCCACTAATGAAACAGCAGAGTAAAGGAAGAGAGAGAGAAAGTGTGGCCTGACACCGTGGAGCTGGCCGCAGTCGGACAGAGAGGAGGTTGGGGAGGAACATGGGCCAGTGTTGGAGTCTGGACTTAATATATGTTTTATATTATCGATTTTACCTGCCTGTACACCGCCCTGAGTCCCAGTAGGGAGAAGGTGCGGTATATAAATTTAATAAATTCTAATTCTTTAATAATAAGTGTTAGTCTATCCATTTCTGCATAGTCTAGTATTTTCTTAATGACACTTTCATCTGACGGTGTTTCACCATTTTTCCAATGTTGCGCAAATACAATCCTGGCTGCAGTTAATACATGCAATACCAGATACATAGTCGTTTTTATCGTATTTTTCCGGTAGAATGCCCAACAGAAATAGTTCAGGTTCCAAATCAATGTGCTGCTTTATCATTTTTTTCCCCAACCAAGTATGTATTTTCGTCCAAATTTTTTAAAATTTTGGGCATGTTCACCACATGTGATCAAAGGAACCTACTGATGGATTGCATTTCCAACTTTTAGCAGATCTGTTTTTATACATCTTAGCCAATCTTGCTGGTGCAAAGAGCCATCTGGGAAACATTTTATACCAGTTTTCTTTGTATGCAGTTGACCTAGTCAGTTTAACATTTCTATCAACTCCCGGATCTTCAAGATGAATTGAAACGGACCAATTCCCCAAAATTCAAAGGACTGGGCAGAGAGAGAGAGAGAAGCAGGAATGAAGTAAACGTCTGCCTCTGATTCTGGGTTGGGATGGTGGGCAACTTTATTTCAGAGATCCCTGTCAATCAACTCCTCCTCCCACCCCTCACCCCTCCAGAAAGGAAGTTTAGCAAAGCTGGAAATAAGAGCTTTGGTTTCAAGCCTGCAGCCATCTTTTCTTTTGGATCTTCGGCCTGCCACACTTTTTATTATTCTACTATGCATTTTCTATGGTGGGAAAATGGGAGAGGAGATTGTACAGAGTTAGATGATATGTAGCCATAACAAGATTCTTTCGAAAAAGCCAAGGTCATCCTTTGTCTTTGCATCTCTGCCCTTACCGGAACTGGATGGGTGGAACTGCCAGCATGGCAGTGGATGACTGGACCATGGGAGGGACTTGTGGGTGTGGGGGGCAAGACCTTGAACTTTCAACTGGGTGGGGGGAAAACCAGGCAGCCTTCAGATTCGGGGTTTTCCCAGATTGCCAACGTGGCTCTCTGCATAAATTGGAACTTCGAGGAATCCTTTGCCTCGGACTCTGATTTATTTTTGGATGCTATTTGGAGCAGGAGAAAATGCCCCTCAACAGATGAAAGCAACGCCTGGCCAAAGGAGGAGAAAACGGAAAGCTGGCAGGAGATACCTTAGAACTGATCAACGGAGCAATCGCTTCCAAAGCAGTGGAGACCAACGAGACAAACTGGGTCAGGTTCTGCTGATGCACCTTGCTGTAGAACTGGGCCAGCCAGTGGCAATACGCCTGCAGAGCTGCCAGGGATTGGGCGTGTCTGGAAAGAGAAGGGACCTTAAAAGTTAAAAAGGAAGGAGGAGAGTTGGGGACGGGGGATGTGCCCTAAGGCCATGCTTCTCAACCGTGGCAACTTTAAGACCAGTGGACTTCAACTCCCAGGATTCCCCAGCCAGCATGGCTGGCTGGGGAATTCTGGGAGTTGGAGTCCACCGGTTTTAACGCTACCAAGGTTGAGAAACACGGCCATAAGGCAAAGCTTTGAGATCTCGGAAAGGTCCAAGCTGGGCCTCTCCCATACAATTCTCACTTCACCACAAATGAATGTACAGTGATCCCTCGTTTTTCGCGGTTAATGGGGACCGGAACCTTCCGCGAAAACTGAAAAACCGTGAAGTAGGATTCGCACCGGAAACTTCAGTTGGTGGACATCGTTTAAAGCAAGCACTAGGGGGCACTTGCCTCCTACTGATGCATTTTTTTTCTATTCTGTATTTTTGAAAAACCCGCGAAGCACTGAAGCCGCGAAACATGAAGCCGCCAAAAACGAGGGATCACTGTATTTCAATTTATATGGATTGGTTTTATTTCCCAGAGGCGAAAAGGGAGAGATTAGGTCATCATTAGTAAGAGTCAATGCACCCAAAAATGTCCCGCATTAGCAGAATAACATTAGGAGCTTTTCTGATATGTCCTTTTGCGAGTGGGACGAAGGGCAAAAGGGCTCAGGATACAGGACCTTATTTGGCTGGGATGAAACAAGGAATAGGCATCTGATGCGAAGGCAGTAGGAAATTAGCAGAGAGGGTAGGATTGAAGAAATCGGGGATCTTAAGCGCCCCACAATATTTGGGGCAAGGGAAGTGGCTTGCTGTCAAAAGCTACCAACAGCTTGCTGATAGGCTAGAATAGAATAAGAGAGTTGGAAGGGACCTTGGAGGCAAGAAACCCTACACTACTTCAGACAAATGGTTATCCAACATCTTCTTAAAGACCTCCAGTGTTGGAGCATTCACAACTTCTGGAGGCAACTTCTGTTCCACTGATTCATTGTTCTGTCAGGAAATTTATCCTTACTTCTAAGTTGCTTCTCTCCTAGGTTAGTTTCCACCCATTGCTTCTTGTTCTGCCTTTAGGTGATTTGGAGAATAGCTTGACTCCCTCTTCTTTGTGGCAGCTCCTGAGATATTGGAAGACTGCTATCATGTCACCCTTAGTCCTTCTTTTCATCAGGCTAGCCCAGGGGTGGGCAAACTTTGCAACTTTAAGTCTGAAGGAGCTGGCAAAGCTGGCTGGAGAAGTCTGGGAGCTGAAGTCCTTCAGACTTACAGTTGCAAAGTTTGCCCACCCCTGGGCTAGACATACCCAGTTCCAGCAACCGTTCTTTATATCAGTGTTTCCCAACCGTGTCAACTTGAAGATGTCTGGACGTCAACTCCCAGAATTCCCCAGCCAGCCATTCTGGGAGTTGAAGTCCAGACATCTTCAAGTTGACAAGGTTGGGAAACACTGCTTTATATGATAAACGGGGCATGAGGGAAAAGAGGACTCAGGAGGAACACTTCCAGGATCTATGAAGACTGCCAAAGGCTGGGACAATAACTTGATCTCGGATCTTGAGAAGTACCATCTGGAGAAGAATGTCTGGAGTGGACCTGGTTGAGATGACCCAACCATGGTTAAACCCATCTCATCCCAGATTTGGCTCTTGGTATCTCCGAAATACCAAGGCTCAAGGACCACCCATTATAGAAAGGGCAACACTTATGGGGTTCAACGAAGGGCCCGGATTTTAGGAGAGCACTTCTAGTGCCTTTGAGCGCGGCGGTTTTCACATCATACTCACACGTCAATCAGGTCAGGTTTTAGTACCGATGGCACCGCCGTTTCAATGTTGTAGAGTTTAATCTGGGTCCCGTACAGAGTCACTTTGACCAACCTGCAAAATCAGGTTAAAAGGGGGATGGGGGGTGAAGGGGGGGGGGGGGGGAAGGAAGCGAGTTGCGATTTAGGAATGAACAGAATTTTGCTGCTTGCTAAAGTAACATAAAGTTGATCTTAACTTTTTCAGGTGGGTTTCAACCTACCTCTCCACCACGGTGAGAGCATCGCTGAACCTGGCTGCGAACATGTCCCCGGTGAAGTACTCCGCTAGCCGTCCCACGGCCTGTAGTAAGGAGCTGAGGTCCCGCAGAGAGCAGTGTAAACGCCGGCAGTCGTTCTCCGCAGTGATGTTTAGCCGGTGACCTGGAGGGACAGCCCACATGCCTTGGTGCAGGGATGGCGAACCTATGGCACGGGTGCCACAGGTGGCACGCGAAGCCATTTCTTAGGGCACGCGAGGCATTGCCCTGTCAGCTCCAGCACGCATGTGTGCTCTGGTCAGCTGATTTGGGCCTTCTTTTGAGGTCATTTTTCGCCCTCTGGAGGCTTCAGGGAAGCTCCTGATGCCTCTGGAGGTGGGGGGGGAAGCTGTTTTCACTCTCCCCAGGCTCCTAGAAAGCCTCTGGAGCCTGGGGAGGGTGAAAAAAGTGTACCAATAGCAAGGGGGTTGTGCACATAGCATTATGGGTGTGGCACGCCCACGCACGGCCCTCCCTGTGCTCCCCCCCCCCCCCGCTTTTGGCACGCGAGCCAAAAAAGGTTAGCCATCACTGCCTTGGTGGGAAAATGTGAGGGACGGCTTAGGAAAACCCTATCGAAATGGGCCTCTGCTCCCCACACCCCCCCTAGGACTAAGGGTGGGCATGGCTGGCTCAGGAATTCTGGGAGTTGAAGTCCACAGGCTGTAAAAGGGCCACAGTTGCCCTCCCCCTGCAGACTAGTCCCAGTCTTGCTCTTAATGGAATTGAAGGATTGAGCTCATCCACAACGATAACCAATTGCACAGGGGCAGATAGGAGAGCGCTCCAAAGGGTCAATGTCAGGCCCAGAGGATCATGGGTTGCCCTCTGCCCTCTTTGGAAGAAGCTTTAGAGTTCCTGCTGCCTTCAGAAAGTTCAAAACATTCTTAAAGATCCATCTCATCCTGAGCATCCCATTATTTTTTTTTGAACTATTACCATCTGGCAGACAGTACAGGGCAATAAAAACAAGGACAAATAGGCTGAAAAACAGCTTCTAATCCCAGGGCAGTGAGTATACTGAATTCTACGGTATAGTGCAATATCGGGTTTTCAATTTGAATTATATAGAACGTGAAGGATGTGTGTTTTTATTTTTATAGTTATAATGTACACTGAAGATGGCATTTAATTAATACGAGGTGCAATGACAATCAAGTAAACTAAACTAAACCCTGAAAGCATACGGAGATCTCAGAGGAGAAATCTGATTATAATGCCCCCTTTTGCAGGAAATGAAGCCATTATTGGGATTGCATTGCAGGCATTTGGTCTAGGCGTGGCTTGTCCCTTCACAGCTCTGAACTGGAAAGCCTTTCATGGCTCTAATTAAATGAAAAAGGACGATTCTGAAAAGGATATTCCTACTTTAATTCTCCCTCATCTTTGCTCCTTATTTTAGGCGGTGGGTGAAATTCACATATTTTTTAACTACTGGTTCTGTGGGCGTGGCTTGGTGGGTGTGGCAGGGGAAGGATACTGCAAAATCAGCTGGGACTCGGGAGGCAGAGAATAGATGGGGGCATGGCCAGCCAGAGGTAGCATTTGCCAGTTCTCCGAACTACTCAAAATTTCCACTACCGGTTCTCCAAACTATTCAAAATTTCTGCTACCGGTTCTCCAAACTACTCAAAATTTCTGCTACCGGTTCTCCAAACTACTCAAAATTTCTGCTACCGGTTCTCCAAACTACTCAAAATTTCTGCTACCGGTTCTCCAAACTACTCAAAATTTCTGCTACCGGTTCTCCAAACTACTCAAAATTTCTGCTACCGGTTCTCCAAACTACTCAAAATTTCTGCTACCGGTTCTCCAAACTACTCAAAATTTCTGCTACCGGTTCTCCAAACTACTCAAAATTTCTGCTACCAGTTCTCCAAACTACTCAAAATTTCTGCTACCGGTTCTCCAAACTACTCAAAATTTCTGCTACCGGTTCTCCAAGCTACTCAAATTTTCCACTACCGGTTCTCCAGAACCTGTCAGAACCTGCTGGATTTCACCCCTGATTTTAGGCTCATATACTGCCCCATAGCACTTTATAGCACTCTGATTGTTTACAATGTCAGTATTAATTGTATATTGCCCCCAAGAATCTGGGTCCTCATTTTGGCGACCTCCGAAGGATGGAAGGCTGAGTCAACCTTGAGCCCCATCAAGATCGAACTCCAGGGTGTGGCGGAGTTTGCCTGCAATACTGCACTCTAAACACTGCACCACCAGGGCTTCTAATATTAATGGATATTGGTCACATTTAACTGACCTGAGACTTCAGGTGTAGAAAGTTTATCTTACCTGTCCCTGAGGTGATGATAAACTGCTGGAGTCCCAGATACACTTCCAGATTTTCCTGGAGAACTGGAAACTAAAAAGGAAGGTGTAACTACATGAGCTGAAATTAAAGTCAAAATAGATGAGACATCTCAAGCACGATAAATGGGGGAGAACCCCCCCCCCCCCGAAATTAAGTGTGAAAGTTCAGCGTAGCTCCATGGCATGGTTCCCAATCTGGCCTTCTCAGCTTGTGTCAAAAGCATCATTTCTATTGTCTACGGAGAGCCTCAGTCTTCCAGGTCCTGGTTGTGCCAAATGTGCTTTTTCAAAAGGCAGCTGGACTTTGTTTTTCCTGGAAGAAGTTTCGCTTCTCATCCAAGAAGCTTCTTCAGTTCATCGGAATTCTCCACCATTCAGTCAGAACCGAAGAAGCTTCTTGGATGAGAAGAGAAACGTCCTCAAGAAAAAAAAACAAAGTCAAGTTGCCTTTTGAAAAAGCACTTTTGGGGCACAAATTTCCAGACTGCATACGTCTTTCAGTGAAAAACCATGGGGAAAACATTTATCAAAAGCAAGAAGTATTTTCCAGTCGGACCTACACCATGTCTTACTTAACGTCACCTTGGAAACTCAAGGGAAAGAAAGTTTTAAATCCTGGGACCACCAATTTAAAGCCTCTTCATCTTTTGCCCCCTCAAGTTTTTTATTTTTTACATATCAGTGTATGAACAGTGTGGTATCTGAGTATTATACATTTCATACAAAAAAAAATGCATTAATCATATTTGTTTCATTTAGAGCTAAGAGTTTATTGGTTTTTAACAAGCTTATATAATACTAATAGTAACAAACTTCTTCATATGAAATGTTAATCTTTCATTGTTTAGTTAGTCACTATTTCTATATGTTATTTTTGAACCAATCACCCTATCTTAATTATTATACGTTTTGATGGCACGGGACCTAGCTATCTGCGGGATCGCATCCTGCCCCATACATCCCTGCGGCCGATTCGCTCCCACAGAGAGGGACTTCTCCGGTTCCGTCCACTAGGCTGTGCCAGCGGGCGACGCCCAGGGGAAGGGCCTTCTCTGTGGCGGGCCCGACCCTCTGGAACGACCTTCCCCCCGATATTAGAACAACTACGGACCTCCGCTCCTTCCGTCAAAAATTAAAAACACACTTTTTCTGCTTGGCCGGCCTAGGATAATTAAACTGTTTTTAGGGGTTTTAATGATTAATTTTTAGTTTTAATATGGGATTTTAGCGCAGGGTTAGTTTAATTTTATTTTATATTGTACTATGTTTGTGATTTTATACGTATTTTAAATTCCCTGTGCCCCACCTCAAGTCCCTTCGGGGAGAGAGAGCGGGTTATAAATTAAAATTTATTTTTATTATTATTATTGATGTGCATAAAATATTATCAATCATATTTCTTACACTTAACAAACCTATATAACTAATATTAATACCAACTTTTATATTACATTAAGGTCTTCCATTATTGCTTTTTCAGCTTGTTATTTGGTTATTCAATATTTCCATATATTGTGTTTATATCAATCCCCATATTCTACATAAGGCAGCCTCTTCATCTTCAGGCTACACTGAGACCATGCCATTAATTTTCTTCCTTTTCGACAGGTAGTTTCCTGATTTTTATCTGTATTTTAATTATGGATTATTGCTGTGTGAAATTATTTAGACGGTTCTATTAGAGACTTAAGGCTGTTTTATTATAAATTGCCATGAGTGTCTCTCACTCTCTCTCTCAACACAGCAGGAGAAAAAATATTGAATAAATAATTCAAATGTCTGGAGTGATTTAGTTCCCCTCGGGAAACGTCATCTCGTCCTTTTGAAGCAACGGGGAGAAACAGTGGCGAAACCTCCTGGTCTCTGCAAGATGTGCTTGTCACAAGCAAGAAATTTAAAATGCTAATTTCAGGCAAGGACCGTTATGGATGCTGGCAGGTATGTGCCACTGTTTCTCAGCAGGAGAAGATTATGAAAACGTGCAGCCCAGGAATCATAAGCAGCTCTTCTTCACAGGAACCTAGTTAAACCAACATTAGGCCGACTTCCTAGGGTTTACCTCAGGGATGAGTTCTGATAGGCATTTCTGCCGGTTCGCTTGTGCATGCTTGATGCGCATGCAGGCACAGTCCAATTAAAATAGCTGTGCGCATTTAAATTGTTCTGTGCATGCGCAAAACTGAAAAACAAGATGGCGGTGCTGCCCCCCGGAGAACCAGTTCAGGGGCGTGGCAGGCTGGGTCATTGCCAGTTCCAGCAACGACCCAGGCTGCCAAACCACTACTACCAAGATGATTAGGGGACTGGAGGCTAAAACATATGAAGAACGGTTGCAGGAACTGGGCATGTCTAGTTTAATAAAAAGAAGGACCAGGGGAGACATGATAGCAGTGTTCCGATATCTCAGGGGTTGCCACAAAGAAGAGAGAGTCAAGCTACTCTCCAAGGCACCTGAGGGCAGGACAAGAAGCAATGGGTGGAGACTAATCAAGGAGAGAAGCAACTTAGAACTGAGGAGAAATTTCCTGACAGTGAGAACAATGAGTCATTGGAACAGAAGTTGCCTCCAGAAGTTGTGAATGCCCCAACCCTGGAAGTCTTTAAGAAGATGTTAGATAGCCATTTGTCTGAAATGGTATAGGATTTCCTGCCCATGCAGGGGGTTGGACTAGAAGACCTGCAAGGTCCCTTCCAACTCTGCTATTGTATTGTATTGTATTGGTTCGGCCAAACCGGTCTGAACCGATAGGAACCAACCACTGGTTTGCTTCCAGCTGCTCTATTTCGCTTTTGCAAAATTTGCCTGTATAGGTAGCCTTTGATTTATGTTCGTAATGGAGCACACGGCAGTCATTAAGTAAATCACCATGGTGTTAAGTGAATCCTTTTTCTTTTTTGTTCTGTCCTGTAAGATGATGGGGAATGCTCTTCTACTCAACAGGGCGGGGCGTAGTGCCCGGAAAGATCCATCCGTCCACTAATAGGAAGAAATACAGAGCAGCTTTCATTTCTCAAGCTGCTTTTATTATCTACACGGTGGCTAATCACATGTTTCCAATATTATTGGAACAAGCGATGCGAGGTTCACATTTTTTTTTAAAAACCCGAGCATGCTGAAAAAAACCAGCCACGTGAGTGTATCGCGAATAAGGAAGGAGAACATTAGAAACTAGGGAAAAGGAATCACTTCCACTGTGGTAGAGATTTTCAAATAACCAGTGGGAACGCTTGGGAGTTTTACAGGGGCCTAAAAATGAAGTTTTTAGTAACGGAGTTTTTAGTTACTCCGCATAACGGGGGGAGCTCCCGTGACTTGGCCCAGCTTCTGCCAACCTAGCTGTTCGAAAGCGCATAAAACATGCACGTAGGAAAATAGGGACCACCTTTGGTGGGAAGGAAACAGCGTTCCATGCACCTTCGGTGTTGAGTCATGCTGGCCACATGACTATGGAGATGTCTTTAGACAGCGCTGGCTCTTCGGCTTTGAAACGGAGATGAGCACTGCCCCCTAGAGTCGGGAACGACTAGCTCATATGTACGAGGGGAACCTTTACCGTTTACCTTTACAAATGAAGTTTCTTTTATCTATTTGGGTTCCGAGATTGGAATTTCCCTCAAGTCTTCTCTATATAAAAGTTTGCTAATGACTCTTGCTTGATTCTTACAACCTCATTTTAGGCACAGATAACTTTTGAGCACATTGCTTTACATGGCGAGTTGGGAGGGGGGAAAATTAAATTTCTAGCCCTACGGAGTGTTTCTCAACCTTGGGAACTTCTGAGAAATGTGGGCTCCTCGTAGCTGCCTGGGGAATTCTAGGAACTGGAAGCCCACCATTTTAAAAGTTCCCAAGGCTGAAAAATACGGAGTAAAATTAAATGAATCCGGAGAAAGCAATGAGCACTGTTGTATTTTGGAGAGTGCCCAGAGCAAGGGCATGAGAGGACAATATTCACAAAGGGAAGGATTAAAAAGGATGCTAGCATGTCGTGCTTAACACAACTTCTTTTACCTACTCCTGTTTTCAAATAACCCCCAAAAGTGAACTCTTCTCCCAAATACCATAAACAGGACTTTCCAGGCTACATCCAAATGGCAGGCCACGCCCCACCCCTGCCAGGTAGCACCAACAGCCTGAGACATGCTGGCTGAAGAATTCTGGGAGTTGAGGTCCACAAGTCTTAAAGTTGCCAAGGTTGGAGACTCCTGCTCTAGTGGATCCTGCACAGAGGCCAGGAATAGGACTAGATGGCCTCTAAGATCCCTCTCGGCTCTTTATTAGTTTACGATAGTCACTCTCTCCACTTACCAGCGTAGAGAAGGCATGAGTTGGCAAAAGCTCCATAACTTTGGCCACAACTTCTAAGCTCTGGAGGAGATACCGCTGCCATTCGGTCTGTTGCTGTTGAAGGGGTAAAAACAAAGATGCAATCTGCCATTTTTAAATTTTCCTTGAAAGTCAGGATCTTAAGTCTTAACCCGGGACCTTATTGGAACAATTGGGAGGGAAAGCAATTACTGTATTTTTCGGACTATAAGACGCACCGTTTTTGAAGAGGTAAGTAAGAAAAAAAAGTTTACACAGAATCTCAAGTCATCCAGGTCGTGGTTGCTCCCAAAGGCGTTTTTCCCCCCCAAAGGCAGTTAACTAACTGGACTTTCTTTGCTTTTTTCCTTGAAGACGTTTCGCTTCTCATCCGAGCAGCTTTATCCTTCCATCCTCCCGCCATTCAGTCAGAACTGAAGAAGGTTCTTGGATGAGAAGCAAAACGTCTTCAGGGAAAAGTCCAGTTGCCTTCTGGAAAAAGCACCTTTGGGGCATCCTTTGAAAGGTGCAAAAAGGGACGCTGTGGGGAAGGAACCCTTTGGGAGACTTTGGCCTGTAGGCTGCCCTCCCAACCCGCAATCTCACACCTCCAAGGACTCCCGTTTCTTACATCATCGTCCAGCGTCTCGTCGTCCAGCTCTTCTAACTGGGCCTGGTTGTACCTGAACTGTATTCGGTTTAGGACTTCGGTCAGCAGCAAAACCAGAGCATCCTCGTACCTGGGGAAAAGCAGGTAATGAGGAAGAAGCAGGGAGAAAGAAAAGGCTCATGACCTCAGGTGTTGCCAGGGAAATACTCCAGCTGGCCCTGCCGAAAGAAGAAATCTCCAAGTAGACCACAACCGGACTTGTTCGAAACCAGTCGGTTTTTCTATTAGTGAACTTCATCAAAAGGTTTCCTCAAAGCATGTGCAGGCAACATTTCCACGTGGCCAGCTCTGAATTTTGCAGGACAAAAGAGATGTTCTCAGTGTATTGAGATTCATCCCAAGACTGAAGACACTGCAGTTCTGATCCAGGCTTCCTTAGAAAGTAAGAAGCAGAGTCTTGGTCCCTGCAAAACCCCTTTTATTTACACGACTGTGAATTCCTTTCATTCACAGCCAGCAAGGCTTTAGCAAACAGTCTTTCAGAGGAATGTTTATCCACACGCACCTTATCTCGTTTGGAGCGCTGCCAGATAACTAGTTTCCAAACACAGGGCAAAGCCAAAACTTGACACAGAGTCTCTTATAATCGCAAACAGAAATTTCTGGACTGAATGAACATATTGTTTCCTGCAAAAGCCCCCTCCCCATTCGTTCCCCCATTGTTTTCTCTGGGAGGGGCCAATCACCTCCAAGGTGTGGCTTTACTCTTAAGTCGACCGTGCTTTCTTAGTTGTTCTGGTCTTCTGGCAGCTCTGCGCATGTGCACACTGGGAACAGGCTCCAGCTGATCCTCTACCGCACTGCTGTCTAGCTCCCTCTCTGCCTCTGACACAGAGCCTTCATCTGAGTAAAGTACAATACAATACAATACAATAGCAGAGTTGGAAGGGACTTGTAGGTCTTCTAGTCCAACCCCCTGCGTGGGCAGGAACCTTATACCATTTCAGACAAATGGCTATCTAACATCTTCTTAAAGACTTCCAGGGTTGGGGCATTCACAACTTCTGGAGGCAAGCTGTTCCAGAGGTTAATTGTTCTAACTGTCAGGAAATTTCTCCTTAGTTCTAAGTTGCTTCTCTCCTTGATTAGTTTCCACCCATTGCTTCTTGTCCTGCCCCCAGGTGCCTTGGAGAATAGTTTCACTCCCTCTTCTTTGTGGCACCCTCTGAGATATCGGAACACTGCTATCATGTCTCCCCTGGTCCTTCTCTTCATCAAACTAGATATACCCAGCTCCTGCATCCGTTCTTCATATGTTTTAGTCTCCAGTCCCCTAATCATCTTGGTTGCTCTTCTCTGCACTCTTTCCAGAGTCTCCACGTCTTTTCTACATCGTGGTGACCAAAACTGTATGCAGTATTCCAAGTGTGGCCTTACCAAGGCACTATACAGTGGCATTAACCACTGTATAGAGTAAAGTGTGGCTTTACTCTTAAGTTGACCCTGCTCTCTTCCCCCACCCCTTTATTTTGTAATGCATTTTTTTTCTGCCTATTCACCGGTGCTTTAAAAAGTGAAAAGAAGTTGGCCACGCCCACCCAGTCACATGACCACCACCCCCAGCCACCCCCACAAAACGGGTGGCAAATAAAAAAAAAATTTAGATTTCACCACCGGCTCTGACGAAGATACGAAGCAGCGAAGTGGCTTCGCTAAGCGGAAGTCTCAAACGCTGGGCCTGTGTGGCAACCACACTGCCATTTACATGCAAACATTCACTTTGCACTTCCTGTTCCCATGACCGCAGCAGAAAGAGCTACAGTGAAAGGAAGGCTCTTCCACAAAGAGGAATGCAGTCTTATTGCTGCTTGTTCGTGTGTCGCTATGACAAGGGGACAGCTGGGTTTGGCTGGCTCCCGTTCGCTCTATTCCAAGTCATGAAACTCGGATTGAAAGAATTAAGAACTGTTCCGTGCTTAATGGGCCAGACCACAACATTTTCCTCCGACACATTAGCTTTGTTGTTCTCAAATTTAATACCGGGAGTGCTCGAGGACTGAAGGGGGCTCTCGCTGGATATTTAATATGTATTTAATTCTATTAGACTAGCTGATAACCCCGGCGTTGCCCGGTTATTTTATTTATAGAGGGAAAACGTCCAGACCAAACGTAATTTTTAATGTTGGATTTTCCCCCTTACCAGAGGGAGTCCCTTTGTGGAGCCCTGTGGAGCTGTTACCATGGCAACTCCACTGCGTTGTTCAGTAGAAGCCATTTTATGGCAGTACGGTAGAAGCCATTTTAAGGCACAACAGGCTGCATCTTAACAGAATACACCCCGAGGGCTGTTAGGGGTGTCTTATCCCTCAACAGTATTTTTCTCCACAGAGTAAGTCACACACATAGATAGATAGATAGATAGATAGATAGATAGATAGATAGATAGATAGATAGATAGATAGATAGATAGATAGATAGATAGATGGATGCACATTCCAGACTGACTCCTACCTGTGGTTTCAAGCGAAACAACTCATAATTCCACGTTCTGCTCGTAGTTCCATGTGCATAGAGTATGGTTTTTATTCACTCTTTCCCAAGCAAACAATACAGGCGGTCCTCGCCTTACGACCACAACTGAGCCCAACATTTATGTTGTGAAGGGAGGCATTTGTTAAGTGGGTTTTGCCCCAGTTTATGACTTTTCTCACCACAGCTGTTAAGTGAATCACTGCAGTCGATAGGTTAGTAAGCCACTTGTGAAGTGAATTTGCTTCCCCCATTGGCTTTGCTTGTAACGAGGTGGCAAAAGGGCATCGCGTGACGCTGGGCAACTGTCACGAGACAGCTGTCAAGCGTCTGAATTTGGAGCACATGACTGACGGGATGCTGCAACGGTTGTAAATGTGGAAAATGGTTACGTTGTAACTTTGAATGGACAGAAAATGGACTGTTGTGAGTTGAGGACTGTCTGTATTCCTGGAATGAAGAATGGAATGGAATGGAATGGAATAGAATAATGGAATCAGAATACAACATTGGAATGAAGAATGGAATGGATTGGAATGGAATGGAATAGAATAGAATATTGGAATGAAGAATGGAATGGAATAGAATAAAATAATGGAATGAGAATAGAATATTGGAATAAAGAATGGAATGGAATGGAATAGAATAATGGAATGAGAATAGAATAAAATAGAATAATGGAATGGAATAGAATATTGGAATGGAATGGAATAGAATAGAATAATGGAATGAGAATAGAATATAGGAATGAAGAATGGATTGGAATAGAATAGAATAGAATAAAATAAATAAAATAAAATAGAATAACAGAGTTGGAAGGGACCTTGGAGGTCTTCTAGTCCAACCCCCTAGGAGACTGACAGAGGAATAACACTGCAAAAACACTGAGTCAAGTAATCATGGCATATTGTGTGGTTTTTTTGGTTACCCAACCTGAACAGCGAACTCTGTGGCTTACCTGTTGAGTACGGCTTCTTTATCTGCCAAGCGATTCTTTATTTTACTTGTCAAGTAGTCCAAAAACAGAGCCCAGATGTCTAAGCAGGAAAAGTAACCTTCATGCGTGGGCTGAAATGGGTACATCAAAAACAGGTTGTTTAGCCACGCAACTGGTGGTGAACAGACACATTTGTAAGTCGTTCCATTAAAAAATAATAATTAAACCTCTGCTGTTGCAGTATCCTTCCCCTGCCACGCTCACAAAGCTACGCCCACAGAACCAGTAGTAGAAAAATGTGAATCCCACCACTGCACTGATTGTATGTTTTTCAACTCAATGTCCTCTCTCAGCAACCACACTGATCGACTGTCCCGAAGATAAAATGTTCCCAACTGGGCCTTTTAAGTCTCTCAACGGGGTGTATTCATTGCTTTTTTAAATTGAGTACCTGCTGATCATTTTCTTTGCTTTTCTTCCAACTTTCCTAGTAATACAGGCGTCTCAAAGGAGCTGGTCTTTGCGCTGAGTAGATGGCATCATTATAGTGTTAAGCAACCACCTAGATATTCTCCACAGGGACCCTTCCCCAACCTGGACCTTCAGGAGTTGCAATGGTTCATCCGTAGTCACTCTGACCAAGTCCATCTGTCTTGCTCCCGAGTTTCTTCTCCTTCCTCCCTTCCCTTTCACCTTTCCCAAGCATCAAAGGTGACTCAGGTGAGTTGGATCTTTTTTTGCAATTTTGACTAATTATATGCCAAGGGTTGACTCTTGGTATCTACAGGTAGTCCTCAACGTACAACCCCAATTGAGTCCAATGTTTCTGCCGCTAAGTGAGCTTAGTTGCCCTTTACGACTTTTCTTGCTGCGGTTGTTAAGGGAATTCCTGCAGTTGTTTACTTAGTAAACACGGCTGTTAAATGAATCTGGCTTTCCCAGTGACTTTGTGTCAACTTTGAATCTACCCTGGCAGCAGTCATTTTTTTCTATTCCTTCGCTGCCACAGAGCGGGGGAAGGAGGATGGAATGCATTGCTAGACGAAACACAGAGCTTTCTCGTAGGAACCAAGGTCATCTCTACAGGTGGTGGATCGAGACGGGGAGGAGTGCCTGGAGAGCCCGCCAATTGACAATTTTAGCACGGGTGCAATTTAATTTAATTTATTTTTAATATCCTGTATTTATTGTTTTTTACATTTTATTCCTTTCCTGTGCGCCGCCCTGAGTCCAATCCGGAGATAGGTGCGGGATATAAATTTGATAAATAAAAATAAAATAAAATAAAAAAACTAATTGGCCAACTTGATCTTTGATTTTTGGGGAGGGAGGTATTTCTCCTTTTAATTATACGGAAACCATGGGAAACATTTAGAGTTGGTTTTCCATTTGATTGTGATGATATAATGTACCCAATAAAGAAGTTCTTAGAGGAAGACCTCAGCCTCAAAGTTCTGATTTGCTTGGGTTCGTTAGTCGGGATCATGACACTTTGTTTGCCAGAAGGTCACTCCAAATTGACCACATGACCACATGCAATTGACATAAATATGAGTCAGTTGCCAAGCACCTGAATTTTGATCACATGACCATAGGGATATTGCAATGGTTGTTAAGTGTGAAAAACAGTCACAAGTTGCTTTTTTCGGAACCGTTATAACTTCAAGTGGTCACTAAATGACCGTTATATTTGAACTGTTGTTGAGGACCACCTGCACATAGATAGATCTTCTCCAAGATGGAAACAAAAACATACACACAGATTTCGCAGATCCAAGGCAGGCTCTGTTTTGAAATGCAAGGTTAATAAGCGAAACAGGAAAAAAAATAATCAAGAGTCCCTCATGCAGAACTGCTGAGCTAAAATACACAGAAAAGAGTTTTGCACCTTCGCAGAAATACATTTCGATGCAAGACAGCGACCACAACACAGGAACAGAGCTGCCAATTTTAAAAGAGTGGAGTACCTGATGAAATGTGTATTTGAACAGCAGTGCAAGGAATTCAACCACAGGGAACTGCGAGTAGGACTCGATCCTTCTCAAGTGGACACTCACAAAGAGGCGCAAAAAGTCAGTAAACTTCTCTATGTAGCTGCAAGAGAAAGAGGAAGGAACCTGAGTAAGCCAAGGGGGGGAGATGGCTAAGAAGCAACAAAGAATAAGGGATTTAAAAAGCCACTTTGAAAAGATAAAACAGATTCATCGTCATTTTTTAACAATTGAATGAAAGCACTACGGTCATTACCTACGCAGTGGGAAACCCTTCCTTCCATTATTACCTGAAATAGCACAAAAAGACTTAGTGCTTGTTCAAGCTAAGAGCTTCCACAATGAAACCCCTTTAATGGTTTATGCCAGGGGTGTCAAACTCAAAGCCCAGGGATGATACAGCCCACAGGATGATTAGATTTGGCCTGCAGGGCTGCCCTGGAAACAGCGAAGGACTGACCCACAGTTACTCTCCAGCTCCGTTTTCGCTGGCAGATAGTTGCAGGATGCTGTCGCAGCTGAAACGGAGCTCAGGAGCCTGTTTTCTCTGGCAGAGGGTTGCAGGAGGCTGTCGCAGCTGAAACGGAGCTCAGGAGCCCGTTTCTCTGACAGAGGGTTGCAGGAGGCTGTCGTAGCCGAAACAGAGCTCGGGAGCTCATTTTCTCTGGCAGAAGGTTTCAGGAGGCTATCGCAGCCGAAACGGAGCTCAGGAGCCCGTTGTCTCTGGCAGAGCATTGCAGGAGTCTGTTGCAGCTGAAACGGAGCTCGGAACCTGTTTTCTCTGGCAGAGGGTTGCAGGAGGCTGTCGCAGCTGAAACGGAGCTCGGGAGCCCATTTTCTCTGTCAGAGTGCTCGGGCTGCTACAGTCACCCCAGACACAAGTGATGGTTGAGCTGGCCAAGCCTACTTCATCCTCCCCCCCCCCCCACCCGAGGTCAAACACAACCCTGTTGCGGCCCCCAATGAAATCGATTTTGACACTCCTTATGCCTTATGCATTTCACTGTTGTCGATATTGGGTGGAGAAAATGGATCAGTTAAGAATTCTGCTCGTCTGAACCTATGCTGCCAACAGAGGTTACTACACTGATCAGAAGGTGGTTGGAAAGGTATGATATTGATTTCCTACTACAGGTTTCCAACAGAAAGCTAGCCTAGATATTGTGTTACGTTAAGCACGAATGTCAACGGCCTTCTTTTGAAAATAATAACCTGTGATACAAATAATTATCTAAATACTGGGACTCCTTTCATAAAGCCAACCCATTGTTAGTAGGCTACAACGCTGAGGTAGTGAAAAACAAAGCTGTCAACCTAGACATTCATTCGGTCTGTAAAGCAGAACTGATGGGCTATGAGAGCTTTATAAAAACTGCCAATTCTGAAAATTCTACTTATGCAAAGTAAATATGCAAAAAAAAAATAAGCAAAAAAAAACATACAGCTTCCAGGTTTTAAGCTATGTTCAGTCCACTCACAAAATTTAAAGTGCCACAATGTAGAACTTTTTTTTATTAAGAAAGTCCCCTATTTTCACTTTCCAAAGCTAGACCCGACCATCATAAATTTGCATTTATTCGACAGCAATAAAGTATACCATTTCCATCAGAATTTCAAGGACTGCCTGTGAATATTGGTAGGACCAACACCTGCTCTGTGCAAATTTGGGGAGTTCTAGGGAGTAAAATGATTGTCCTAAGCCCATGTGAAGCTTAAAGGTATGGATATGGTGCCTCACCCCCTCCAAAATGGGAAAGGAAATCACCCATGAAAAATGTTTGGGGGAGTGCAGAGAAATGCTGACAGCTCCGGTTAATTTTATTTCCACCTTTCAAGACTTTTCAGATGTTTCTCTGCACATCCTCCGAAGAAACGCTAACATCAGATCTTGTTTTAAAAATCCTCCAAAAGCAGATGAGTCGCACTCTTGGGCTCGCAAAAGGACCATAGCTGAGACCCAATCCTAAATCAGAGCGGAGATCCTGACCTTAAACCAGGTGAACTGTCTAACCTGTGACTCTGAGAACTCTCTTTATCCCCTGCCTGTACTAGCTTTCGGATTGTCTTACCTGCATCAAGAGGAGAAGGGCTGCTGGTAATATGAAGGAAGGAATTGGTGGGATTTTTGCAAAGCTAGCAAGGGAGATGGGGGGGGGGGGGAAGGGGGGGGGGAGAAAGTCTCAGCTTGGAGACTTCAACCAGCAATCCACCAAGACAGGCACAGACTTCAGAGGATAATCAGAACTACAGAAAAAAAAATGGCTGTCAACCTGCCTTCCATTGAGGATCTGCACACTGCATGAGTCAAAAAGAGGGCTGGGAAAATATCTACAGACTCCTTGCATCCTGGACATGGATTGTTTCAACTCCTACCCTCAAAATGACGCTATAGGGCACTGCACACCAGGACAACTAGACAGAAGGACAGTTTTCCCCCCGAATGCCATCACTTGGCTAAACAAATAATTCCTTCACCACTGTCAAACTATTTACTAAGTCTGCATTACTATTATTATTAGTCTTCTCATTGTTCCTATCGCCCATCTCCTCCTACTTAGACTGGATGACAGTAACTTTGTTGCTTGTATCCTTACAACTTATATTGTTTCCAGTATGATTTGATTGCTTATTTCTACCCTATCATTAAGTGTTGTACCTTATGGTTCATGACGAATGTATTTTTTCTTTTATGTGCACTGAGAGCTTATGCACCAAAGACAAATTCCTTGTGGGGCCAATCATACTTGGCCAATAAAGAATTCTATTCTATTCTATTCTTATTTCTATCCATTCTATTCTATTTCTATTACTTTTAAATACAACCACAATCATTCTATGCACATGCTAGTTTTTTTCTTTTTCTTTTTTAGTTTCTGCTATACTTTTGCACCAGTGAGGTTAAAACCAATTTTGTTGTTATTTAAGTACAATGACAATAAAGATTATAGTTCTATACTTCTATCCATTCCATCCCATTTCATTTTTATTTCTATTTATTTCTATTTCTATTCCTATCCATTCCATTCCTATTCTATTCTGTTCTATTCCATTCCAGATTCTCTATTCTATTCTATTCTATTCTATTCTATCCTATCCCTATACATTCTATTCTGTTCTATTCCATTCCAGATTCCCTATCCTATCCTATCCTATCTTATTCTATCCTATCCTTACACATTCTATTCTGTTCTATTCCATTCCAGATTCTCTATTCTATTCTATTCTATTCTATTCTATTCTATTCTACCCTATTCCTATACATTCTATTCTGTTCTATTCCAGATTTTCTATCCTATCCTATCCTATCCCTATACATTCTATTCTATTCTATTCTATTCTATTCTATCCTATCCTATCTTATTCTATCCTATCCTTACACATTCTATTCTGTTCTATTCCATTCCAGATATTCTATTCTATTCTATTCTATTCTATTCTATTCTATTCTATTCTAATCTATCCTATCCTATCCTATCCTATCCTATCCTATCCCTATACATTCTATTCTAACCTATCCTATCCTATCCCTATACATTCTATTCTAACCTATTCTATCCTATCCCTATACATTCTATTCTGTTCTATTGAAAGGTTTAATCTCCTGTTTTTTCCTCTCAATTTAGCTCTCCCTTAGACAATCCAACGCAGCTGTAGTTGCTGGGGCAACCACCCCGGTTTAACACATATTTCACTCAATATCACCCCCCACTTCTCGGGAGTAGGAAAGAGTTCTAGAAAAGAAATTTGGTGTGAAGACATCAATTAGGGGCCCAGAGGTTAGTAGGTCCAGCACAGGGTTTCTCAACTTTGGCTAGAGATATGTGGACTTCAACTCCCAGAATGCCATCAACCCATCCATGGCTCCAGAGGTTAGTCAGAAGGTCCAGAGCAATGTTTCTGGACTTCATTTTCCAGGATGTCTGGACTTCAGCTCCCAGAATTCCATGGGAGCATGGTTGTCTATGGAATCCTGGGACTTGGAAACCCACAGATCTCCAAATGGCCAAGACTGAGCAAAAAACTGGTCCAGAGATGAGAATTAATAAGAGATTCACTGGGTATCGGCTAAGATCTGACCGGTGTCCTCAAGTCACTCGCATTCCAGGCTCTGGAAAGAGTGCAGAGAAAGAGAGCAGAGAAGAGCAACCAAGATGATTAGGGGACTGGAGGCTAAAACATATGAAGAACGGTTGCAGGAACTGGGTATGTCTAGTTTAATGAAGAGAAGGACCAGGGGAGACATGATAGCAGTGTTCCACTATCTCAGAGGGTGCACAAAGAAGAGGGAGTCAAACTATTCTCCAAGGCACCTGGGGGCAGGACAAGAAGCAATGGGTGGAAACTAATCAAGGAGAGAAGCAACTTAGAACTAAGGAGAAATTTCCTGACGGTTAGAACAATTAACCTCTGGAACAGCTTGCCTCCAGAAGTTGTGAATGCCCCAACCCTGGAAGTCTTTAAGAAGATGTTAGATAGCCATTTGTCTGAAATGGTATAAGGTTCCTGCCCACGCAGGGGGTTGGACTAGAAGACCTACAAGGTCCCTTCCAACTCTGCTATTGTATTATTGTATTATTATATATGAAAGAAAAATCTTTCTCTCTCAAGGACAACCGCCTACCCCAGCTTCTTTCTAAGAGTTTTGGGTTTGTTTCATTATTATTATTATTTTTAAAAAACAAAGCGACGTTCGACTGCAGGCGAAATCTTCCTGCCAGCTACGACAGATGGGCTGCCCAGCACATCAGCATAAAATGCGAGGGCTGCATTCTGTAGCCACTCCTGCCAACCTCCATTTCGACAATGCTTGCCAAAAACCTAAACTGTTCCCTTTGTGCTTTGGGCTCCTTTCCCTCAACGGCTGTCAAAACAAACCCCGAGGCTTTTCGGATGGAGTCTGCAAAAACAACACAACACAACACAAAACCTCCGAAATCCAGGCAGAATCTGGTCAAAGGGACATGCTTTGCTTTAAAAAGACATTGGCAAGGAGAAGGAAATCAGAAATCGTCACCCGCTTTTAGCCACCCCGTAAGTCCTTGTGGGGTGGTGTCAGGGCAACCGAATGGAGCTGAGTGCGGAGTTTAATTCAGCAGATATATTCTAAGTGAGCCCAGAGAGAGAACTATCACTCCTCTTTGTGACACCTACCGTATTTTTCGGAGTATAAGACGCACCTTTTTTCCTCTAAAAAGAGGCTGAAAATCTGGGTGCGTCTTATACATCGAATACAGTATATATATTTTTACTCCAGAAGCCCTGCCCCCTTCACCAAAATGGCCGTGTCTAGCCTTATGGAGGCTTTCAGAGACCTCCTGGGGGCTGGGGAGGGCAGAGACGAGCAAAAAATGGGCCGTTTTTTGCACCCCCCCCAGCAGCACTCTATAACAGGGGTCTCCAACCTTTGCAACTTTAAGTCTGAAGGACTTCAGCTCCCAGACTTCTCCAGCCAGCTCTCCCAGCTTCAGTCAGACTTAAAGTTGCAAAGGTTGGAGACCCCTGCTCTATAAGCCTCCATAAGGCTATGCATGCATTTTTTTTTAAAAGCAGCCCGTTTTCATGAAAAATTGGCCTTTTTTTGCTCTTTTTTGCCTCCACCCTCCCCCAGGAGCACTCTGCAAGCCCCCATCCCCCTCAAGACTAGTCATGCCTTTTATTTTAAAAAAGGGCCAATTTTCGTGAAAAACGGGCTGTTTTGGGGAGGTTTGCAGAGTGCAAAAAGGGTTTTTTTTTTCCTTTTGGAAAGCTCTTTAACTGATGGATGAGAATTATGTGGATCAAATGCTGTGCCAGCAGGAACAAAGTTAGGTGCTGCAGATTGTCAGTGATTTCCTTCTCCAGCACATGGATAAGTACACCTGGAGACATCTACCTACCCACCTTCTCTCTCTCTCTCTCCCCCTACCTACCTACTATATTTCTCTCTCTCTCTCTCTCTCCCTCTCCCTCTCCCTCTCTATCTAACTGCCTAGATAGAGGAGGGGAGAAGAAACACAACTCCTAGGCCACCGCAAACTCGCATCTGCCACGTCGACCGCCCCACGGCCACGTACCTGGGTGACACTTACCTGGCTGTTTTCCCTGCCTGCGTCTCTGAAAAAAGGCGATTAGACACACCATGCATAACAAGTCATCGGGCAAAGGTAATCTTGGCAGTCGAAACGGGAAGAGAGCGGTTGGGCTCGACATCGTCCGGCCTTACCTCTCGTCCAGCTGCTCTAGCCGGCTCTTCACTGAATGGGCGTTGTTCTCCTTGGTGATCTTCTGGAGGAGGTAGAAGGTCTGCTGGAACATCCGGAGCAAGTACTCCTCAAATTCCACAGGCACACAGTTCTTGGACATGAGTTCGTTGATGCAAGACATGGCCAGCACGCCCAGCTGGCCACGTTCGTGGCTCGAGGCGGCGTTCTGGCTGCTGCCGTTGAGGGAGGACATCTTCCGGACGCGGGTGTCGCAGCCGAAGCGGGCGAAGTGGAAGATGGTGGTGAGGAGGGACGGGGTGATGCTGGTCGACAGAGGGATCCAGCTGAAGAGGTGGGCGAGGCACTCCAGAGCCAGGGAACAAACGTATTCGCTCTCTGAGTCCAGGACGGGGATTGGCTGGTTGAGTAATTTGGCTGCACTGGGACTCTGCAACAGGCTACTCAAGAGGTCACCTGTAGAGGGGAAAGGGCAGGTGCACAGGTGAGTCCAGCCATGCTAAGACTTGCCAACAATATGGTAATTAGCATTTAAGGCTTATATTGCTTTTCAGCAGGGTTTCCCAAACTTGGCAACTTTAAGACTTGTGGACTTCAACTCCCAGAATTCTGGGAGTTGAAGTCCACAAGTCTTAAAGTTGCCAAGTTTGGGAACCCCTGATTTACAGCCCTCTCTCAGCAGTTTACAGAGTCAGACTAATCATCCCCATATCTCATGTTTCCGAAGGGAGCTCCTGATCTCCCCTAATAACCGTATTTTTCGGAGTATAAGACGCACCAAGATTTTGAAGAGGCAAGTTAAAAAAAAAGTTTTTGCACTCTGCAGATCTCGTGAAAACGGGCCCGTTTTTTTTTTTTAAGGGCATGAATAGCCTTTAGGCGGCTTATAGAATGTTCCTGGGGGTGGCGGGCAAAAACGAGCAAAAAAACTGTTTTTTGTCAAAAAAGGCTATGTGTAGCCTTTAGGCGGCTTATGGAGTGCTCCTGGGGGCGGGGGGGGGGGGAGAATTGAGTAAAAGATGGCCCGTTTTTCACTCATTTCTGCCCTCCCCAGCCCCCAGGAGCACTCCGGAAGCCTCCTAAAGGCTATGCATGGCCATTTTGGTGAAGCGGGAGGGTTTCGGGAGGCCAAAAATGCTGTATTCAATGTATAAGACGCACCTAGATTTTCTCCCTCTTGTGTGTCTTATACTCTGAAAAATACGGTACAACTGCGCAGCCAAACTATCAGGCAGGAGCCCTTTGCTGGCTGTTGGTGTGAGGAGCAATCTGTGCTAATGAGACAGCAAGCCATTGCAATTTCCTAGCACGGCTTTAATTAACGTGAATTATTGCACCCTGGCTTAGGCTTCTTAGTGCTGATGAGCTGCTCTTGTCTGTTGATAAAAGAGGTCAGGCAGTGGAAGTCCTTAGGAAGTTTGCTCGGAGAAGTAGCAAAGGCAAGGTGACTCCCTAATAATAATAATAATAATCTTTATTGTCATTGTACTAAAATTACAATGAAGTTGGTTCACTAATGCAGTCTTTCTCCCCCTTGGCAACTCTCAGGCATGTGGCCTTCAATCCCCATGTGGTCATTAAGGAAACCCAACCTTCCCCATTGACTTTGTTTGTAGGAAACTGGCCGGAAAGCCACTGATGGGCGATCACGTAATCCTGGGATGCTACAAACTTTGTAAATAAAGTTTACAGTCGGCAAACACCCAAATGGTGGTAACGTTAACTGTGACTGTTGTAAGCGCGAGGACCGGTCGTAGGTCCCTTTTCTTCAGGGCTGTTGTAATTTCGACTGGCTGCTAAGCAAGTGGATGTAAGGCGAGGACTACCGAACAGAAGAATGACGCAAGATTTTACCACTTTCTCTAGACGTCGGAGATGGTGGTGGGGTGGCGGCCGTAACACTGTATTTATCCCAAATGCTCTCCAAAATACCTGTGCCGAAAGAAGAGCAAAGTCTCAGCAGCTGTAAATCCATTGGCATATTCAGCCTCGGTGAAAAAGATCAAGGTAAAAGTTCCCCTTGCACATATGTCCTAGTCGTTCCTGACTCTAGGGGGCGGTGCTCATCTCCCGTTCAAAGCCGAAGAGCCAGCGCTGTCCGAAGACGTCTCCGTGGTCATGTGGCCAGCATGACTCAACACCCGAAGGCGCACGGAACGCTGTTTCCTTTCCCACCAAAGGTGGCTCCTGTTTTTCTACTTGCATTTTTTACGTGCTTTGGAACTGCTAAGTTGGCAGAAGCCGGGATGAGTCACAGGAGCTCACCCCGTTACGTGGCGCTAGGGATTCGAACTGCCGAATTGCTGACCTTTCTGATCGACAAGCTCAGCATCTTAGCCACTGCTTCCCTTAGCCTCAGTATGCTTTTTCAAGCACGTCAGTGGAATTTGGGGAATCTGAGGACATGTTTAACCTCAAACGTTTATGACTGGGGCTCTGTGCATCATGGTCTTTTCACCTGTCAATCGGGACCTGATTCCTGACTGTATTTTTGAAAGATTCCATGTGGAATGCCGAAGGAGAACGCTGACAACATCTCTTTCTTAGCAGGGGGAAAAAAATGGGTAGGAGGTCTTAGAGACAGCAGCATTTCCAGAAATAAAACTGGTAAGTAATTCTTGCAACAATTGGGAGGTTATTTAAGGTTCAGATTTGAGTCAGTGGACTAATTTAAAAGAAAGTTTCTGCTTGTACTTTCCTGAGGTCCTAACACTGTTTTTGTTTCAGGTGGGGAAAAAAAGAAGAAGAGATTGATGAGGAAACATAATAGAGGCGTTTAAAATAATGTACAGCGTGGGAAAGTTTTCTTTTACACTATTAGACTTCAAAGGGATCCAGCGAAACTATGCCATTAAAAAAAGAGAAATAATTCCTTGTATTTTGTGTTGTTAAAAGTGTTTCTCAACCATGGCAACTTCAAGATGTGAGGACTACAACTCCCAGAATTCCCGTGGCCAGCCTAGTCTGCATATCCCAGTTGCTGGCATGCCGCAGACCAGTGCTGGTCCATACCCCAGGGGGTTAAGGGTCCGCTGGCCTAGAGCAGTGTTTCCCATGTTTCCCAACCTTGTCAACTTGAAGATGTCTGGACTTCAACTCCCAGAATTCCCAGCATTCGCTGGCTGGGGAATTCTGGGAGTTGAAGTCCAGACATCTTCAAGTTGACAAGGTTGGGAAACACTGGCCTAGAGGATCCCCATGACGAGGTAGAGGGCAGATCATTTAACAAATAAGTACATAAATAAAATTAAATGGAAGATGCTTTGACGTCCATTCGAAAGGGAATATTGCCAGCTTCTCTTGTCAGCTGCAGCGCAACCTGGGTTTTCCTGTCTCACTCACCTGTGAGGAGTCCAAGGACATTCTGAACCTGCTCCAGGAGCAGCTTCCGCAGCTCCTCCTTCCGTGCGATGCTGAGGTCCTCCCGTGGGCAGGCCAGCTCTTCGGACGTGGTTTTCAGCATGATCAGCCCAAGTGGAGTTGTCACTGGGGACTGGATTAACTGTGAAAGAGAATGGATTCTTAGCATGAACAGCTCTCTCTTATTTGTCCTTCCTTCCTTCCTTCCTTCCTTCCTTCCTTCCTTCCTTCCTTCCTTCCTTCCTTCCTTCCTTCCTTCCTTCCTTCCTTCCTTCCTTCCGAAAGCTACCCTTGGAGTCAATATATTCAGAATGTTCTGACCGGGACTTCCTTAGAAAGCAAGAAGCAAAGTCTTGGTCCCGACAAAACCTCTTTTATTTACATGACTGTGAATTCCTTTCATTCATAGTCAGCAAGGCTTAGCAAACAGTCTTTCCGAGGAATGTTTATCCACACGCACCTTATCTCATATAACTAGTGTTCAAACACAAAGCAAAGCAAAACTTGGCAGAGTCTCTTATAATCCCAAACAGAACTTCCTGGACAAAATGGGAGAATTGTTTCCTGCAAAAGCCCACTCCCCGTTCGCTTCTCTTTTGTTTCCTATGGGAGAGGCCAATCACCTCCAAGGTGTGGCTTTACTCCCAAGTCAACCGTGCTTTCTTACTTGTTCTTGTCTTCTGGCAGCTCTGCACATGAGCACACTGGGAACAGGCTCCAGTTGTTCCTCTGCCTCACTGCTGTCTAGCCCCATCTCCTCAGAGCCTTCCCCAGACTCCAGGACTGGCCCATGTTCCTCCCCAACCTCCTCACTGTCCGAATCTGCTGCCAGCTCTGCAGGCTGACCACAACACAGAATAGCAAGCCAGTCTGGTGTATAGGCAGTCCTCAGCTAATGACTGTTATTACGACTGGAATTTTAAAAAGCCTTTTTAAAGCAATGCAGTTGTAAAGCACAATGTCTCATAGCCTGCATCACTTAGCAACAGCAGTCCGCATTGCCGCCATTAAGCAAGCACTGTGGGTCCTTAAAAGGAGTCCTAGGCAGCTCACAAACAGGGTGGCAAGCAAGGTACGGTGAGAGCATGGCAGCACCAGGGATAGCTACTGCTAGTTGGGGAAGGTGGAGGTACTTAGCGGAGTGACTTAAGATCTTCCCTAAACGCTTCCAATCAACTCTGTTCGTGGGAAGCCAGCAGGGAAGGCTGCAAATGGCGATCATGTGACAACACCCCCACCAAGGGCACTGCAACTGTCATAATATAAGACAGTTGCAAATGTCCAGATCATGGTTCCATGGCTCGGGGCCTAGCTATATGCGAGACCGCCTCTTGCCCCATACTTCCCTTCGACTGATCCGCTCCCACAGAGAGGGCCTTCTCCGGGTGCCGTCGGCCGGGCAATGCCGGTTGGCGACACCCAGGGGAAGGACCTTCTCTGTGGCGGGCCCAACCCTTTGGAACGACCTTCCCCCTGAACTCCGCACTATCTCGGATCTCCGCCTTTTCCGCCAGCGTCTTAAAACGCATCTATTTCAACAAGCCGGCCTAGCATAGTTACCCGATATGGACTTTTATTAGCTATAAATTTTAATTCGAGGGATTTTATAATATTTTTAGCACAGGGTAACTAGTTTGGAGAAGGGCGGGGTATAAATTTAATAAAATAAATAAATAAATAAAAATAATATGGGTTTTAGTAATTGATGTATTTGTATATATGTTTTCTTTTTAATTGTCTGTGCGCCGTCCTGGGTCCTTATATAGGAGAAGGTGCGGGATAGAAATTTAATAAAATAAAATAAATAAATGGTTACATAGCTATGGGCAGCGCTGGGATGCGGAAATTTGAGGACCAGTTGTGAGTCTCTTTTTTCAGTGTTGTTGTAATTTCGAACGGTCGCTGAACAAATGGTTGGAAAGCAAGTATTATATTATAGTGCAGCGATGTCAAAACTTTTCGGAACCAAGTGCGCAAACCAGAATGTGCGTACATGTGCGCCAGCTGAAGCACCGGAAACTTTTTTTAAAAAATATATAATTTTATTATATATTAGTAACAGAAAAAAGAACATAAATAAGACATTGACAAAACAAAACTACACAGACACAACTGGGAGTAACCCACCCCCTATATGTACACAGTTACCAAGTAGCATCGTATACCAACTTATTACATTCCTAGATATTCCAGCTATTTCTATTTGTCTACTGTATATCTTACATTTATCAATTCCCCATAACTGCCGCTGCTCTATACATTCATTTTATTTACTATCTACATACCTACATTGTATATCCTTCCCTATCGCTCATCCCGTAGTCTCTTTACCTCCATCCATTCATACGATTTTTCCCTACTTTGATAAAATATTGCTTCCTGTCTGTCTTTAAGAATATATGTTAGTCTGTCGCATTCAGCACACCAGAGGATTTTGTTGATGATGAGTTGGTCTGATGGTAGTTCTTTCCCTTTCCAAAACTGTGCGTATGCTATTCTGGCTGCAGTGGTCATGTGTGTGAAAAGATACCAGTCTATCTTCCTTATGCCTCCGGGGTTTATCCCCAATAAATAAGCCTCTGGTTTTAATTGAAAGGGCGAAGCACGGGAAACTTGAGGACCAGCTGGCTGGCGTGTACATGCCTTTTGGGGGGGCTGTTTTCAGGCCATTTTAAGGCTGTTTTTGGGGCACTTTTAGGGTTTTTTTTTCGGGTGCTCCAGCAGCCACAAAGACCAGCTGGCTGCCGCACCAGTGACCTCGTGCGTGCCCACAGAGAGGGCTCTGCATGCCACCTCTGTTACGCATGCCATAGGTTCGCCATCACGGTTATAGTGATTAGGTACTAGGAGACTATGGATTCTAGTTCCACCCTAGACACAAAGCCAGCTGGGTGACTCCAGGCCAGTCACTCTCTCTCAGCGCTAGGAAGCAGGCAATGGCAAATGACTTCTGAAATTCAGGAGTCAGGGCTACCTTGAAGGCACCAGCATAAGAATGGACCACAGTTGAGATGACTTTGTTTCTGAACAACAGGAGTTTTAGCTTTTGAAACTTACCTGTAAAATATTCGTGAAGAAGTCATGATAAAACATGGGCCAGTCTTGCCGGCCAATATCCACAATGACCTTACAAAGTTTGTTTCGGATGAAGTAAGGCAACGTTTTATGGTGAGCTAAAAGAAGTTTTGGCAGGCAACTGCGAATCTCGGTTTTATCCTGAGATGGGACCCCAAGCCACATCTTGTTAATCAGGTTCTGAAACAGACAGACACTGGCATGATGAACCAGGTTGAAACATAACCTTTTGTGATCAAGTCTACAGCTAATGCTCAAAGGTGTATATATATATACACCTTGCTAAAAATAGTAAAAATAAAGGTTCCCCTCGCACATATGTGCTAGTCATTCCCGACTCTAGGGGGCGGTGCTCGTTTCAAAGCCGAAGAGCCGATCGTCCACCTGTGGCCTTACTCCTGTCGACCCCTGTTCTTTAGCTGTTCTCTTCGTCTGGCAACTCTGCGCATGCGCACACTGGGAACAGGCTCCAGCTGTTTATTTGCCCCACTGATGTCTGACTCCGAAGGCAGCTGATAGCTAGCATAGGGCTCTGACCCCCTCTCTGCCTCCGACACAGAGCCCTCCTCAGAGCCTTCCCCAGACTCCAGGGCTGGCCCATCTTCCTCCCCTAGCTCCTCACTGTCTGAATCTGCTTCCAGGTGTGCTGGCTGCTGGTGGGCCACAACGCACGTGTGCAACTCAACTTGTGTGAGCGACGAGGCAGCACTTGTGTGCATGTGCACAGACCCATCACTAGTGCAAGTTGAGCTGTGCGTGTCAACCAGTCTGCCACTCGCGTGTCCCGCTGTTTGGGTCCCCGCTGTTATAAGGAGCCTGTTACAAGCCTGGTTAGCCCAGTCTGATAGCTCACCTCAAATACTGTTAAACTATACATCATGACGTAGTCATTTCTCGTGCTCGACAGGAAATAGAGGCAGAATCTCCAGGCACCGACCTGCTGAGCGAAGTTATTCAAAAGCTCTTCTGGATAGAGAAATAAAGCAAAATCAAATCAAACGTGCATTGTACAAAAACAAAAGGACAAAAACCCCTTTTATTAATTGACTGTGAGTTCTGCTCATTCACATCCAGCAGAGTCTTTCAAGGGAGGATTTACAGTCACAGACCTTCTCTGGCTTGGAGAGCTGCCAGGACGATCTCTGCATAACTTGGCAAGGAGACTCTGAGAGTCACAAACCAATTAAGTGAACTAATTGCCTCCTGCAAACTCCACTTCCTTTTCGCTCCTCTTTTATTTCCTCGGGGGGGGGGGGTATTAATTGTCCACCTGTGGCCTTACTCCCAAGTCAACCCCTGTTCTTTAGCTATTTCCTTCATCTGGCCGCTCTGCGCATGCGCACGCTGGGAACAGGCTCCAGCTGTTCTTCTGTCCCACTGATGTCTGACTCTGAAGGCAGCTGATAACTGGCATATGGCCATGACCCCATCTCTGCCTCCGATGCAGAGCCTTCCTCAGAGCCTTCTCCAGACTCCAGTACTGGCCCAGGTTCCTCCCCAACCTCCTCACTGTCCGACTCTGCTGCCAGCTCTGCTGGACGCTGATGGGCCACAGCACATTAGATTTTAAAACAAAAGGAGGGGGTGCAGAAAGGAGAAAGCCCTTTCTACATCCCTCTTGTTTTACGAGAAAAGCCAGAAGGCCCGGTCCTGAGCTATTTATACCATTATTTACATTTAAGTTACTATCGATCAGAGGTTCTAAAAGCTGCAGCCAAAGACCACTGAGCTTATAAAGAGAACGACTGATATTACCCCAACCGCAGGACTTAAAAACTTATTTTTAACCTGCTGATGTTGAAATGCTTAAAAAAAACCTGCCTTTTTTCTTTGAACCACTGGGCTAAAAAGTCTTGGTTGATCTAAGGTCGGTTTCCCCAGGGCTTGGTGGTTTTCCATGTACTTCTAGCCCACTCCTGCTCTGAAGAGCGATCATTATTCAGCAAAAGAAACGGAGGGAATAATGTTCCATTATAATTCCTATCCCACTTCCATTGACCTTCTACCTGCTGACTGCCCCCCCCCCCCCCAATAATTGCCCTATCGCTAATTAAGGTTCTCTGGCACAGAAAGTCTTTTCAAACAATCTGTCACTGGCTGGCAGATTATTGCTTTTAGAAAAAAATAGAGAGAGAGAAGAAAAACATCTTATAAAAAGGGGAGGAAAAAACATAAGACTATTTTGCAAGCGTGCACTTCAATTTGTTTTTCAGACCTGGAAGCCATTTTTTGCATTGGGCATTTTCTACGGTGGGAAACCGAGAGAGGGGATTATATGGAGTGAGAGAGATATAGTCAAAATAACATTCCTTTCCCAGAGAGTCAAGGACACTTTGCCCTGAACCTGGTGGGGTGTGACTGGGAGGCATCTCCAGTTGGGATGGTGCTTTGATTGGACCGTGTGATGACCACGTGGGTGCTGGGTAGGTGCTTGGACTTTTATTGGGGTGGGGGGAAAACCTGGAAGCTTTCAGATTTTGGGCTTTCCCAGATGTGCCAAAAGGACATCTTCTATATAAATAAAATGTAACTATGAGTTTGTTCAAAACCGCTAATCTCCGAAAGTACGATCACTTCCAAATTTTCACACAACGTTCCTTTGAAATACAGCACCAATGATATATATATAGATAGATAGATAGATTGTGTGGATGTCACACCTGTGCCAAGTACACGCCACGGAAATGTAAAAAATTGTAAAAAAGGTAGGTAGATGGATACAGAGAGAGCAGTGGGCCACAGGTATTATGTCATCCTTTATGACATAAAATACTCTGTCTATAAGATTCAAGGAGAAATACAGTAGGTAGGTAGGTAGGTAGGCAGCTATAGGGATAGAGAGGGAGGGAGAAATGTAGTAGGTAGGTAGGTAGGCAGCTATAGGGATAGAAAGGGAGGGAGAAATGTAGTAGGTAGGTAGGTAGGTGGATAGAGAGAGGGAGAGAGAAATGTAGTAGGTAGGTAGGTAGGTACGTAGGTAGGTAGGTAGCTATAGGGATAGAGAGGGAGGGAGAAATGTAGTAGGTAGGTAGGTGGATAGAGAGAGGGAGAGAGAAATGTAGTAGGTAGGTAGGTAGGTAGGTAGGTAGCTATAGGGATAGATAGAGGGAGGGAGAAATGTAGTAGGTAGGTAGGTAGCTATAGGGATAGAGAGAGGGAGGGAGAAATGCGGTAGGTAGGTAGGTAGAGGGAGAAATGCAGTAGGTAGGTAGGTTGGGGGTTGTAGGGTGGTTGTGTGTACGTGTTTGTGTGTGCAGGTGTAGATCTACACACAGATTGGTTGGCCATTTAACCAGACTGGGCCACAGCAACGTGTGGCCGGGAACGGCTGGTCTCTAATAAAATGGAACTGAGGAAACTCAAACCTCGGAGTCTGCTTTCATTGGGGGGGGGGGGTGTCTTACTTGGAACCCTGACAGCTGTGCTCAAAGGGGCTTATGAGAGCAGACCCCAAAACAAAATGAAGCTGCTTTAATTCCGAAATCTGGGGCAAAACCTGGGGAGAAAATGGGGAAGGGGTCGGCTTACCAATTTCGCGCTTTCTCTCGTTCGTAGTGCAGTTGTGGAAAAACTCTGTCATCAGGCTCTCTAAGGCTCGGAGCGAGGCCTCTTCCGTTGCCTGCCAAAGACGTTTTAAGAGAAACAGTCACACTTGGAGTGTTTACAAATGCAGCCTTATATTGTCGCAAGGGGAAAAAAAATATTTTATGCATCGCTAGGGCTTCAACACCAACTGGGTGTCCAGCTACGTTTCTACCTGGCTCCACGGATCGTGTTGTTCAATCCTGACATTGCCTCCACCCAGGTTCCTAAATATTTGACCAACAGCACTCAGAGTACAACTGGGAGTACCTGGGGAGTAAAGCTATGGCAACTCGAGACAGCATACTAAGAAGCAGAGACATCCCCCTGCCAACACAAGTGTGTATAGTCAAGGCTGTGGTTTTCCCAGTTGCAATGGAGGGCTGTGAAAGGTGGACCATAAGGAAGGCTGAGTGCCAAAGAATGGAGGCCTTTGAACTCTGGTGCTGGAGAAGAAGACTCCTGCATTGAGTCCCTTGGACTGCAAGGCCATCCAACCGGTCAGTCCTAGAGGAGATCAACCCTGGCTGCTCCTTAAAAGGCCAGATCCTGAAAAGGAAACTCAAAGACTTTGGCCACCTAATGAGAAGGAAGAAGGATTCCCTGGAGAAGAGCCTCATGCTGGGAACGATGGAGGGCAAAAGAAGAAGAAGGGGACGGCAGAGAAGGAGGTGGCTGGATGGAGTCGGCCTGAGCTTCAATGGACTCCAGAGGATGGCAGAGGAGAGGAAGGCCTGGAGGAACATTGTCCATGGGGTCACAATGGGTTGGACACGACTTTGCAACTAACGACAATTTAGTCCATCTGTTAGGTTTCTCCAATTTTCATAGGGTAGATTTTTCTAACGACAGTTTCTCCCTACTTTTATCAGGACTATTTGCGCTCACATTATTTAGGAAAAACTGAATTTCGGCTGGCTTACTCATTGCAGCTTGTATCTTAGCAACAGACTACTGAATTTTCATTGGCTCTTCATAGTTTTAAAATAGAAGGCACTTCCCATAAGATTACTGATCTGGAGATTATTCCAGGTATATGAAAAAAATGTGAAAAGCTGTCAAACTAGCCAGCGCTTTCGGTTCGAATTTAAGTTCTCCTTCACAGCTCTTTGAACATTTATCTTTTAAATAGCAAAATGGGTTGGCTGTACTGTTTCATCGTGCTTTTTTGCAGTTCTCACCAATGCTTGTTTATTTTATTTATTAAATGCATTGGTTGCCCATCGCACCGCAAGGTAACGCTGAGCGGCATACAATATTATTATATTATCACACAGTCATTATTATTGAGAATGCTCTTCTTCTCTTCTGAGCTCCAGCTCAAATTTGAAGGTTTGCACCAGATGTTCTGATCCTCTGCTTTTACATTGGAAAACAGGGCAAAATCGGAGGAAAAATTAAGAAGGGCTCTCCAAACTTGGCAACTTTAAGACTTGTGGGCTTCAAGTCCCAGAATTCCCCAGCCAGTTTGGAGACCCCTGGGCTAATGCTATATTGAAAAGGACCAAAGATTTGAAAAGCAAAATTAAGAATGTTTTTCATCTGTTGCTGCAGTGAACATATTTTAGCTGGCAGCGAAATTCTGGGAGTTGAAGTCTATTATTCTTAAAAGTGGCCAGGTTTGGAGACCTCCTGCAATAGCCAGTTTGGGTCTTTCTGATTTATTGAGTAAGGAGACTGCACTACTTCTATCACCTTTTATCTACAAAACAAGCAGCTCAGTCCAGCTGTAATCCTGCCTACAGGAGATGACAGCCAGCCAAACAATAATACCCCAGTGTTGCTCTTTCATTTGCAAAATAACATTCTGAATGCGTATTCTACAAGGCTGCCAAACCCACATTTGTTGAAATATTAAGTGATCTTGCTACAACCTCCTCTATATCTCATGTACAGGATGATGCCAAATGTTTATAAAATGCTAGCTGATAACCTGGCATTGCCAGGGTATTTATTTTATAGGGGGGGAAATGTCTGGACCAAATGTAATTTCTAATGTTGGATTTTCCCCCTTACCAGAGAGAGCTCCCTTGTGGAGTACTGTGAAGCCGTTACCATGGCAATTGAACTGCGCTGTACGGTAGAAGCCATTTTGCAACAGTACAGTAGAAGCCATTTTAAAGCACAACAGACTTCATCTTAACAGAACACACACCCTGCGGGATGTTAGGGGTGTCTTATATCCACACAGTATTTTTTCCAGATAGTAAGTCATGTGTGTACCAATTATGGTTGAAATTGCTCAAGTTATGCTGGAACACATAAACACACACACAGACAGACAGACAGACAGACAGACAGACGACTCATTTTTCCAAGGGCCAAGGACCCTTCAGCTAGAATTTTTCCACCGATGTTCCCCTTCAACTAGTATTTGGAAACGCCTTCAAACAGGTCAGCATACAGAGTCTTCAAGACCAAAATTTTTGACAGACCTGTTGTCCATCAATTTACTTAACACTCTTAGAAAACAACTTTGATAAGAGCCCTGGTGGCGCAGTGGTTAGAATGCAGAACTGCAGGCTAACTCTGCCGACTGCCAGCAGTTCGAGCCTGACTGGCTGAAGGTTGACTTCAGGCTTCCATCCTTCCCAGGTGGGTAAAATGAGGACCCAGGTTGTTGGGGTCAATATGTCGACTCTGTCAACTGCTTAGAGAGGGCTGCAAAGCACGGTGAAGCGGTATGTAAGTCTAAGTGCCATTGCTATAACACTTACTGTACAGTACGGGAGAATCTGTTTGCTGCAGCTTTTCTCGATTAGAACGGTGGATCTAGCAAAAGGAGCAATTTTTCGGAATAAAAATTAGGAATAAATTTAGGAAGGACTGGCCTCGCTTGGCAACGAACTGTAAAGGGGGAACTTGAAGGTTTTTCTGCTTTGTAAATGCAGCCCTTGTTTTTTGCAGCTTTCTTCGGTTTGCTTGATTTGAGCCTGGCTCTGTTAGAGAGGTTGTCAGAGAGTATCTGTCAGAAACAGCCATAGTATTGGCGAGCTTCTTTTATGCCATTTGAAGAGGTGGAGCTCTCACTTCACCATCAGGAGGTTGTGAGTTCGATCCTAGGTAGAGGCAGATGTAGGGTCTCCTGCTTGGGAGGGGGCTGGACTAGATGACCTGCAAGGTCCCTTCCAACTCTGTTCATCTGTTAAAGGTTGTGAGTTCGATCCTAGATAGAGGCAGATGTAAGGTCTCCTGCTTGGGCAGGGGGGTTGGACTAGATGACCTGCAAGGTCCCTTCCAACTCTGTTAATCTGTTAAAGGTTGTGAGTTCAACCCTAGGTAGAGGCAGATGTAAGGTCTCCTGCTTGGGCAGGGGGGTTGGACTAGATGACCTGCAAGGTCCCCTTCCAACTCTGTTAATCTGTTAAAACAGTACACAGAGCACAAAAGGATCTTTGGAGGAAAATGAAAACATTACTCCTAATGTACGATTTTTAAATCAAAATTGATCATTTCCCTCTTCCCCTAAAATGTCATATAGAACTGGCAAAGTTATTCACTAATATCATTGCCTGCAAACCGTTTAAAGGAGTTGTGGGAGGAATGCAATGCAATACTGTTTGGATTTACGAAGATGCTTTTCCAAAATGAAAAATACGCTAGATTTTCTATATTTGAACAGCTATACAGTATATTTCAAAAGCCGTGCCTTCCCAATGACTAATGCATTCAAGCGCCTTCCTTCCGAGCGTGTGCTTGGAAAGACGATATTTTTAAAAGTTGTACTGTAATGATTTTCCATGTCAACACAAGCTGTTCTCCTTACTAACTCCCAATTAGTGGCCGGGAACAGCAAGAATTGATTGTAAGAATAGCTTTGATGCAACAGGGCGAATCCAACCCAATGTGCAATTTACATTACATGAGGGTTTAAAACAAATTAACGCCGATGCTGATGAGCAGAATTCAAAGCCACCAAAGAACTTGGTGACAAGGCTATAAATTTATTTATCCAGCCTTATTAGAGTAATACATGGGAAGCTTTGCGTCTCTTCATTTAGTCATCTGCCAAGTAAGGTAAAGGAAAAGGTTCCCCTCGCACATATGTGCAAGTCGTTCCCGACTCTAGGGGGCGGTGCTCATCTCCATTTCAAAGCCAAAGAGCCAGCGCTGTCCGTGGTCATGTGACCGTCATGACTCAACGCCGAAGGTGCACGGAACGCTATTATCTTCCCACCAAAGTGATCCTTATTTTTCTACTTGCCTTTTTACAGGCTTTCGAACTGCTAGGTTGGCAGAAGCTGGGACAAGTCATGGAGCTCACTCCGTTACGCGGTGCTAGGGATTTGAACCGCCGAACCACCGACCTTTCTGATCGACAAGCTCAGAATCTTAGCTACTGAGCCACCGCATCCCGCAAGGTAGCTTTAGTAATCATGTAGGAATCTTGTGGTTCAAAAGAGGATCTGACCACCCATCTTAATTTAAATCCGATATACTCATGATCACAAACCTGTAAATGGAAGTCGATCTTCCTAACAAGTATTTCGACAGACTGCAGAAAAAAAGTACACCAACCTCTGGATTTGTTATAGTTTCTTACCAATAATGCAAGACTTTCACACCAATGGATTCAACCAAGGTACCCGACTCATAATTTTTTTAAAAAAAAATACATTTTTAGAATTCCTACAAAGGCAGGATCATGAAATCGTTTTCTATATTGGATTTTCATCACAGCAAATATACCTAATACACTCACAAACCTGTGAGGCAAGTTGGGCTGAGAGGCAGTGATGGGCTCCAAAGTCACCAGGCTGCCATTCATATCTATGGTGGGACCAGAACTCCCCGTCGACTGGTTTCTAAGGCCAACACCACAGAAGAGTTAAGATCCCCCCCATCCAATAGAGTGATGTGGGGGGGGAAAAGTATTTGAGAATATCTATTTCATTTCCATAAGGCAGACTCAAGGCCGGGGGACCGGATTCGGCCCGCGGGGTGGTGGTGCTTAAATTTGGCCCTTGGGGCCAGCCTGAAAATATCAAAGGACCGACCTGTGGTGCCTCTGCTGGCTAAAACAGGCTGCTTTTGGGGGGGGGGGGGCTCGTGCAGGGCCCCCATGCAGCCTGTTTTCGGCCGCCATGGCCTCCTGCAGCACTCTGGTCAAAAAATGGGCTGTGCCATGAGACCGACAGAGGCTGTGTTTTCGGCCAGCGGAGTGCTGGAGGAGGCGTCCATCCCATCTCTCGGCCCCACGGATGAGAACTACAATAGTAACCGTTGGAAGGGTCCTTGGAGGTCATCTAGTCCAACCCCCTTATCACACAGGACACCCGTACTAGGGATTCGAACCACCGAACTGCCGACCCTTCTGATCGACAAGCTCCGTGTCTTAGCCACTGAGTCAGGCAATGCTGACCCGGCCCTCGAAGAAATCCAGTTTGACACCCTGGCTGTAAGGTAATCATTTACTGTGTTATCTAATCGCCCTGTCTAGTCGTTGCTGTAATTTCTCCCAGCCCTACTTTTATAGCATCTTTCAGGGCACAAAATACTTCACAACTCCTATTTGATTTCAAACAAGCATCGCAACGCAGTTGGAAGCAACCCAGCAAATCACGAGCAAAACTGAACTTTTACCTAAATCTGAGGTTTTATTTGCTCCACCTGTTGGATTTCCGCCTTGAGCCTTGCTAATAAACAATCAGGAGCTTCACGAACAGGCAGAGTCCTCCTGGTTCATTCTTTTGGTGCCCGACATAAAACGTAGCGCTTTGGAGCCCATTAGCACTAAACCAGGTCCCACAAATGGATCCCTCGTTTTGATGAAAAAGAAGGGCATTTAAACAATGATTGACGGATTGCATGAAGTAGCCTGCTTTCAACCCCCATCTAAGAAACTTCCTTCTCAAGAGAACAGAGGTCCCATTTTAAAGAAGCTGAAATCGCCTTTGCAAAAAAAATCAAAACTTGGTTGCAAAATGAAGTAAAACAGTGTACAATATTTACCAACAATAGCAAAAAGAAGATAATTGAAAGGCTAAGGTTAAATAGATCTGCACAGGGAGAAGGAAAATGTCCTCTTATCTCTTTCTTTCCTGTATGTGTTTCGCCCCATTTTTTACAACAGGTCACCCCCCCCCCCAATCTTTCCTCAAGGAGGTTATTGTTGGAAGATGAACTCATGAACAGATATTTGGGGTTCAAATGTTTAGATGCAATAAACAGCTCGGAGCACAGCAGAAAGAAAACAAGAAGGAAACATTTTTCAAGTACGATCCAGCATCATCCATCCATCCATCCATCCATCCATCCATCCATCCATCCATCCATCCATCCATCCATCCATCTCTACCTACTTACCTACCTACCTACTCTCTCCACCTACCTCTCTCTCTCTCCCTCATCTCCTTCTCCCTCTCTCTCCATCTATCTAGCTGTCATCTGTCTCTCTTTCTCTATCTACTCTCTCTTTCCCTCTGTCCCTACCTCCCTATCTATCATTTCTCTATCATCTCTCTATCTACTCTCTCTTTCCCTCCCTCCCTCCACCCATCTGTCATCTTTCCCTCTCTTTCTGTTTATCTATCTTTTCTCTCTCTTTTCCTTCCTATTTATCTGCCTCTGTCTATCTATCCATCATATGTCATTCTCTCCTTATCTCTGTGTCTTTCCCTCTTCCTCCCTGTCTGTCATCTCTCTCTGTTATTCTATCTATCTATCTATCTATCTATCTATCTATCTATCTATCTATCTATCTATCTATCTATCTATCTATCTATCTATCTATCTATCTATCTATCTATCTATCTTCTCTCCCTCCATCTTCTCTCTTTCTCCATGCATCCATCCATCCATCCATCTTCTCTCTCTCCCCCCCCCCCCTCTCTCTCTAAGTGGTGGTTGTTACAATTACTTCATCCAACCATTCAGACAGGAGCTCAAGGCAGTGTATCTCTGTCTAATCCCCATGACTAAGGGATGAAACACTCCAGAGGAATCTCAGCCCATGTGGGATTCATAGGGGAAGAATTTATGCTCATTAAACTGAACTTCTCAGCTCGACAACAGAAACAAAAAGTATACAAAGCTTTTCATTTCGTTTCATTTTATTAAATTTATATACCGCGCCACTCCCTCCGAAGGGACTCGGGGCGGTGCACAGGAGATTAAAATGGGAAAATATAAAACATAGCAAACCATAAATATTAAAAAAACAATTAAATACCAATAACCCTGTGCTAAAAATCCTAAAAAACCCTACCCCTTAAAATCCAAATTAAAACAATTTAGCATTCACAATTATCAATTATCCTTTGACAATTATCCTACTTGGGTGCCAACAGGATGCAAGCAATGCTTAGTTTTGGCCAGGAAATGGTCCAGGAGAGTCCTTGACTTACAATCATTTGTTCAGTGACCATCTGAAGTTACAACGGCACTGAAAAAAAAACCCGACGTAGGTTTTTCATAGTTACAACTGCTGCAGCATCCTTGCAGTCACGTGATCAAGATTTGGACGCTCGGTAGCCGACTCGTATTTATGACGGCCGCAGGGTCCCGGGGGTGGTGGTCACGTGATCCCCTTTTGCAGCCTTCCGACGAGTAAAGTGAATGGAGGGGCCAGATTCACTTAACAAACCATGCCACTAACTTAACAACCGCGGGGATTCACTTAACAACGGTGGCATAAAATTGGGGGAGGGGGATTAAATTCACTAAACAACTGTCTTCTTAGCAGTGGAAAATTTTGGTCTCTGTTGTGATTGTAAGTTGAGGACTACCTGTATCAGTGATGCCGAACCTATGGCACGGGTGCCACAGGTGGCACGCGGAACCATTTCTTAGGGCACGCAAGGCATTGCTCTGTCAGCACTAGCGTGCATGTGTGCGCTGGCCAGCTGATTTAGGCCTTCTTCTGAGGCTGTTTTTCGCCCTCTGGAGGCTTCAGGGAAGCTCCTGAAGCCTCTGGAGGTGGGGGAAGAAGGCTGTTTTCACCCTCCCCAGGCTCCTAGAAAGCCTCTGGAGCCTGGGGAGGGCGAAAAAAGTGCACCAAAAGCAGGGGGTCACGCACATAGTATTGTGGGTGTGGCACGCCCACGCACGACACTCCCCTGCGCTCCCCCCGCTTTTGGCACGCGAGCCAAAAAAGGTTAGCCATCACTGACCTATATGCTTTTGGGATGCTGTAGCAGTTCATATATTACAGTAAAAAAAGGGGGGAAAACCCACAATTATAAGTAAGAAGATACAACCCATTGTGTCTGCTGGGGAAGAAACAAACAAACACTAAAGCCAGTCTGACCAGGTTTTAAAAGGATTTTGAGGAATCCGGTTTCTTGAACAGGAAAAAAAAAAAGTGATATAGATCAGGGGTCCCCAACCTTTGCAACTTTAAGTCTGAAGGACTTCAGCAAAGCTGGCTGGAGAATTCTGGGAGCTGAAGTCCTTCAGATTTAAAGTTGCAAAGGTTGGGGACCCCTGCTCTATATCACAGCTCATTAGTTTCCAGATGGGAAAGTTTGACATGAACTCAAATACGACAGGTCAAGTTCTTAATTGAAATTGAAAATAGAAGAGACTTCTCCATGTCGTTTTTTCTTTCATTACAATACAATACAATACAATACAATACAATACAATACAATAGCAGAGTTGGAAGGGACCTTGTAGGTCTTCTAGTCCAACCCCCTGCGTGGGCAGGAACCTTATACCATTGCAGACAAATGGCTATCTAACATCTTCTTAAAGACTTCCAGGGTTGGGGCATTCACAACTTCTGGAGGCAAGCTGTTCCAGAGGTTAATTGTTCTTACTGTCAGGCAATTTCTCCTTAGTTCTAAGTTGCTTCTCTCCTTGATTAGTTTCCACCCGTTGCTTCTTGTCCTGCCCCCAGGTGCCTTGGAGAATAGTTTGATTCCCTCTTCTTTGTGGCACCCTCTGAGATATCGGAACACTGCTATCATGTCTCCCCTGGTCCTTCTCTTCATCAAACAAATTATTTCTGGCAAACCCAGTGCCGGTAAAAAAATAATAATAATTAAAAAAAAATTAGATTACTCAGTGACCTAAGAGCAAAAGTATTCAACGGCATCATGGATCTCCCGATTTTTCTCCTGAGTCAAGCCGTGATCTCAGTTACAACAACGTCAACAGGAAATGGCACGAGGCTTATGAAAGAGGTAATACGGTTGTTACCCAAAGAACTCTGTAACACAATGCTGCGGAAGACGAATTGCTTTCGTGGTGTGGAGATCATAACTTGGTCCTTAAGAGCAATAAGACCAAGGAGCTTATAGCGGACTATAGAAGGAATAGATCAGACATCAGTAAAAAAGATGTGGAGACTCTAGAAAGAGTGCAGAGAAGAGCAACAAAGATGATTAAGGGACTGGGGGCTAAAACATATGAAGGACGGTTGCAGGAACTGGGTATGTCTAGTTTAATGAAAATAAGGACTAGGGGAGGCATGATAGCAGTCTTCCAATAGCTCAGGGGCTGCCACAAAAAAGAGGGAGTCAAGCTATTCTCCAAGGCACCTGAGGGTAGAACAAGAAGCAATGGGTGGAAACTAATCAAGCAGAGAAGCAACTTAGAACTAAGGAGACATTTGGTTAGATGGTTAGAACAATGAATCAGTGGAACAGCTTGTGAATGCTCCAACACTGGAAGTCTTTAAGAAGATGTTGGATAACCATTTGTCTGAAATCATATAGGGTTTCCTGCCTAGGCGGGGAGTTGGACTAGAAGACCTCCAAGGTCCCTTCCAACTCTGCTGTTGTACTGTATTTTATTGTATCCAACCCTTGTTTCTCCATGGAGACCGAGTGGAGCAAGTGGCCAGTTTTAAGTTTCTGGGTGTTGTCATAAAAGAGGACCTGATTTGGGATGCTCCCATTGCAGCCCTGGTCAAAAGGGCCCAGCAGAGAAGATACAAACTGAGACTTCTCAGGAAACAAAAACTGAGTGAAAAACTGCTGGTGACCTTCGACCGTAGCACCATAGAGGGTATTTTAACTCATTGCTCCTGTGTCTGGTTTGCCAACTGCACAGTAGTAGATAGGACAGTGCTCCAGAGGGTCAATGCCATGGCCCAGAGCCCTACATGCACTGGCCACTTCCATAAATATACAGGTAGTCCTTGACTTAACAACAATTCATTTAATGACCGTTCAAAGTTCCAACGGCACTGGAAAAGAGGGACTTCTGACCATTTTCCCCAGGAATGACCTTTGCAGGGGATCAGAATTCAGAGGCTTGGCAACCGGTTCATACTTATGATCCTTGCTGTGTCCGAAGATCACGTGATCCCCTTTGGCGACCTTCTCACAAGCCAGGTCAACGGGGAAGGCTGATTCACTTAACAACCAGGTTACTAACTTCATCCACTAGTGATTCACTTAACAACTGTGGCGAGGAAGGTCATAAAATGGATCAAAACTCCCTGAACAAAAACATCGCTTAGCAACATAAATTTTGGCCTCCAACTGTGGTTGTAGGTCAAGCAGTACTTGTGCCTTAAGGCAGGATGTCCCATAGGGCAAGGGTCCCCAACCTTTGCAACTTTAAGTCTGAAGGACTTCAGCTCCCAGCAAAGCTGGCTGGAGAATCCTGGGAGCTGAAGTCCTTCAGACTTAAAGTTGCAAAGGTTGGGGACCCCTGCCATAGGGTATTTTCCAAAGGGCAACTGGATATTCTTGGGGGTCTTTTTGTTATCCTTCAACTTTTTACTTCTCATCCAAGAAGCTTCTTCGATTCTTAAAAGTATTGTTTTCAAAGAAAAGAAAGAAAGAAGTCCAACTGCCTTTTGGAAAAAGCACTTTTGGGACAGCCATGACCCAGATGACTGAGAATCTCCATAGACTTATGGCACCATGAGACTCTTGTCAGCATAAAGGTAAAGTTTCCCCTTGCACATATGTGCTAGTCATTCCTGACTCTAGGGGGCGGTGCTCATCTGTTTCAAAGCTGAAGAGCCAGTGCTGTCTGAAGACGTCTCTGTGGTCATGTGGCCGGCATGACTAAACACTGAAGGCACATGAAACGCTGTTCCCTTCCCACCAAAGGCGGCCCCTATTTTTCTACTTGCATTTTTTACGTGCTTTCGAACTGCTAGGTTGGCAGAAGCTGGGGCAAATAGCGGGAGCTCACTCGGTTATGCGGCGCTAGGGATTTAACCTGCTGACCATTCTGATCAACAAGCTCAGTGTCTTAGCCATCAAGCCACGATGTCCCTCCTTTTACTTGTCAGCATATGAGTTCCTAAATCCTGCAGCCATCCTCTCACACACCCTTTCTTTTCTGAACTGAGAAAAGCCGACATGGGACTTCGTTTTATTATTTTCAGAATGACTTTCAAAAATCAAATTTATTTTAGCAGGGTTCTTTTTCTCCCCAGTGGGCCTTAGATTTATTTATTCTGCCACCTCCTCTAATGTATTTATGGCCTTCGTAACAGATGTAGTATTTGCGTTGTAATTTTGCTTTTATCAAGTTTTCATTTTGTGAGAGATATGTTGCGCAAACAAATAAGTTACCACAAGCTATCTTCAGTTGGCATCTGCTTGGAAACAGGTGGATAAATTAATAAAATAACCTTTATATAAATGTAACCCAGGACCGTAAGGAAGGCTGAGCGCCAAAGAATAGAGGCCTTTGAACTCTGGTGCTGGAGAAGACTCCTGCGAGTCCCTCGGACTGCAAGGCCATCCAACTGGTCAGTCCTAGAGGAGATCCACCCTGACTGCTCTTTAGAAGGCCAGATCCTGAAGAGGAAACCCAAATACTTTGGATACCTAATGGGAAGGGAGGACTCCCTGGAGAAGAGCCTCATGCTGGGAACGATGGAGGGCAAAAGAAGAAGAAGGGGACGGCAGAGAAGGAGGGGGCTGGATGGAGTCACCGAAGCAGTCGGCATGAGCTTCAATGGACTCCAGAGGATGGGAGAGGACAGGAAGGCCTGGAGGAATGTTGTTGCAACATGTCGGACTTGACATCACAACTAATAACAAATCCTTTCTACCTTGAGAAAGAATTACAAAGTGCCAGATTCACAGCCAGAGAAGTTTGGAGAGAGCCTCTCCTTAGGTATGGAGTCAATTCTTGGGTGATCCCTTCATTTTGATTGATCAGGATGGCCGGTAAAATTAACATCCCCTTAAATATTATCTTTATAAAAACATAAAGTTTCGAGAGGCCTTGGAGGACTTTTAATGCTGCTCAGGGCAGAAATCCTGACATCATCCTAGGCGAGTAGTTGTCCAATCTTTTCTTGAAAGCCTCCAAGGATGGAATAACCCCATCGCTAGGAAGGCAAGCTGTTCAATTGCTTCATTGCTCCGATGGTCAAGAAATTCCTCCTTATCCCAAGTTTGGCTCTTCCTCTGTTAAGCGCCCATCAATTTTTACTCCTAGCCCTCTGGCAAATAAATCCACACTCTCTTCCCTGTGACAGCCTCTCAAATATCAGAAGATGGTTATCGTGTCTTCTCCTCCTCCTTTTTTTTCAGGTTAAACTTGCCTAATGCAGCTCAGGGAGGAACAATTAATTCCCATGTTCTCAATGCTGTACCTTTATTAACGCAGGGCAAAATCGCGCTGGTCCATTTGGAAGCTACAGCACACGGCCAGCTTATGTTCAGTCTGGAGCAGGGGTGTCAAACAGGCTCCCGAGCCCCGTTTTCGGCTGCCACGGTCTCCTGCAACCCTCTGCCAGTGAAAACAGAGCTTGGGAAGGGCCGCATGCGGCCCTCCTGAGCTCCATTTTTGCTGGCAGAGCGCTGCCCCCCCCCAATGGGAGTGACGTCAAGCTGGCCACGCCCTCCCGGCCACGCTCACCCCCCAGCCCCCCTCCCAAGGTGAAACACAACACTGATGCGGCCCTCAAAATATTTACAGACTCCTTGCATCCTGGACGTTCAAAATGAAGCTATAGGGCACTGCACACCAAGACAACTAGACACAAGAACAGTTTTTTCCCGATCGCCATCACTCTGCTAAACAAATAATTCCCTCAACACTGTCAAACTATTCACTAAGGCTGCATTACTAGTACCATTAGTCCTCTCATCTTTCCTATCACCCATCTCCTCCCACTTATGACTGCAGGACTGTAAATTTGTTGCTTGTAGCCTTACAATGTATATTTATATTGATTGTTTCCTGATTGCTTATTTGTACCCTCTGACTATCATTAAGTGTTATATCTTATGCTCCTTGACGAATGTATCTTGTGTTTTCATGTACCCTGAGATCATCTGCACCAAAGACAAATTCCTTGTGTGTCCAATCACACTTGGCCAATAAAGAATTCTATTCTATTCTAATTCTATTCTAATTCTATTCTATTCCATTCTTATTTCATACTCTATTCTACTCTACTCTACTCTACTCTCAATGAAATAGAATTTGACACCCCTGGTCTATAGTCTGTCAGAATAGCCAGATCCTTCTCATAAGATCTACTCCCAAGAGATCTTTCTTCAATTAGAATGAGAAAAGATTTTGTTTATTATACATGCCTTAAAGTATTTTTTTAAACTATATTTGCCTTATTTGTCTTTATAGGGGAGGGGGCAAAGAACTGTCAGATAAATGATGGAGGTAGGTAGCAGTTTTCTCCTCTAGACTCAAACCACACAAATAGCATGATTTTCTTTCACCTTGCAACATAAAGGAACCATGAGAATGAATTTGTATGACTCAAATTGTGCAAAGGAACAGGAAATGATGCGGCGACCAACCATTTTAGCTAATAGCTAATTCTTCATTCATGTCTTTATCGAATCCTTTTCTCAAAATATGTACTGGTTATTGTTTTCTAACTTATAAAAGAGGAAAAAAAATATTGTTAGAAAGATGTACAAAGAAAAGATGGCCTCCTTTAGATCAAACTTGCAACTTTTATGCCCAGACTACAGAGCTTAACTTTAACTTTATTTAAATTTATATACCGCCCTATCTCCCTTACGGGAGCTGTGAGAATTCACACAGTTAGTTGCATAGCAGGCCAGATGGATATAAGAAGAGTATTAATTTGCATAGCATTGCACACAGCACTAGCCCCAGGAAAAAAATAGCATTTTCTTAATGGGAATGATGCATTCAATTTTCAGACAACGTAGAGAGGCACATAACTTCTCTTTAGATCACCTGGAATCTCAAGCAACCTTGCCATCTGGTAAGCTCAAGCCAGCTTTTAAAATCCCATTGATACCTATAACTGGTAGCTGAACTATAGTAAACAATGCAGACTGGACAACAACTCATGTTAAGGTTGTAGCTAAAGTTACATTGTAGTAACAAATCACCCAGGGAAATATTTTGAACAATCTGAAAAGATACATGCACAAATATTTATTATCTAGCTTATTTATATTTAATGCCACATTTTCAGAAATCACAAACACCCAGACGTATCGCTTTCATGATGTAACAACTGTAGAAAATGTAACTAATTTTTGTGCTACTGCAAGTAACACTAGTTATTTTTTTTACAATTCTTATTGGCAGAAAAATATAGTGGTTTTCTTTTCTTTTTTTTTAATGCTAATGAAATTCACCCTTCCTGGATCTACACAAGCAGTTTTTTCAGATGTGGACAAGCACAGCGAAAAAGTCATTTGGCGGTTCTGGAAACCTGTAAATTTCTCCTCCCTCCCCTTGCATTTTGAATTCTCATTGAATTCATCTTGGACTACTTGGCATATTGATTTGATCTGCCAAGCTCTGAAGCCAGCGTGGGACTCCCAGACTCAAATTTTCAGACAGGTTTTATTTAAAAAAAGAGAGAGAGAAAATGCCATTAAACTGAAGTCTTGAGGCTTTTCAAAAGGCTACTGGAAATGATACAGATTGAAGCAGTTTTACAAATGCATGCAGTGGGACTTCCCCCTAAGGTCCTGCCCCCTTTATGAAACATCCTTTCTTTAACCATAGCCAGTTTTATGACGCCAGCTTGACCAGAAAGAAAATGAGCCACAAAGCCCCCCTCCAAGCATCCAAGTCTCTTTGTTAAGCAGAGCCTCTGAATCTGTTCCTTCCACGGACAGCCCAAATGCAGGAACTCAGGACTGTTATCTAACAATGGCATCTATCATTGCATGTATGTGCTGTGCAACATATATTATGTTGCACAAGCCCAATCACTAGCAAAGCAAAGCGTAGAAGGATCATTCTTTTGGCATAGGAGAAACTAAGAAAATACACACACACACACACACTCTTCTCCTTTGGGTCCTGTGTTCCCCTTCCACATCCCCGAATATCTGCCACGAGGATATCACCACCCAGGAAAGCGGCGAGGATGCAGGAAACCGAACCCATTTTTTTAATCCATTCTTCCTTTTGCAATCTATTTTTCACTCCTGACCCTGCACTGGAAGCAGAGCCAGGATCCTTTCCAACTCACCATGGTTTGATGGGAAGTGTCCATCCAAGACGAGCAAGATCCCCCGGGGTTCCTCGGATGGGGGTTTCTTTTGGGGTGGGTGGGTGGGGGGTTTGTTTGGCCCCAGCTCAGGTCATGGTTCTTCGGGAGGACTTTCTTCCTCCATGAGGAAGGAAGAAGAATTAAAAATAATAAAAGGCCCCTTGAAGAAGCTACCTTTTTTCCCCCTAGCCTGGGGGGGGGGGCTTCAGGGACCCATCAAAAGAGGCCCCAAGCAGCAGCCAGGAACAAAAAAAAAGAAATAGGGATTTATTTATTTAAAAAGCCCCCACTTGGCCTAAGGTTTCATTTTAAAAGGAGCCCATGCAATAAAATAAAAGGGGGGTGGGTGGGTGGGAAGGGGGTCGGCCTATAGGAAGGCTCCTCCCATGGGTGGGGGGGGCAGGGGCCTCCAATAAGGGGGAGGGGTCTTGGGGGGGCAGAATAATGGGATTTAATCGGTAGGGGGCTCTGTTTGAAGGGGGGGCTACCTGTCTTCTGGGGTGGAGGGTGGGGTTGGCCTAACGGATGGGTGGGTGGGGGGTCTCTCCTTGCTAGCCCTCTCCTCCTCCTCCTTCCTTGGCAACCGCCCCCAATTCCGGACTTCCGCCTCTCCTTCGTCTTCCTCTCCGGTGGTGGTAGTGGTGGTGGTGGAAAAGGCCACGCCCACGCCCCGCCCCCTTCGCGGGCTCGCCCTCCCTCGCTCTCCGCTCGCTCGCCTGCCTGACTTCCGGAATCCAACCGCACCGGAAGCGACCCGCTCAAGCCCGGCCTCCCCGCAGGCGCGCGGCCGGGCTTCTCTCTCTGTCGCTCTCTCTCTCTGCCGGAAGTGGCGGGGGCGCGCGGAGAAAAGAGGCCGCGCCTAACGCTCGCTCGCGAGACGAAGCCCCGCCCTCAAAACCCGTCCCCCATCTCTCTCTCCCTCTCTCTCTTCCTCGCGCTCTCTTTCTCTCACCCCACCCCTCCTTCCAGTGGGCATGCGTAGTGGGAAGCCACATTTTTCCCGCCAAAATAGGGAGCGGGGTGTGTGTTTCACTTTGAAGCCTCGACTTAATCGAGAGCTGTAATAAAGAAGAATAAAAACGACACTTCGTTTAAAATAAATAAAGTTATAAAATTAATAAACACATGTATCCATTTATTTAATAAATAGAAGTATTCAATGTATTCATTGATCAAATCAAAGGATATTTAATTAAGATGTCTAAAATTAAAATAAAGTGATAAAATTAATAAATTAATTCATCCATTTATTTATTCAATGTATTCCTTGATTAAATAAAATGGCATATTTAATTAAAATGCCTTAAGATTATTAATTAAATGTAAAATATGATCAGGACTAAAATTAGTTAAAATAATTCAAATATTAATAGCTTCTCAGTTTCAACAACATTACAGTATTGTTAAATAATTAAATTTTTACATTGCACTTAATGTTAGATTACAAAGTTAAATATGTTAAGTAATATCTTACCGATACTAAAATTAAAATATTGATTAAAATATTAAATAAGTCTTAATATTGCAGTATTACTAAGTATGAACTAAAATATTGATTAACATTTGATAAAATATTAAAATGATAGTTTATTATTTGTTTCAATATTTTTGCATTATGAATTAAATATTTAAAATGTTTTCAAAACTATAACCATTGAAATATTGTGAGATTAGATTAAAAATTAAGCTTGGATTAAATGGAAAACTGGGATGTCAACCAAATAAACAATAAACAAACCAATAAATTTTTAAAAAACCTTCTACAATGGGTTTTACAGGTATTCTTCACATAATGTCCCTAGTTAGGACTGGCTATTCTGTCACTAAGCAGTATATTTACAATGAACAAATAAATAATGAACATGCACTAAAATTACTGCAGAGATTCAGACATTAAAAAAGCAGGATCTTGTAAATAGTCTTCACATTTTTATAAATATCTGCCCTTATGTTTGATTGTGAAAAAATGGTACAGAATTCCACTCACCTACTTCTGCAAAAGGCTAAAAAACCTTGTTTTTTCATCTGACCCAGAAGTCCCTTTTTAAAGCCTGTTTGTTCATTTTTATTTGTTGTTTAATTAATGTATTAAATGTGTATGTTGTTCCTCTCACCACTAAGCAACTCTTTACAATGCACCTGACTTTACTTAGACTAGAAAATAAACCTGACAAACCAGATTCATATTTCCTTTTTTGGGATCAAGTTTTTTTTATTTTATATTGTTTATACATATCAATGTGTGAATGGTGTGATATCAGAGTATCATACATTTCAATACAAATAGAGACATAGTATTACTACTCCTAATTATTACATTTCATTCTCATTAATTCATATTATTTATCCATATCTTTTACTACTGCCCTTCAGTTCTAAACCTTCTTACTCTTTCATATACATTGATATATAGTTATAAATATACTATATACAGTGATCCCTCATTCTTCGCGGTTAATGGGGACCGGAACCTTCCGCGAAAACTGAAAAACCGCGAAGTAGGATTCGCCCCTAGGAATACAGTGTCACCGGAAACCGCACCGGAAACCACACCGGAAACCAATCACGCGCCTTTATGAGAGCCGATACTCTCATACCCGCGAAGCACTGAAGCCGCGAAACATGAAGCCGCGAAAAACGAGGGATCACTGTATTTCCTCTCTTATTTCTATTTCTATTTTAACTCCCCCACCTTCCTATCACTATTCCAATCCTCTAATCTGTATAATTCTACTATTAATACACATGTTTACATTAAAATATATTCATACTTCCTAATTTCACCCTTCATGACCCATGGAAAGACAAAACCTGTTACCCAGAAGTTGGTCCACCTAGCCACTAAAACAGCAATTCAAAAATGTGCAGATAAGCAGATAGAATCCAAGGATTATGTGAAATCATAGCTGCCCCAGGCAAATGCAGTATAAAGGCACTGGAAGAGGATGTCATTGGAGACACCCTGTGGTTGTTCCACAAATTGGTTTCGATTTGCAGTTGAAAACTGATACAGATGCTGGTTTCACAGGAATTGCTAGGACTAAATCTTTGCATCCATTCCCCAAGGCAACTGGAAGAATAACTGCGCCATGAAGAGTGTGAAAAAATTTAGCATATTGTTTAGGAGGTGGCCATGACGGCAGGACTTTGCAGTTTTGCAGGCATGAAAATGTCATCAGATGGAGAAGAACATCCTGTGCTGAACACAGATTGCATCAGTCTTCCCTCTCTTATCCCCCCCCCCCCCCCCCATTTTTATATGCTGGGACACAGTTGGAATCTTAAGGCTGCAAAACTTTAGTAAAATGACTGAAATTCAGGAGGGAGAGAGAGAGAAGAAGAAAAAAACTACTTAACACAAACCAGACTTTTGAAATGTTTGCGAGACTGTGATTCTCTGAGATTCCAAAGAGGAAAATAGCAAAGCAGATTGTAGAAAAATACCTGTTCATGGGGAAGCCACGAACTTGGGTTTCGAGTAGGGCTATCAAATACAAGGTTGTAGTAGTTAAACATACAGATGGACATGGTGGCTCAGTGGCTAAGATGCTGAGGTTGTCGATCATAAAGGTCAGCAGTTTGGTGGTTCGAATCCCTAGCGCCGAGTAAAGAAGTGAGCTCCCGTGACTTGTCTCAGCTTCTGCCAACCTAGCAGTTCAAAAGCATGTAAAAATGCAAGTAGAAAAATAGGGACCACCTTTGGTGGGAAGGGAACAGCATTCCGTGCACCTTCAGCGTTTAGTCATGCTGGCCACATGACTATGGAGATGTCTTTAGACAGTGCTAGCTCTTCGGCTTTGAAACAGAGATGAGCACCGCCCCCTAGAGTCGGGGACTACTAGCACATATGTGTGAGGGGAACCTTTACCTTTTACCTTTAAACATACAGGATATAGAATGACAGAGTTGGAAGGGACCTTGAATGTTTTCTAGTCCAACCTCCTGCTCAAGCAGGAGATCCTATACCATCCTGAACAAATGACTGTCCATCTCTTCTTAAAAACTTCCAGTGATGGAGCACTCAAAACTTTTGGAGGCAAACTCTTCCACTGATTAATTGTTCTCTGTCCGCATGCCTGTTTTCAGCTTCTGAGCCGTTATCTCATTTGCAAAAGCTCCCGAATAAATTTAAAGCATTTTTATACTGATCCTTTCCAAATTGCATATTGCAAAACTTCAAGTGGATCCATTGGAATCCAATCAAGTGAGTCATGGGGCTAAGAATAGGATTCAGAAAAAGCATCCAAGAGGATCAAAGTGGATAATTCTGGCTTGGCAATTAAAGACAATTTTGCAATGAAAAAGGATTATATATTTTTTTATAAACCATGATGCCTAAGTAGTCCAATCTTTACAAGGAACATTCCATTAAAGAGAACATCCCACAATTGCCCTGGAAACTGGTTAAAATTAAGCATCAGATAAAACATCTTTTATTGGCAAGAGTTTCAAATATGGTCTGGGAACAAAACTATCTGGCTATTTTTAACAAAGCCCCTCAAACCATACAATTTTGGACTGCACTTCCTATAACACATAATCCATAATATGATTTGTTTATTCTTGGCAATGTGTAGATTCAGCCACTATGAGTTAAAATCCATTGTTCATGGCAGAATAGAATAGAATAGAATTCCATTCCATTCAATTCTTTATTGGCCAAATGTGATGGACACCCAAGGAATTTGTCTTTGGTGCCTATGTTCTTATAGTGTACATAAAAAAAAGATACATTCCTCACAAAGCATAAGGTACAACACTTAATGATAGTCATTGGGTACAAATAAGCAATCAAATCATACTAGGAAACAATCAATATAAATCGTAAGGATACAAGCAACAAAGTTACAGTCATACGGTCATATGTGGGAGGAGATGGGTGATAGGAACCATGAGAAGATTAATAGTAATAGTAATGCAGACTTAGTCCTATTCTATTCTGTGTTAAATCTTGGAAGCATTCCACGATGATAGTAGGAAGTTATGAACTGGGCAGAGATATCAGTAAACTTCAACAATAACTGGAAACCTTTGGTGGACAGTTTGCGCGAAATAGAGAAAAAGAACCCAAATTATGACATGTGGATTTGATTATGGGTAAAACAACTACTGATTGTTGGGAAAGTTGATTCTACGATGTAGCCCTAAATTAAGAGTTGGATTTAAGTTTTATTTCTATCCTTTGTAACAGAAGTTGGAAGTGACTTTCTTTTAATGCTTTCAGTTTTTTTAAATATAGTTTTTGTTTTTGGCACTCCTGTGCTCTATCTTTCTCTTTATTCATTCTCTTTATTCTTCTTTTTGGCTATTTATGTTTGTTAGTTTTTTATGTTTTACATAATTTAATAAAGTTATTTTTTTATATATATAAAGCAGGGGTCCCCAACCTTTGCAACTTTAAGTCTGAAGGACTTCAGCTCCCAGAATTCTCCAGCCAGCAAGTCCTTCAGACTTAAAGTTGCAAAGGTTGGAGACCCCTGATATAAAGGACATCCATCTTCCAATGTATCTCGGACTGTTTTCAGCTAGATGGCAGCACTCAGCTAATCTTGGCTGCTCTCAAAAGTCGAAGTAGAATTGGGTTGGGTAGAAGGCTTTCAACGAATTACAGGACTACATTTGTTCTTTTTGTGTCTTCTGATCAATGCTGAGTCTTGAACAAGCCCCTGTAATTTTTTTGGGGGGCTAGATTTTGGAAGTGATTGGACAATTCCTTCCTTCCTTCTTGGCTGGCTAGGGGATTCTGGAATTTGAAGTTCGCAATCTTAAAGTTGCCAAGGTTGAGAAACACTGCTCTAGACCAAACTGGATAATGATGAGGATGATGATAGAGAATGAGGAGAGGGAGGGGGGGAGGAGGAGAAGGAGATGTGTAGGAAGTTAGAACCCCTCTCCTAGAAAAGTGAAATAGTCTAGGAAATATTTTTTTAAAAACAGAATAGTATATTTCCCTGGGTGAGAAATGTAGAAACATGTTTTTAGGCAGGAAACAGACTCACTCTTAATAGCCCCCACCATCCTCAATATCCCATAGTAGACGTCGGTGCTTAAGAGATAAAGAGATAGCTAGGTCGGTGATGGAGAACCTATGGGACGCGTGCCAGAAGTGGCACACAGAGCCCTCTCTGTGGGCACACACACCATTGCCAGCTGGTCTTCACGGGGGCTGGAGCATGGAAAAACAGCCTGAAAAGGGTCAAAAACCAGACCATTTTCAGGCTGTTTTCGGGCCAAAAATGGCCCCAAAACACCATAAAAATTGCTGGGAAAACAGCCTCAAAACAGCCCAAAAACGGCCTCAAAACAACCCCAAAATGACCAAAAGCCAGGCATGCACGCACCAGCTAGCTGGCCTTCGGGTTTACAGGGCTACGGGGCACACACATGCACCCTTGTTCTGGTTTGGGCACTTGGTGCTGAAAAGGTTCACCATCACTGAGCTAAGTCTATTCCTAGGCAAATGCGCTCACCCAAGATCCAACAAAGGTAGGATTAGTCTTCTACCCATCTAGCAACAGAACTCACCACATGGCACCTGGGGAGATTGCATCACTCAGCCAGATTCAACCATGCTTGGGATTCAAGACACTACAAAGTTACCCCTGCATGGCCGTGTGGGAGTCTGACAACCAATCAGAGTACATGTCTTACACAGGAACAGGAAGCTCCAAGGCAGGGCCCAAGAGGGGGTATAAATATATCCCTCTCTCCACTCCATGTGCTTTTTCTTTGCGCAGGACCAAAAAACACATGTGCTCTTGTCCCCCATGAAACCATCTTTCCAAGCAGCCTCCATGTTTCCAGTGTCTTTCTTCCCACTTGGAACTGAACCCAGAAGGACATTTTTTCCAACAGTACATGAACAATAAATTGGCTTAACTGGAAATTAATGCTTAGTCTCGATTCTTTGGGCTGGACAGTTATGCCCTTCTGAAAGCATCTTCCCCCAGCTGCATTAAAGTACAATCTGCCCCTCTGCAAGGTGAAATTGTCAATTGAGGAAGCCTCCATCCCATCACACAGCCCCTTGCAGCAGGGGTGAAGTCCAGCAGGTTCTGACAGGTTCTGGAGAAGAGATAGAGGAAATTTTGAGTAGTTCGGAGAACTGGCAAATGCCACCTCTGGCTGGCCCCAGAGTGGGGTGGGAATGGAGATTTTGCAGTATTTTTCCTCTGGAAGGTTACTGTAAAACATTTGATTCCCTCCTCAGCTCTGTCCTCCCTCCCTCCCTCCCTCCCTCCTCAGCTCTTTCTTTCCTCCCTCCCTCCTCAGCCCTTTCCTTTCTTCCTTCCTTCCTTCCTTCCTTCCTTCTTCCTTCCTTCCTTCCTTCCTTCCTTCCTTCCTTCCTCCTCAGCCCCTTCCTTCCTTCCTTCCATCCTCCTCAGCCCTTTCCTCCCTCCCTCCTCAGCCCTTTTCTTTCTCCCTCCCTTCTCAGCTCTTTCCTTCCTTCCTTCCTTCCTTCCTTCCTTCCTTCCTTCCTTCCTTCCTCCTCAGCCCTTTCCTCCCTCCCTCCCTCCTCAGCCCTTTTCTTCCTCCCTCCCTCCTCAGCTCCTTCCTTCCTTCCTTCCTTCCTTCCTTCCTTCCTTCCTTCCTTCCTTCCTTCCTTCCTCCTCAGCCCTTTCCTCCCTCCGTCCCTCCTCAGCTCTTTCCTTCCTCCCTCCCTCCCTCCCTCTTCAGCCCTTTCCTTCTTCCCTCCTTCCTCAGCCCTTTCCTCCCTCCCTCCTTTTCTCCCTTCCCATTTCTACCTCACTCAACTTCCAAAATGCTGGCTTTAAATTTTCCCCGTAATTCAGAGTTCCCCAAACTACCCAGTAACTTCCTTTTTTGGAACTGGTTCCAAATTTCAGGAAGAAACCCCCCCACCCCGACCTCATTATTCCATTCTGAGAGTTAGGTAGGGTTTTGAGGGTTGTTATTTTTTTTCCATTTTTTCTGCTGGGTAATCTCCTGAGGCTTTCAATATCCTTGGAAAACACTGAAGTCCTAAAAGGCCTTGTGCTAATGGGGAGCATCCGAGAGGCAGGGCGGGGGGAGGAGAGGAGAAAGTGGCCTAAGTAGCCGAGGAAGAGACCGGGGCCAAAGACATTGTGTTGTCCTTGAAGGACACTCCTTTCCTCTTCGAAAGGAAACCTGAGAACTGAACCCTCCTGACTGTACAGTCGAAGAATTTCATGTCTCCAGGCTACGTCTCATTAAATCTATAAGGTAGATCAGTAAGAGCATTACTGTTTTGCAGACAAAATCATTAAAAGGAGGAAGGAGATGGAAGGCAATCCGTGCAAACCACCATGATGTAAACCAGGGATGAAATCCAGTAGGTTCTGACAGGTTCTGGAGAACCGGTAGCGGAAATTTGGAGTAGTTCAGAGAACTGGCAAATGCCACCTCTGGCTGGCCATGCCCCCAGCTATTCTCTGCATCCCGAGTCCCAGATGATCGGAAGGGAATGGAGATTTTGCAGTATCCTTCCCCTGCCACGCCCGCCACACCACGCCCATTAAGCTTGTTGTTTGTTGGTCCTGATAATGGCTTAGCACAATATGCCAACCCACCCAGTTGTAACTTATGACTGTAACTTTGTTGCTTGTATCCTTACGATTTACATGGATTGTTTCCTAGTATGATTTGATTGCTTATTTGTAACCTCTGACTATCATTAAGTGTTCTACCTTATGATTCATGACGAATGTATCTTGTCTCTTTATGTACACTGAGAGCACCTGCACCAAAGACCAATTCCTTGTGTGTCCAATCACACTTGGCCAATAAAGAATTGTATTGTATTGTATTGTATTGTATTGTATTGTATTGTATTGTATTGTATTGTATTGTATTGTATTGTATTGTATTGTATTGTATTGCATTGCATTGCATTGCATTGCATTGCATTGCATTGCATTCTATTCTATTCTATTCTATTCTATTTTCCAATATCCTATCCTATCTTTCATTCCAATATTCTGTTCTGTTCTGTTCTATTCTATTCTTCATTCCAATATCCTACCCTACCCTACCCTACCCTATTCTATCCTAACCTTTCTTTCATTCCAATATTCTATTCTATTCTATTCTATTCTATTCTATTCTATTCTACTCTATTCAACAACCCATGATTAAAACGAATCCCAGTGTAGGGTAATCACGTGTCAGCTCTTTGCTTGGATCTGCTGCTGCTTCAATCCTTTCTCTGGCTTTCCGATGTAGCCACGGCCTCGCCATGCTCCTGTCCCAGCCGAAGATGCCAAGCGCTCCTGTCTACAGCCACTGAAAGCCTCCTGGCCCTCGAAATTAAGGCACAATTGATTTTTCCCATTAGCCAGCCCAGGTCTGGCTTGGGTGGTGCGGAGAAAAACGAAGGGCCTGCTGAATAATTCAGGAGATGAGATGACAAAGTCCTTCCTTGCTCTCTCCACAGGCACCGCAACACAAGGGCATCACAACCGCCGCTCTGCTCTCCACCCAAGTTACAGGTCAAGAAGAGGAACCCAGGAGAGGCACCGAGGGCCTGCTTCTTTCTTGCATTTATCTCCCATCTCCCACCGCAATGAACCCATAGGATAGACACCAGAGGTGAGTTCCCACCGGTTCGGCCCGGTTCGGCTGAGTAGGTAGTAACTCAGCCTGCCACGCCCCTGAACCGGTTCTATCAGCGGCAGGCCCATCTTGATTTCTTCATTGAAGAAATTTAATTTCTCCCCCTTTTTCTAACATCGTGCGCATGCGCAGATCTTTTTAGGTGCAGATGGGCAGAGTTGAAAATGCACCTTTGGGACATAGCTTTGACTCTATGGACCGTTGTTGGCAAGGTGATGTCTCTGCTTTTTAATATGTGTAGGAAGTTCGCACCCACCCCTCTGCTAGAAAAAGGAAATCTCCTGGGAAATATTGAAAAGGCAGAATATGATATTTTTCCTGGATCAGAAAGGGAGAAACAGGTTCTTAGGCAGGAAACAGGCTCACTCTTCATAGCCCCCACCTTTGTCAATGGGCCATTAAAAGGCCCGAGGCAGTCTATTCTACATAACAAAGATTCCCCCTTTGGCTCAAGGGTGACAAGATTAAGGCAGGATAGCATTAGCCCTTTACCCATCTCACCAGAGGGCACCTGGGAAGAAGCAAGGCTCGACGAAACCTGGACTCAAAGCACAGCCTACAGGGTTGCTCCTGCATGGCCCCATGGGAGTCTGACGACCAATCAGAATACAAGCTCAAAGGCCAGAAAGGGCATAAAACCAAGGACTTTCAGAATGTCTGCCTCTCTTTTCTTCTTCACCCAACATCTGGAAGGATGTGATTTCCACCTTTTCTGTTCAAGAGCTCAAGACATGCCATCCTTTCCACCATTAAACCATCTTGCCAAGCAGCCTCCGTGTTTCCAGTGTCTTTCCCCCCACTTGCAACTGAACCCAGAATGACTTTCTTTCTTTCTTTCTTTCTTTCTTTCTTTCTTTCTTTCTTTCTTTCTTTCTTTCTTTCTTTCTTTCTTTCTTTCTTTCTTTCTGTCTGTCTTTCTTTCTTTCTTTCTCCTTCCTTCCTTCCTTCCTTCCTTCCTTCCTTCCTTCCTTCCTTCCTTCCTTCCTTCCTTCCTTCCTGTCAAGCCATTAAACCATCTTTCCAAGCAGCCGCCATGTTTCCAGTGTCTTTTTCCCCACTTGGAACTGAACCCAGGAGGTCTTTCTTTCTTTCTTTCTTTCTTTCTTTCTTTCTTTCTTTCTTTCTTTCTTTCTTTCTTTCTTTCTTTCTTTCTTTCTTTCCCCTCCTTCCTTCCTTCCTTCCTTCCTTCCTTCCTTCCTTCCTTCCTTCCTTCCTTCCTTCCTTCCTTCCTTCCTTCCTTCCTGTCAAGCCATGTGGTCCTGTCCACCGTTAAACCATCTTTCCAAGCAGCCTCCATGTTTCCAGTGTCTTTTTCCTCACTTGGAACTGAATCCAGAAGGACATTTCTTCCAACATATGCTTGTCAAGTTTTGGACTGAGAAAAGCTGAGTCATCGAGCGGGTTTGAAGCTCCAGTTTTCCCATTTGCCGTTTAACCCAAAGTTTGTCAACTTTGGCTACTTTAAGACACGAGGACTTCAACTCCTCTGTTGCTTTCCCCTGGTTTTTGCAGGTCTTTGGGCCATTGTAAACGAAATGGGGTTTTTTTTGCCCTTAGGTTGCAAGATTTTCATACGGTATTGTTTGTAGTTTTGATATGTAAATATTTGCGGGGACTGGTTGGCTTTGAAGTTCTGGCACATTCATTATTTTGAATCTGTTTGTTCGTTGTGGCACTCAGTTGAAAGATGCAGCCTCTTCGTAATTATTTAAATCTGGTCTTATTTGATTCCCCCAAAATTGGAAGAGGAATCAGTGCTTAGTACTCAATGCAAAAGGACTTTTATGGGCTTTTTTTTTGATTGAGAATAAATAAAAACAAATGGATAATTTCTTGATTAAAAAGTATGCTTACAGGAAAAAGAGAATGATGAGATGTAAATTAATTTAGAAGGGTGAAAATTAACTATTTAGATTTAGATTTTAGATTTTATTTAATTTTTATACCGCCCTACTCCCGAAGGACTCAGGGCGGTGTATAGCCAAAATAAAACACAGATATACAAAAGTTAAAATAGTTTAAAAACATATTAAATAATTTGGCCTCTCATAAGATTAAAAACCAACAAACCCCAATTAAAATTAATAAAAATTCGTATTTATGCCAGCCCGGCTTGTTGAAAAAGAAAAGTTTTGAGAGCACGGCAGAAGGTGCGTAGGTCAGGGATAGTTCTTAATTCCGGGGGCAATTCGTTCCAGAGGACAGGGGCTCCCACGGAGAAGGCTCTCCCCCTGGGTGTCGCCAGTCGACATTGTTTAGCCGACGGCACCAGGAGGAGACCCTCTCTATGGGAGCGTATGGGCCGGTGGGAGGCTCTCGGTGGCAGAAGGCGATCTCGTAGGTACCCAGGTCCTAAGCCATGGAGCGCTTTAAAGATTTCATTTCATTTATTAGATTTCTCTCCCGCCCTATCTCCCAAAAGAGGGACTCAGGGCGGCGCACAGGGACTTAAAAACCAACAATACAAATAGTACAAATTCTACAAAATTTAAAACTACTATTAAACAATTTAACCCGTGCTAAAAAGAGACAGTTAATTTAAAACCCAAATCTAATAAAACATGGTTGTAGCAGCTATGCCAGGCTGGCCATACGGAAAAATAGGTTTTTAAAGTCCGGCGGAAGAGGCGAAGGTCGGTGATAGTCCGGAGGTCTGGGGGGAGGTCATTCCAGAGGGCGGGGCCTGCCACAGAGAAGGCTCTTCCCCTGGGCGTCGCCAGCCGGCATTGTCCGGCGGACGGCACCCTAAGGAGGCCCTCCCTGTGGGAGCGGACAGGTCGAGTGGAGGTATGCGGTAGAAGGCGGTCCTGCAAGTAACCAGGCCCACTGCCATGGAGCGTTTTAAAGATGGTAACCAACACCTTGAATCACACCCGGAAAACCACCGGAAGCCAGTGTAGATCGCGCAGGAGGAGTGTTACATGGGAGCGTCGCGTCGCCCCCATAATTACCCGCGCGGAGGCATTCTGGACCAGTTGGAGCCTCCGAGTGCTCTTCAAGGGGAGCCCCACGTAGAGAGCATTACAGTAGTCCAGACAGGAAGAGACGAGGGCGTGAGTGACTGTGTGTAGGGCATCCTGATCTAGAAAATTAACTATGTTAATCTCCAAAGAAGATTGGAAGTCAATTCTTTAAATATATTTTTTCTCCTTCTCTTTTCCTTTTCTCTTTCTCTTCCCCCCTTCTCTTTGTTCACTTCTCTTCTTTTTACTATTTTTGCTTTTACTTTTGTTGTCGCTGTGAACTTTGACAAAGTTTTATACACATGCGCATGCACACAAACACACTCCTCAATGTTCAGGGAGCACCTGCTTTTAGGCACCTCCGTTTCCAAATTCAATCCGAAGCTCTCTCCGGTTCATTGATTGGAGGCCAGGATAATGGCGGTTGCGTCAATCCACTTTCTGCAGTTTCCATCTCTTTCTTGCAAGATATATTATTAAACTCATCTTTTGGCTCCTGCGGCATATCAATACCCCAGGGCTTGGCACTGACTGGCATTACAGGGAATGTATTAGAGGCACCAGAGTTCCTTTTTGTCAAAGAGCCGGCCTCACAAGCAACCCCCTCGGTGGGACTTTGTAAAAGCCCATCAAAAGCCAAACAAACATTTCTCAGAAGACGCTCAGCTTTGTTGCAACATGACGAGGCTTCTGAAGGCCATCTGAAGAATTGTTTTTCCCTCTGGTTATTCGACCTTGGCAACCGTTTGCTTTCAATTATGCCCCTCTTCTGATCAATCTGGGCCAGAACAGAGAGACAGAAGAATGACGAGTTGAAGTCCACACATCTTTAAAGAGCCAAGGTTGAGATGCGCTGGTCTAAGCACTGGCCCAATATTTGAAGGGTGTGGGCCAGGGTTGCTCCCAGCATTACAGCCGGTTCAAAAAAGTTTGCTTAACGCACATGCACATTTGCAACTAAAAAGGTCTGTGCATGGACAAAACGTTAGAAAAGGGAAAAGAAAATACATCTCTGCAGTGAAAATTGTTCTGCGCATGCAGAACAGAACCAAAAATCAAGATGGCGCCACTGTAGGAGAACCGGTGGCTGGCCTGGGTCACTGCTGGTTCTAGCGGCTGAACCGGTCCGAACCGGTAGGAACCCACCTCTGGTGTGTGTGTGCCATAAAGAAGAGGGGGTCAAGCTATTCTCCAAAGCAGCTGAGGGTAGGACAAGAAACGATGGGTGGGAACGAACCAAGAAGAGAAGCAACCTAGAACTAGGGAGACATTTCCTGACAGTGAGGACAATGAACCAGGCTTGCCTTCAGAAGTTGTGGGAGCTTCATCACTGGAAGCTGTCAAGAACAGGCTGGACACCAGGGGTGGGTTCTTGCCAGTTCCAAGCTCTTCTAGAGAAGAGGTTCCACAAATCTCCAGGGCCGTTTAGAACCGGTTCCAGCTCCCTCCCCCCCGCCCGTCCGCCCATCATCAAGAGGAAGAGCGAGAGGAGGAATTCTGGGAGTGGAAGTCCACAAGTCTTCAAGCTGTCAAGTTTGAACACCCCTGGGGTTTTTTCCCCCCTATAGGGTTAGGGGTGCAAGGGTCTTGTAAATGGACAGCTTTAAGACTTGCGTGCTTCAAATGCCAGAGTTCCTGAGCCAACATGACTGGAGGAGGAATTCTGGGAGTTGAAGTCCACAAGTCTTAAAGCTGTCAAGTTTGAACACCCCTGGGGTTTCTTTTTCCCTAAAGGGTTAGGGGTGCAAGGGTCTTGGAACTTGTCAGCTTGAAGACTTGCGTGCTTCAAATGCCAGAGTTTCTGAGCCAACATTTTGGTTGCTAAGCAAGAGCGTTGTTAAGTGAGCTTCATTGCATTTTACAAGTTGGCCACACCCACCAAGTCACATGGCTGCCAAGCCACTCCCACCCAGTCACATGGCCGGCAGGTCACTCCCACAAAGCAGGACACACCTACAGAAGAGGTTCTAAAAATGTTTGAAACCCACCACTGCTGGACAGCCACGTATCTGGAATGGTATAGGGCAGTGATGGTGAACCTTTTCACCATTGAGTGCCCAAACCCGAAAACCAGCTGACTGGCACGGGCATGCCTCTTTGGTCATTTTCAGGCCATTTTTCAGGCCAGTTTCACCCCAAAAACGGCAAAGAAATCAGCCGACATAATGGTCCTGAAAATGGTCCTGAAAATGGCCTGAAAAGCAGCCTGTTTTGGGGGCATTTCTGGCCATTTTATGGGCCGTTTTCCGGTGCTCCAGCGCTCACGAAGACCAGGTGCTGGAAACCAAAAGAGCAGCTGTTGAGAGCATGCGTGCCCACAGAGAGGGCTCTGCGTGCCAACTCTGGCATGCGTGCCGTAGGTTCGCTATCATGGGTATAGGGTCTCCCACTTGAGGAAGGGGCTGGAGTAATAGACCTCCAAGGGCCGCTTCCCAACTCTTTTATTCTTTTATTCTGTTCTGTTATTCTCCAAAGCTAATGAAGGCAGGCCAAGAAGGACTAAGGGAGACATGATAGCAGTCTTCCAATATCTCAGGGGCTGCCCCAAAGAAGAGGGAGTCCAGCTATTCTCCAAGGCACCTGAGGGCAGGACAAGAAGCAATGGGTGGAAACTAATCAAGGAGAGAAGCAACCTAAAACTAAGGAGGAATTTCTTGACAGTGAGAACAATGAATCAGTGGAACAATTTGCCTTATGGGCAGTTCATCACTGGAGGTTTTGAAGAAGACGTTCATTTGTTTGGAATGATATCGGGTCTTCTGCCTGAGCAAGGGGTTGGACTAGAAGACCTCCAAGGTCCCTCCCAACTCTGTTATTCTGTTATTGTGTTAAACCCTGGCAGAAGATTTTCAGGAGTCTCTATGCAGCCTGTTTTGGGTGCCAGGTAAATGCAGGGTAGGCGCTAAGGCTGTGGGAGGGTGAAAAACGGGCCACCCGGAAGTTCCCGAAGTCCAGAAATGGGCCTGCTTCTGGCCTTCGGAGGGCCTCCGCAGCCCAAGGGAGGGCTGTTTTTGCCCTCCCGAAGGCTTGAGGAGAGCCTCTGGAGCTGGGGAGGGTGAAAATGCCACCCTTCTCTGTGGTGCAGGAGACTGAGTAGGCCACGCCCACCATAGCCATGCCTACCCAGCCACCGGTCAGGGGTGGGATTTTCAATCCCACCCCTGACTGTAAATTATTATTACCTTTCCTCATAAGACACTCTTGTGTGCTCCCATCAACCTTAGGATGACTAAATGTTGACTCTGATTCATGGGGGCGGGGGGGCCGGCGTGGCTAAGGCCATTGGCAGTTTGCCACAAGAATAGAATAATGGAATGAGAATGGAATGGAATAGGAGTCAGAGTAGAATCGAATCGAATCGAATAATGAAATGAGAATGGAATAGAATAATGGAATGAGAATGGAATGGAATAGAATAGGAGTCAGAATAGAATAGAATAGAATAACAGTGTTGGGAGGGACCTTTGAGGTCATCTAGTCCAACCCCCTGCCTAGGCAGGAAGCCCTATACTGTTTCAGACAAATGACAACTTCTTAAAGACTTCCAGTGTTGAGAAAGCCTCCGTCAAGCCCCTGGATATTGACCCCGCCTCCTGGGAAACCCTGGCGCAAGATCGATCGACATGGCGCACGCTGATCTACCAAGGCTGCCAGACATCTGAAGACAGAAGGACAACCATAGCACAAGAGAAGCGAGCACTCCGCAAAGCCAGAGCTGCCAATGCTGCAACAGTGGTGCCCACACATGTCTGCCCGACATGTGGCAGACCATTCCGTGCCCATCTAGGCCATGCCAGGCACTTGTGGACAATTTATGGACAAACCCACAACCTGTTAGATGTCAAGGCCCTCTTCGAACACACTGGACAAACATCATCAATTATTCTGCTGCAAATTGTTATTACCTTTCCCCATTAGATGCTCTTGTGTGCTCCCATCAACCTTACGATGACTAAATGTTGACTCTGATTCACGCAAGGGGCTAAGGCAGGGGTGGGCACACTTTGCAACTTTAAGTCTGAAGGACTTCAGCTCCCAGACTTCTCCAGCCAGCTTTGCTGGCTGGAGAAGTCTGGGAGCTGAAGTCCTTCAGACTTAAAGTTGCAAAGTGTGCCCACCCCTGGGCTAAGGCCATTGCTGGTTTGAATCAAATCTCTTCGAATCAAATCCAGCATTTCTTGGGGATCCAGTTGAGTTAAGACCTCCTTTTGATGCCCTGTAACCCAATTTAAGGGGACGCGATGGCTCAGTGGTTAAGACGCTGAACTTGTCGATCAGAAAGGTCGCCAGTTCGGCGGTTCGAATCCCTAGCTCAGTGTAACGGAGTGAGCTCCCGTGATTCGTCCCAGCTTCTGCCAACCTAGCAGTTCGAAAGCACGTAAGAAGTGCAAGTAGCAAAAATAGGAACCACCTTTGGTGGGAAGATAACAGCACTCCATGCCCCTTCGGCGTTGAGTCATGCCGGCCACATGACCACGGAGACGTCTTCGGACAGCGCTGGCTCTTCGGTTTTGAAACGGAGATGAACACCGCCCCCTAGAGTCGAGAACGACTAGCACATATAAGCCTTTACTTTAATGTCATCCAGGGCATAATTCCTTAGAAGTACATGCCTGCGTGATCGATCAGAGACCACCCCCTAGAGTCAGGAACAACTAGCACATATTTGCAAGGGGAAGCTTTACCTTTATCTCACTTTAGCCAATCCAGTTTTCCAGTTATGGTTATCGTCATGTGTCTTCCCTTCCTTCAGGCGAGGCTGCTGTCAAAAGCTCCAGAGTATGAATACCTAAAAAGGGGGTGGAGCACCCCATTGCTCCAGCCTCCAGAGACTGGTCATCCCGAGAGACACCCCCCCCCCCTTCACTTCTCTCTAAGAGAGCAGGAGAGAGAGGCACGAAGGCTGCTCTTCAGTCTTCAAGGCATGTGGACCAGAACTGCAGCAGGGGAAGAGTTAACCCTCCAGCCTCACCGCGTGAAGCTGGAGCTATTAATACCCTGCCTGCTTTATCTGTCAGAGAGAGCTGGCGGCTCGGTCAACCAGACAGCCCTGCGAATCTCTCTCGGTCTATTCAGCAGGTCTTGAAGTTTTGATTCCCAGGGCAAAAGAGAGAGAGAGAGAGAAAGAGGACTGGGAGCATGGAAGTCAGTCTTGGCTGCCCAGGGTGACTCCTTCCCTTCCATCCTCTTCTGCGTGCATGCATGCACAGGCAGACACATAATTCCTCTCTCTCTCTCTCACTCACACATTCATAGAGGTGCTACCTTTTCCCAAGGCATCACTTCTCCTCTTCGTAACCAAGAGGTCCAGAGGGTAGAGCTGGCTGCCTCCACCTGAAAGGGAAAAGAAAACTTTCCATAAGGCAAGTTGTCCTGGGATGTCCGGAAGACCAGAGGGCAAAGTCTGGCTCGGCTGAATTGGGACTTTCCCCATCGTCTCCATCAGAACCAGAATCAGCAAAGACAAAACATCTCCAGCAGGTGGTAACCGACTTTTTTGGGAAGTGACCCAGCAGAGACATGGGAGAAATCTCAGGAGGCTTCGTCAAGCTTTCTGGCTGAAGATCGAGAACTTCCTCGACGTCTTCTCTGGTTCTAGAACAAGGTCTCTTTGGAAGCCCATGCTTGCAACCGACAGGCCGTTGCAAGGTTGAACAAGAGGAGAAGACACAGAACAGAAGCAGGGGCCTCTCCGTTCGGCGGCAGAGAAGACCTCGACGTCAAAGGTTCTCCAAGGAAGAGCACCCTCAAAAACCTGCTAAGCAAGGTCTTCTGAAGGTGGCCCTGATTTTCAAGGAAAAGCCGTTCCTCAATGGAAGCCGGGACCTGCCAAGGAATTCGCTAGATACCCACAAAGCAACCGGCTCTCCAAGCTCCTGATTTCCATCCCCAGCAGAGCAGCCCCACAACAGGCGGGGCTGGGGGAACCTTTTGCACCCTGGAAGGAGCAACGGGACACTGGAGAAGCGAAGGCGTGAAATGTTTGCCCGCAGAAGCTGGGCCAGAAGGACAGCTGAGCGTGGAGGGCCCATCCCGTCCCTCGCAAAATGCTGATGTCTGTCAGGTGTGGCCTGGCCAGAATCGCCCCTTGCCTTGCTTCCTCGGGGAGATGGATTCCTTCTGCTTCACCTGCTTTCAGAAGGAGGAGCTCCAGCCTTTGCAACCCAACAGGTAGGGGCCCCAATTTCCTCTGTGCGCATGTGCAAAGCGCGGTGGGAAAATCTGCAGGAGTTGAGATGTTCCAATGTTGGGGTAGAAGGTCAGAAATAAGGAAATCCTAACCCTTGATCCCAGACTCCACCGTGCAGGAAGGGTGGTTATCATTACGAATGATTTTATTTTATTTTATTGACTTTATTTATTTCATCAAGCATGTATTAGATCAGGGGTCTCCAACCTTTGCAACTTTAAGTCTGAAGGACTTCAGCTCCCAGACTGAAGTCCTTCAGACTTAAAGTTGCAAAGGTTGGAGACCCCTGTATTAGATGACATATGGAAGTATAAGCATGATTTGAATATAGGAAACGGATATGAATAAAAGGGAGCATTAGGGCAGGTACGGTAGGCACATTGGTGTGCTTATGCACACCCCCTTTATGGACCTCTTAGGAATGGGGTGAGGTCCACAGTGGACAGTCTAAGGTTAAACTTTTGGGGGTTTGGGGAAGAAACCACAGAGTCAGGTAGAGCATTCCAGGCGTTGACCACACTCTGTTGCTGAAGTCGCATTTTCTGCAGTCGAGTTTGGAGTAGTTTACTTTGAGTTTGTATCTATTGTGTGCTCGTGTATTGTTGTGGTTGAAGCTGAAGGTAGGACATTGTAGAAGATAATTTTATGTACCACGCTTCGGTCAGACCGAAGGCAGTGTAATTCTAAGTTGTTTAAGCCGAAAATTTCAAGGCTGGTGGCATCAGGGATTCTGTTGCGAGCAGAGGAGTGGAGTTGTCTGTACATGCTCAGGGACACTATTGCCCATCCTAGAAAAACAATCTGATGTTGGATATCCATTTGTCTGAAGTAGGTTTCCTACCTAAGAGGGGGTTGGTCTAGAAGACCTCCAAGGTCCCTCCCAACTCTGTTATTCTAATTCTAATACCAAGAACTGCCTGCTCTGAAGGATGCAATGGGAACCCATTGCACATAGCACACCAAGCCCACCGGCTACCTTTTTAGCTTAGCAATTTGGGTCGGTCTAGATTGCAGGCTAAGGGGGACGCAGTGGCTCAGTGGCTTAGACGCTGAATTTGTCGATCAGAAAGGTCGGCAGTTCGAATCCCTGGCACCACATAACAGAGTGAGCTCCCGTGACTTGTCCCAGCTTCTGCCAACCTAGCAGTTCGAAAACACGTAAGAAGTGCAAGTAGAAAAATAGGAACCACCTTTGGTGGGAAGGGAACAGCATTCCGTGCGCCTTCAACATTGAGTCACGCCGACCACATGACCACGGAGACGTCTTCGGACAGCGCTGGCTCTTCAGCTTTGAAACGGAGATGAGCACTGCCCCCTAGAGTCGGGAACGACTAGCACATATGTGCAAGGAGAACCTTTACCTTTAGGTTGCAGGCTGTGAATGCAAAACGCGAAGTTAGCCGGATAAACCCTGGTTCAGAAGCCTGTTGAAACTTCTCAGAGGCGAAGAGTTGCCATGGTTCTCTCTGCAGAGATTGAAGCTTTGCGCTTTTTCAATCAGAGACCAGAGATGACATCACTCCTGACTCTTCTCAGTCACCAACAGAGTCGATGTAACCAGGTTGTCCGATTCCTCCAACTCATTCATCTCCTCTTTTTCCCTAGAGCAACAATGGTTCAGGGGGGGGGGGAGCCCCTGGGCGTGATGTTGCTTACCTACTTATGTATGTATTGGTATCCCCTCCCCTTTATTATTTTTACAAATAACTCAAGGTGGCGAACGTATCCAGCACGCCTTCCCTCCTCCTCTGATTTTTCCCCAAAGAGAGGATGATTTTTGTGCTGCCTCTGACTAATCCTGAGATCAATCTGCTTTATACTAGTTCAGGGGGTCGGCAACCTGTGGCTCTGGAGCCGCATGCGTACTAGGTCAGTGGTCTGCAAAGTTGGCTCTTTTAAGACGGGTGGACTTCAACTGCCAGAATTTCCCAGCCAGACAGCCAGCAAGGCTGGCTGGAGAATTCTAGGAGTTGGAGTCCACCCGTCTTAAAAGAGCCAACTTTGCAGACCTCTGTACTAGGTGGAGTTGCATGCTGCCTGCAGTGGTTAGAGTGCAGAACTGCTGGTTATTTCTGCTGACTGCCGACTGCCTGCAATTTGGCAGTTTGAACCTCACCAGGCTCAAGGTTGATTCAGCCTTCCGTCCTTCCGAGGTGGGTCAAATGAGGATCCAGATTGTTGGGGGGAAAGAGGCTGACTCTGTAAACCGCTTAGAGGGGGGATGTAAAGCACTGTTAAGCGGTATGTAAGTCTAAAGGCTATTGCTATTGCTCTCCCATGGATGGGGGCTTTGCTTGTTTGCACAGCTCGGTTGCTGGCATGCCACGGATAAGGGCTGGGAGATCCCTATTCTAGACCGACCTCCAGCTCAAAGCAGGCAATTTAATACCATTTCAGACAGATGGTTTGAAACCACAAAGAGTTCAGCTTTGCATGTCGAGTGAATCCCGCCTAAGAAAGGCACGTTAGTGCTGTACAATCAGGCCAGCAGCCAAGCAGGTGTCCCATTGCTGACCCAGCTTTCCCCTTGGCTCAAATTATGAATGACCGGATGGCTGTGGGAGAGCTGAGCCTGCTTGACAGCAGCTTGACCTCTCAGCCAGAAGGTGCTAAAACGCTGAGGAGCTTCAACAAAACCTGTTGGACAGTTGGTGCTCGATTGTCCTCCAAAACTGGGGTCACCAACTGGTGGCCCGTGAGAAAATTTTGGTGGTGGTCCACAGAAAAATTATTTGCATTTTTTATGTTGCACTAAATCAGGGCTCCTCAAACTACTTCCCCTGGGCCAGATACGTGCAATAGAAGTTTGTGTTGCTGCCGAGAGTCTCCCCCTTTGGGGTCTTTTTGTGTGGGTTGGAGTGGGGCAGAAATTCCGACTTGGGGTCTGCTTCAGCCTCCTGGTGGGGGGCTTTGGGCGATGGCTGGAGGGAAGCGCCGCTGGTGGTAAAGAGCCAGAGGGCCTCATTCCAGTGGGACTGCATCATGGTCTGGAACTGGCTGACCATCTCAGCCCACTGAGCCTCCAGGCGCCGGTTCCTGACCTTGCACTCCCGCAGGTCTTCCCTCTGCTTGGAAAGCCCATGCTCCTAGTCCTCGGTGAGGTGCTTCTGTTGAGCCCCCTTCTCGGCCAGATCCAATTTGAACTGAGCTGTTGCGCCAACTCTTTCTCGTGGTGGCTGCTTAGCTCCAGCAACGGCTTCCTGTTGGGGTCCTAAGGAGCCCGGGGTGGGCAGGCGAGGAGTGGCTGGGAGGGCAGGGGCGAGTAGAAGCCAGCAAGGCGCCTCTCGATATGAGTGACACTGAGTTGGCCATGCCCACCCAGTCACATGACCACCTAGCCACATCCACCCACCCAGTCATTAGGCAGATCATATTTGTGGTCGGCGGGGATTTAAAATTATGAATTTAGAGGTCCCTGGTCCAAAGGTTTAGTGAGCCTGCTCCAGAGCCCATCTTATTCACTTATTAGATTGATCTCCTGTCTTTTCTTCACACTGCCCACACCTCTGCTTAAAATAGCAGTGCGGACTAAGCTTGGAATTCATTTTGGATAGGTGTTGATTTTTCAGAAACGCACCTCTCTCTTACTTGAGCAAAGGTGGATGAAATTGGAAAAGGCTTGAGAGACAGAATGGGGGCAGCAGGAGAGATGAAAAAACATATTTGAGGACAGGAAGAGAGAAGGTGGGTTTTCAAGCACGAGGATTCTTGTAATGCTAAATGGTGCTCCAGTTTCTATCAGGCGTTGCTACTCGAAGCACAAGTGATATTCTGAATCTCCCAAATACTACAGTTCACAGATACTTGCTCCTGGGGAGGAAAACGATGGCAAATCTAGACAGCATCCCCAAAAGCAGAGACATCACCTTGCCAACAAAAGTGCCTCTAGGCAAGGCTCTGGTTTTCCCAGTTGCAATGGATGGCTGTGAAGTTTGGACCATAAGGGAAGCTGAGTGCCAAAGAATGGAGGCCTTTGAAGTCTGGTGCTGGAGAAGACTCCTGCATTGAGTCCCTTGGACTGCAAGGCCATCCAACCGGTCAGTCCTAGAGGAGATCAATCTTGACTGCTCTTCAGAAGGCCAGATCCTGAAGAGGAAACTCAAAGACTTTGGCCACCTAAAGAGAAGGAAGAAGGACTCCCTGGAGAAGAGCCTCATGCTGGGAACGATGGAGGGCAAAAGAAGAAGAAGGGGACGGCAGAGAATGAGGTGGCTGGATGGAGTCAGTGTAAGCTTAAATGGACTCCAGAGGATGGCAGAGGAGAGGAAGGCCTGGAGGAACATTGTCCATGGGGTCACGATGGGTCAGACACGACTTCGCAACTTACAACAACATAGTTCACATGGCCAACCACCCATTCACTGTCCCAAATGTGTTTTTCCAAAAAGCAACTGGACTTTTTCCCCTTGAAAACATTTTGCTTCTCATTCAAGGAGCTTCTTCAGTTCCCACCCCACTCCAGGGGAAGGATACTGCAAAATCCCCATTCTCACTCCAGGGAAAGGATACTGCAAAATCCCCATTCTCACTCCAGGGAAAGGATACTGTAAAATCCCCATTCTCACTCCAGGGGAAGGATACTGCAAAATCCCCATTCCCTCCCCACCCCACTAACCTGCTTTCCAGCTCCGTTCTCCTGTTCAGGGCAACAAAAGAAGATCAGGCTGGGAAGCAGCAGGGGCGTGGCCAGCCTATTTGCCGGTTCTCCCAACTACTCAAAATTTCCGCTACCGGTTCTCCAGAACCTGTCCGAACCGGCTGAATGCCACCTCTGCTTCAAACCGTCACTAAACAAACTGTTGTAGGTCGAGGACTCCCCGAATCTGTCAGGCCCATGTGCATTGTTGTGAGAAACAAATGGGAAAGGCCCCCTTTGCACACCGCCTTCAATTCTTGGACAGAAAGTGCCCAAAATTGCGATGAAAAAAAGAAATGCCTTAAAAATGAACAGAGCAAACAATTTGAGAATTCTACCTCTTTCTGGCCTTCCCGATGATACGCATTAGTGCCGGAGTCTGCAATTGTCAACTTTAATTGAGCGGCTTGGATTACAGGAATTTATTTCTCTTGGGGCCATCTGCGTTAGCAACTGTGTTAGAAGGCTGCAGAGAGGGGACAGGGCTGGATTGAAAGCAGGAAGGAGAAAGACGGAGGAAGAGAAGCAAGCAAGCGGGATGTTGGGGTAAGCACGTCAGCCAGACCCCACTTCGTGTTCAATGTTTACTTCAGCATTGCAAAAAATAAAAAAGGCATTAAGAGTGGTTAACCTAATTTTGCAAAGCTTCTTCTCCAGTAACATTGTACTTCAAACTAAGGCATGCAAAACCTTTGCCAGACCAATCCTTGAATACAGCCTCGTCTGCCTGGAATCCACGCTGAGTATGGGACATTAATATGATCGAGCGAGTCCAGAGGTATTTCACGAGAAGAGTCCTCCGCTCCCCTGCTCACAATAGAAACCCTTAGGCCACCAGGCTTGGAATTTTGAGCTTGGACAACCTGTCCTGGAACTATGCCAATTAAAGTCTGACTTGAACGTAGTACATAAAATTGTCTGCTACAACGTCCTACCTGTCAACGACTACTTCAGCTTCAACCGCAATAATACACGGGCAAACAATAGATACAAACTCAAGGTCAACCACTCCAAACTCGATTGCAGAAAATACAACTTCAGCAACAGAGTGGTCAACGCCTGGAATGCTTTACCTGACTCCGTTGTTACATCCTCCAACCCCCCACAGCTTCAACCTCAAACTGTCTACTGTGGACCTCACCCCATTCCGAAGAGGTCTGTAAAGGGGGGTGCATAAGTGCACCAGCGTGCCTACCATCCCTGTACTACTGTCTCCATTTATTTGTACTCATTTCCTTTGTTCATGTCCATGTTTATACTTATACCTGTTATCTATATTGTTGATTTCTCTTATATATTTATATTGTTTTATGTTTGTATGTTTTATAACCCCCTGTGCACCGCCCCGAGTCCCTTCGGGGAGAGGGAGCGGTATACAAATAAAATTTCATTCATTTCATTCATTCATTCATCTCATATATGTTTGACAAACTAACTAACTAACTAACTAACTAACTAACTAACTAACTAACTAACTAACTAACTAACTAACTAACTAACTGAATATCTGAATATCTGAATATCTGAATATCTGAATAACTAAATAACTAAATAACTAAATAACTAAATAACTAAATAACTAAATAATAATAAAATAAAATAAAATGTTCAAACTCAATCATCAAGTCTCCTTTGGTTTGGAATTGTCTTCTCTGCCCAACTTACCCTACAGGGGTTGGCAACTCTGCCAAGTTTATGACCTGTGGACTATAACTCCCAGAATTCCCGAGCCTCAAGAATTCTGGGAGTTGAAGTCCATGGGTCGTAACGTTGTCATAATTGCTCACCCCTGCTCTGCAGGGTTGTTGTGGCAGGGATGAAAATGGAGAGATGGACACCTAGACTGCCTTGAAACCTCAGAGGAAAGGCAGTCTTGTTTATTTATTTTTATTTATTATATTTATCGATAGCCCACCATTATTATTATTATTATTATTATTATTATTATTATTATTATTATTATTATTATTATTATTATTATTATTATTATTATTATTATTATTATTATTATTATTATTATTACAATACAATACAATACAATACAATACAATAGCAGAGTTGGAAGGGACCTTGTAGGTCTTCTAGTCCAACCCCCTGCGTGGGCAGGAACCTTATACCATTTCAGACAAATGGCTATCTGACATCTTCTTAAAGACTTCCAGGGTTGGGGCATTCACAACTTCTGGAGGCAAGCTGTTCCAGAGGTTAATTGTTCTCACTGTCAGGAAATTTCTCCTTAGTTCTAAGTTGCTTCTCTCCTTGATTAGTTTCCACCCATTGCTTTTTGTCCTGCCCCCAGGTGCCTTGGAGAATAGTTTGACTCCCTCTTCTTTGTGGCACCCTCTGAGATATTGGAAGACTGCTATCATGTCTCCCCTGGTCCTTCTCTTCATCAAACTAGACATACCCAGCTCCTACAACCGTTCTTCATATGTTTTAGTCTCCAGCCCCCTAATCCTCTTGGTTGCTCTTCTCTGCACTCTTTCCAGAGTCTCCACGTCTTTTCTACATCATGGCGACCAAAACTGTATGCAGTATTCTAAGTGTGGCCTTACCAAGGCACTATACAGTGGCATTAACACTTCACGTGATCTAGTGATCTATTATTTTTTTACAAATAACTCAAGGCAGCCAACATACTCCCTTCTCCTCCTATTTTCCCCACAATAACCCTGTGAGGGAGAGGGATTGGCTGCCACAGTAGTGAAGAAACGAGTGCTACAAGACAGCACATTAGGTGACAGAACTAAAGAAAGGAAACACACAGTCCACTTGTCTTTTGAAAAAGCCTCTTTGGGACAACCATGACCTGGACGACTGAGAATCTCCATAGATAACAAAGTCAGGGGTATCCAACCATGGCAACTTTAAGACTTATGGACTTTCCTCCAGGGAATCTGTTGACCCCTTTTCCCCACCTCCTGCATTCAGAGCCTGCCATGTGTGATTGGTCTAGTTCAGGACACGTCTCCCTACATATTAAGAACAGTTCAACATACGAAGACCGGTTGGAGGAAGTGGGTAGGTCTAGCTGAATGAAAAGAAGGACCAGGGGAGACATGACAGCAGTCTTCCAATGTCTCAGGGGTTGCCACAAAGAAGAGGGAGTCAAGCTATTGCCCAAAGCACCTGAGGGCAGGACAAGGAGCAACGGGTGGAAATGAATCAAGGAGGGAAGCAACTTAGAACTAAGGAGGAATTTCCTGACAGAGAAATTAACCAGTGGAACAGCTTGCCACTGAATCAGAGCAAGTAACAAGAGCAAGAGAGGAATTCAAATTGGACTAGAAGACCTCCAAGGTCCTTTCCAACTCTATTCTACTCTACTCTACTCTACTCTACTCTACTCTACTCTACTCTACTCTACTCTACTCTACTCTACTCTACTCTACTCTACTTTTATCCTTATCCTTATCCTTATCCCTATCCTTATCCTTATTTCTTTTCCTATTTCCTTCTGCCCTGATTACTGTATATTTTTACGGGGAAATCAGTGTTGTTTCTGCTTCATTGCACGACTTCAGATTATATTCTGAGAAGAGTGACATTTTCTTTCTTCTCTTCTGCCCTCAGAAACAGCAGGTGATCCCACCACAAATCTTAACAGGTAGCAATTCGCCCCCCCCCTCTCTGTCTCTCTAGGTAGGAGAAAAGATGGGGGGAGGCGAATACATCACCTGCTAATTTTACATGTCGGAAGTGCAAAAAAGACATGCGAATTAGACCCACACGTGCAGATATCAACACACACACACACACACACACACACACACACACACACACACACACAACTGTGCTGCTAGAACTTCACACCCTACGGAGCCAGTAACCGATACGTCGTGGCCCACTTGCCTCTGAACACAGGCAGAGGAGCCTAAAAACAGATTTTTGGAGGAATGGAACAGTTGGTCTTCAGCTCCTTTCCTGGCTGTGAAAGATGGCATCAAGATTGAGGATTAATTGCCATACAGGAAGAAATCCCCACAGTGAGAAAGAGAACCATTTGGCCTATTTTGTCTAAGGCCAAAGCTTCAGGCATAACGCACTGTGGGTATAATCATAGGTTCCCCTCGCACATATGTCCTAGTCGTTCCCGACTCTAGGGGGCGGTGCTGATCTCCGTTTCAAAGCCGAAGAGCCAGCGCTGTCCGAAGAGGTCTCCGTGGTCATGTGGCCGGCATGACTCAACGCAGAAGGTGCATGGAACGCTGTTCCCTTCCCACCAAAGGTGGCTCCTATTTTTCTTCTTGCATTTTTACCTGCTTTTGAGCTGCTAGGTTGGCAGAAGCTGGGACAAGTCGCGGGAGCTCACTCCGTTACGCGGTGCTCGGGATTCGAACCGCTGAACTGCCGAACCTTCTGATCGACACGCTCAACGTCTAGAACTTCCAGGTTTTAGTACAACAGCACCCACAGCAAATCATGGCGTTGCCATAAAATTGGGTTGTGATTTATGACTGTCATGATTTTGCAGCCACAATGGGCAGGCTCCATTTCAGCTGTATGTTGTATTTCCCTCTATTAATCCGATGTAAAATCTGCATGCCTTAAAATCATCTTATAACTTGAATATTGAAGAAGAACTAAAGAGACTCTTGATGCGGGTGAAGGAGGAGAGTGCAAAAGTTGGCGTGAAACTTTAAGAAAATTAAGATCATGGCATCCGGCCCTCTGAATTGCGGGAAATGGAGGTAGGGACCGATTTTATTTTCCTGGGCTCCAAGATCACTGCAGATGGGGACTGCAGCCAAGCAATTAAAAGAGGCTTGCTCCTGGGGAGGAAAGCGATGGCAAATCTAGACAGCATCCTAAAAAGCAGAGACATCAACAAAAGTGCATCTAGTCAAGGCTGTGGTTTTCCCAGTTTCAATGGATGGCTGTAGAAGTTGGACCAAAAGGAAGGTTGAGCGCCAAAGAATGGAGGCCTTTGAACTCTGGTGCTGGAGAAGACTCCTGCATTGAATCCCTTGGACTGCAAGGCCATCCAACCGGTCAGTCCTAGAGGAGATCCACCCTGGCTGCTCTTTAGAAGGCCAGATCCTGAAGAGGAAACTCAAAGACTTTGGCCACCTGATGAGAAGGAAGGACTCCCTGGAGAAGAGCCTCATGCTGGGAACGATGGAGGGCAAAAGAAGAAGAAGGGGACGGCAGAGAAGGAGGTGGCTGGATGGAGTCACTGAAGCAGTCGGCGTGAGGTTCAATGGACTCCAGGGGATGGTAGAGGACAGGAAGGCCTGGAGGAACGTTGTCCATGGGGTCGTGATGCGTCGGACACAACTTTGCAACTAACAACAACAACCTGAATATTGAAGGCTACTTCTAAGAGGAATGGCAAGAGTCTCGTCTAACGCTAACATGAACAAAATTTCCCTGACTTGACGGGGGGGGGGGGGGTCATTTACACTCAGCAGTTGACAACCTGTTGCCTCGTGATGCCATATGCTGAAAATTATCCGACAATTATGAAGTATTCAGCTCGTGCAGAGGGTGGTTGGCTCAATTCGGGCTTCGCATGATGATGTGTGAACTCACAACTCAGCCGCTCTGGCTTTATTCAATTAAATCACAGGAGCGCAACGCATGAGTCCACCAGCCAAACCAATTTGCAGAATTATTTCAGAGGTGATGAAAGTCCCCGACGGGGCAGGGCAAACTCCCGGGCTTGGAAAAATGCCCAGATAGTGCTAAGAACCCTGCCCTTTTGGTCTCAGAAAACAATATTTACAATACAATACAATACAATACAATACAATAGCAGAGTTGGAAGGGACCTTGTAGGTCTTCTAGTCCAAACCCCTGCATGGGCAGGAACTTTATACCATTTCAGACAAATGGCTATCTAACATCTTCTAAAAGACTTCCAGGGTTGGGGCCTTCACAACTTCTGGAGGCAACTTCTGTTCCAGAGGTTAATTGTTCTCACTGTCAGGAAATTTCTCCTCACTTCTAAGTTGCTTCTCTCCTTGATTAGTTTCCACCCATTGCTTCTTGTCCTGCCCCCAGGTGCCTTGGAGAATTTCTCCGAAAGGGAGTGTCCTATTTGGAGAGAGAGAAAAAGGAAGCAAGTTCGGATTACTTTCCTATTGGAATATCGTTCAGATTTGGGCAACAAAAAGCCTGCTATGAAAAAAAAAAAAGTTAACCACTGCGACAGAAAAGGTTGTAAAATTCGATCAGGCTTGGAAGCCATTTTGGGCATCGGATCTTCAGTGCTGTGGGCAAGTGAGAAGGGGGATTATATGGAGCCTGGGAGATATATAGTCATCATAACATTCCTTTCTCTGAGAGTCAAGGACACCTTGCCCTGCACCTGGAGCGGTGTGACTGGGAGGCATCTCCAGTTGGGACAGTGCCTTGACTGGGCCATGTAATGGGCAGGTGGGTGCAGGGGGAGGGGCTTGGGCTTTCTTTTGGGTGGGGAAAACCCGGAAGCTTTCAGATTTCGGGGTTTCCCAGATGGGCCAATAGGACACCTCTAATAAAATGGAACTTTGAGGAACCTCAAGCCTCAGAGCCTTCTTTCCTGACCATCGTACCATCACGGACCTTCGCCTCTTCCGGCGAACATTAAAGACTTACTTTTTTCATGCGGCCAGCCTGGCATAGTGTATTTTTACTATCATTTTAATAGGGTTTCTTATTATTTTAACACAGGTTAAATTTATTTAATTTAATTTTAAATTTATCTATTGACTGTATTGATATGTATTTTATCCTTTATTATTCCTGTGCACCGCCCTGAGTCCCTACGGGAGAGAGGGCGGTATACACATCAAAACAACAACAACAACAACAACAACAACAACAATAATAATGATAATTTCATTGGGGGTGTTGTTGTGAACCCTGACAAGTCACATTATTTCCTGCTTTACGTCCATCCTGCCTTGCTGCTGTAATTGCCAGGCCCCCGTTATGGTTGTAGGTCTAGGACAAACTCTACTGCAGATTTCAACCGGATCACTTCAAATTCCTTCTGATCCTTTGCCATACAGGTAAGTCCTTGACGCACGGCCACAGTTGTAGCCCCAACGTTTCTGTGGCTAAGCGGAACAGTGGGTAAAGGGAGCCTTGCCCCATTTTACGACGTTTCTTGCCGCTGTCGTTAAATGGATCATTGCGGTGGTTCAATTAGCCACGTGGTTATTGAGTGACTCTGGCTTCCCCATTGACTTTGCTTGTAAGAAAGGTTGCAAAAGGCGATCACATGACCCAGGGTATTGCAACCATCATAAATATGGGTCAGTTGCCAAGCGTCTGAAGGTGAGCACGAAGGTGAGCTACAAGGCTCGTCGGCAGAGGTGGGTTCCTACCGGTTCGGACCGGTTCGGCTTTGCTGGCTGGAGAGGTCTGGGGGCTGAAGTCCTTCAGACTTAAAGTTGCAAAGGTTGGAGATCCCTGGATTAGGGGGTTGTTAAATGAAGGTGATTAAATGAGCCGTTGTAAGCCAAGGACTACCAAACCTGACAGGGTGCTTACCTTTATTGATGGCAGCTCAGGACCATTAATCCTCCACCTCTCTTCCAGTAATCCTCCTCTGCCATCAGCCAGGGGCCCACCAAAGCCAAACCTTTAACCAGCTCATCCAAGGTCCTTCCCATTACCAGCCTGCCTGAGCTGGTCATCTCCGCCCGCTTCTCCATCCCTGCCCCTCCCTGCTGGGTGACGGCCATAACCTCCGTTTTAAATGGATATGATCGTGCCAAGCAGATGGTGATGGATGGGGGAATTCTTTCAAATGAATGCGTTCCAAGGTCGTTAAAAAAAAATACAAAGAGAAATTGGCAGCCTCAAACATCTCTGCTGGTGTAGCTGACTCTCCAGCTGAATAGGTGGTGGCCCAGAAGCAGGATTTGGGATTTAAGTGACCGGTGAGGTGCTTAGTCCTCTCTGAGGTTGGTTGGTTATTGCAGATGTTTCATTACGAGCACTGACGATGTTACCTAGTTTGGTAATGGGAAGTCATGTTTACCATTTGGTAATGGTAAGGGGAATCAGAGCAAGTAACAGGAGAGCAAGAGAGGAATGCAAGTTGGATTTGTCTGGAGTGTTATAAGGCCTGCTTGAGCAGGGGTCTAGGATAATTTGTCATGGCCAACTCACCATGGCCAACTCACCACAGCCAACTCACCACGGCCAACTCACCATGGGCAACTTACCATATCCATCTCACCATGGCCAACTCACCATGGGCAACTTATCACAGGCAACTCACCATGGCCAACTCAACTCACCATGGCCAACTCAACTCACCAAGATCAACTCACCAAAGCCAACTCACCATGGCCAACTCACCACAGCCAACTCACCATGGCCAACTCACCACGGCCAACTCACCATGGCCAACTCACCACGGCCAACTCACCACGGCCAACTCACCACAGCCAACTCACCATGGCCAACTCACCACAGCCAACTCACCATGGCCAACTCACCACAGCCAACTCACCATGGCCAACTCACCACAGCCAACTCACCATGGCCAACTCACCACGGCCAACTCACCATGGCCAACTCACCACAGCCAACTCACCATGGCTAACTCACCACAGCCAACTCACCATGGCCAACTCACCACAGCCAACTCACCATGGCCAACTCACCACAGCCAACTCACCATGGCCAACCCACCACAGCCAACTCACCAGGGCCAACTCACCACAGCCAACTCACCATGGCCAACTCACCACGGCCAACTCACCATGGCCAACTCATCACAGCCAACTCACCACAGCCAACTCACCACGGCCAACTCACCATGGGCAACTTATCATATCCATCTCACCATGGCCAACTCACCATGGCCAACTCAACTCACCATGGCCAACTCAACTCACCATGGCCAACTCACCATGGCCAACTCACCATGACCAACTCACCATGGCCAACTCACCATGGCCAACTCAACTCACCATGGCCAACTCAACTCACCATGGCCAACTCAACTCACCATGGCCAACTCACCATGGCCAACTCACCATAGCCAACTCACCAAGGCCAACTTGGCATGGCCAGCTAACCACAGACAACTCGGTACAGGTCAACTTGCTGTGGGACAAGAGTTACACTAATATCAAAGAAATGGTGGAATAGTCTCATTAAAAAAAGCATGCACAAGGAGGGACAGAGTGAAATGTGAATGGCAAAAATTAAAACATTTTTTTCATTTATTTTAAACAATTAACTAGAATTGTTAAATTGTTAACCCGCAGCCAGTTAACCCATAACCCTCAGCGAGTTAGCTGCAATGAGCTGGCTGTGTCACGTTGTCCCATTCTGTTGAGCAGTGGGTTGGACTAGAAGACCTCCAAGGACCCTTCAAAGTCTATTATTCTGTGTTCTAGGGATCCTTAAACAAAGCAGCCTCTTCCAAAACTTCCCTGAGCTAAAAAAATAGGAATGGTTAGGAATCCCCTTGGGGGAGAAGGGGAACGGAAGGCTCCAAGATACTTGGAAGGGAGACACAATTTTGGTTTTTTGTCTTTTTTAAAAACTTGATCAGCATTGCATTCTTGTTTTTGCTCCCGTGCCAGTCCCACTGGGCCATTGTGGCAGCACCGCCTTCGAAAACCGCTGTGATATACAGATCTAAATGTACTTATTAAAAATAAATAGGAAGTTTCTGTCTTGCCCAATCTTGACATTGATGTGAAGGGGGGGGAGAAGAAAAAACGAATGCAAATTTTATTGCTCTTTTAAATCAGAGGATAAGTTGTCCTTCCCGAGTCAGAGAGAAGGAAATTGGTCCTTCAGCTTAAAAAAAATTAGGCTTCCTTAATACAACGATATTTTTCTTTCTTTCTTTTGTTGGAATAAAAACCCCGTCTCGTTCCAAGCCGGGAGAAAGATGCTGGAAATAAAATGGAGGCATGCTGCAGCAAAGAAGGTCTCTGTTTATTTGGTTAGCCAGAAACTTCCGTGACAGCAGCATGCTTCTGGGGTAGCTGACAAAAAGGGGTTGAGAACAGGTGGTTTTTTATACATTCTTTGGAGCTTTGTAATTGAGATGCCTGTTTTCCTGTGTAAGAATCAGTGGTGGGATTCAAATTTTTTACAACTGGTTTTGTGGGCATGGCTTAGTGGGCATGGCATGCTTTGGTGGGCGTGGCTTGGTGGACATGGCGGGGGAAGTATACTGCATAATCCCCATTTCCTCCCGATCAGCTGGGACTCGGGAGGCAGAGAATAGCTAAGGGCCAGTCAGAGGTGGTATTTACCGGTTCTCCGAACTACTCCAAATTTCCACTACCAGTTCTCCAGAACTGGTCAGAACCTGCTGAAGACCACCTCTGGGAAGAATGTGTCCTTTAATATTTGCCAGATTCCTATGGGGGTCACGTAGAGGTCATGGCTGACAGGCAATAGAGGAAGTGCAAATCTTAGGTGTTTGTCTGAGCTTATCTTGTCAGCTTTGATTTACCTAATTGTGTTGCTTTTTTGGAGTCTCAATAGATTGGCCCAGTCTTCCTGAATGGATACAAAATCCCTATTTCTATATCTTCTCTTCAAGCTTCTGCTTGAGGCTGTTTTCTTAGGGCAGGAAGACAGGGACTATTGTCTGCCTTTGTTAAGATTTTGTTTAACTTAAGAAAATAAGGGCAAGTGCTTATTTCAGGGGGTCAAAAGAATATAAGACCCTGTCTAATTTTGGGGGAAACATGGTATTTATGATGGCTGCAGCGTCTTTCCAATCATATGATTAAAATTCAAACAGTTGGCAACTGGCATGTACTTATGTCGGTTGCCATATCCCACTCTCATGGGATTTTGTGACCTTCTGACCATGGGGAAGCCAAATTCATTTAACAACCCTACTACTAACTGAACCACTATAGTGATTCACTTAACAACCCTGGCTAGAAGGGTCATAAAATGGGGCAAAAACCACAACAGCTGTCTTGCTCAGCAGTGGAAATTTAAGGCTCGTAAGGTCGAGGACCCCTTGCAATAAAACTCAAAGCTCAAAGGATCAAATCAATGCAACGAATGAAGGTCTCTCTTATCTGTTGACGTGGGAGTCCTTGCAAAGAGAAACTTGAGCAGCACAACTTTTGGCGCAACCTGACACGGCACACTTGTGTTGCGCCCCCCCCCCCACACACACACTTCTCTTGCTTCCGAACCGACACACCCTTCTCTGGTTAACAAGCAGCTGTTAAATCTCTCCTCATAAGCAACTCAGAAGGAAGGAGACATTTCCTGACAGGACAATTAATTAGTGGAACAACTTATGCTCCAACACTGGAGGCTTTTAAGAAGAGGTTGGACAACCATTTGTCTGAAGTGGTGTAGGGTTTCCTGTCTAAGCAGGGGGTTGGACTAGACCCTTCCAACTCTGTTATTCTACTCTACTCTACTCTACTCTACTCTACTCTACTCTACTCTACTCTACTCTACTCTACTCTACTCTACTTACTCTACTCCTTATTCCATTCCATTCCACTCCACTCTACTCCTTATTCTATTCTGTTCTGTTTTACTCTATTCTACTCTACTCCTTATTCTACTCTACTCTACTCTACTCTACTCTACTCTACTCTACTCTACTCTACTCTATTCTACACCTTATTCTATTCTGTTCTGTTTTACTCTATTCTACTCTACTCCTTATTCTACTCTACTCTACTCTACTCTACTCTACTCTACTCTACTCTACTCTACACCTTATTCTATTCTGTTCTGTTTTACTCTACTCTACTCCTTATTCCATTCCACTCCACTCCACTCCACTCTATTCTACTCTACTCCTTATTCTATTCTGTTCTGTTTTACTCTACTGTACTGTACTGTACTGTACTCTACTCTACTCTACTCTACTCTACTCTACTCCTTATTCCATTCCACTCCACTCCACTCCACTCCTTACTCTACTCTACTCTACTCTACTCTACTCTACTCTACTCTACTCTACTCCTTATTCCATTCCATTCCACTCCACTCCACTCCACTCCTTATTCTACTCTACTCTATTCTATTCTACTCTACTCTACTCTACTCTACTCTACTCTACTCTACTCTACTCTACTCTACTCTACTCTACTCTACTCTACTCTACTCCTTATTCTTTCCTGTTCTGTTTTACTCTACTGTTTGGCAAGATTTCTGTCTACTCCTTATTCCATTCCATTATACTCTACTCCTTATACTCTACTCCTTATTCTTTTCTGTTCTGTTTTACTCTACTGTTTGGCAAGATTTCTGTCTGTAAGTGAAGAACAAGAAAGGAAACTGCTTAGAAGAACCTCTTTTTCTTGGCTTTTGGAGCCTGATAATGGAGAAAGAAGCTCCTTCCTATATCATCAGGCTGCAAAAGAGACAGTGGGTGATTTGTACTTTCAGATTTGCAAGATTCTGATAATGTAGCTTTGCAATAAAGCAGAATTAACTTATCTGGCTGTGTTTCCTGTCTGGTGTACCTGATAAAGCTGACTGGTGATTTAGCCCATAAACCATATTTAAATATAATATAGCTTAGACTGCTGGGTGACTCTTAAGTCTAAGTGCTATTGCTATTGCTCCCTCCCTCCCTCCCTGTGGTTAGAATGCAGTATTGCAGGTGAAATCTGCTGATCCAATATCTCAGGGGCTGCCCCATAGAAGAGGGAGTCAAGCTAGCCTCCAAAGTACCTGAGGGCAGGACAAGAAGCAATGGGTGGAAACTAATCAAGAAGAGAAGCAACTTAGAACTAAAGGAGAAATTTCCTGATAGTTAGAACTATTAATCAGTGGAACAGCTTTCCTCCAGAAGTTGTGAATGCTCCAACACTGGAAGTTTTTAAGATGTTGGACAACCATTTGTTTGAAATTGTATAGGCTTTCCTGCCTGAGCAGGGAATTGAACTAGAAGACCTCCAAGGTCCCTTCCAACTATTCTATTCTATTCTATTCTATTCTATTCTATTCTATTCTATTCTATTCTATTCTATTCTATTCTCTATTCTCTATTCTCTATTCTCTATTCTCTATTCTAATTCTAATTCTCTTCTCTTCTTTTCTCTTCTCTTCTCTATATATTATTCTATTCTATTCTGTTCTGTTCTGTTCTGTTCTGTTCTTCTATTCTATTCTATTCTATTCTATTCTATTCTATTCTATTCTATTCTATTCTATTCTATTCTAATTATCTATTCTATTCTATTCCATTCCATTCCTAATTATCTATTCTATTCTATTCTCCAAAACTAGATGCAATACTCCAATATAATGTCTTACCAAGATATTATAAAGTGGTATCAACACTTCATGTGATGTATCTATTGATACAGCCCAGAACTTCACTGGATTTTGGGGAGATCTTAGCATTGATCCCATCAGATGCTTTCATTTCCCTTTCCAGCTCTTGTGGATCTCACAGGATCCAGACAAAGTTCTAATTTTGCACGAAAGACTCTGTTGACATTTTCTGTTTATTTTGGGGCTCAGTGAGAGCTGGCTGTTTCCCCCCCCCCCTTGCCCTCAGCTTGCTAACGGGGTTTTAGAACCCAGAGAGGAAACAGCTGGCTACCCAGCGCATGGCTGGCAGGCGCAGGGATCCCCTGGGGGGAGCTGATCTCCTGTTGGTCTCTCATTTGCTTTCCCTGCCTTTGAGATCAGCTCCCAAACAGTGGGCTCCAGAGGCTCTGAAATATGCTCTAAGTGAAGCCGTTAAGTTGCTTCTCCCCTTGATTAGTTTCCACCCATTGCTTCTTGTCCTGCCCCCAGGTGTTTTAGCCTCCAGTCCCCTAATCATCTTTGTTGCTCTTCTCTGCACTCTTTCTAGAGTCTCCACATCTTTTCTACCTTGTAGTGACCAAAACTGGATGCAAATATTCCAAGTGTGGCTTTACCAAGGCATTATAAAGTGGTATTAACCCTTCACGTGATCTTGATTCTATTCCTCTGCTTTATGCAACCTAATAGTAATACAAATAAATATGTATAATTCTAATCTTCCAACTCCAACAATATTAGTCTCTTTTCATAATCCTTTATCATTTCCCCATTAATTCATGTAAATGTGAATAACATTTCTTTGCGCCCTCTATTTATTATCCCCTACCAAATACTCTCATTAAACATTTTAAAAATTGTTCATTATTCCATTATAGCTCCAATATTCTAAATGTGTAGGATTACTAATAATGCTAAATATTAACAATATTTAATCAGTCCTGGGAGTGTATCTCAAAATCCCAACAACTTCTAGTTCTTACTATTTTAAATTCACAATATACTTTAATACCCTGTTAATATTATTAATACAATTAAATTGCCTAATCGTAAATTCCCACCTACTAATCTCAACTTATTGGGGTTGTAGTAAGTATGTATTGCCTATTAACGTATATACTACTATTTTGCCTATATATTTTTTTTCCATTTTAGTAATATATTTTCTCATTATCCATCTCTCTTAACCTTCTCTCCTGCATTCTGGTCCTGCTGGCACTGGTCCAATACTTTGTTGAAACTTTTGTCTTTCAACGCAGCCTGGGGAAGTGTTTTAAAATAACTAGATCAACATGGATGTGAGGAAGCAATTAGGGGGAAGATCCCTGTCTGTTAAAGGTTGCAAAACAGGTTAAAAGAGTGGGGAAAATCACCCTTCTGCTGTGTGGATAGCCAGAGATTTCCTTGCAGTAATATAAAGTGACACTAGAGGGCACTTTAAGCTCAGATTTGAGAGCAGGGACATTATAACCTCACTTTCTTCCATCATGAACTCCGTGTCAGCCCATTCTCAAGAGCGACCACCTGTTGCTTGTTTTTTTATCATGACGACAAAACAACAATAGAAGAATGGATAATGTCTCACCAGATCTCTCTCTCTCTCTTTTTCTCTCTCTCACTCACTCTCTCTCTCTCCTCTTTCCCTCTCTCTTTCTCTCTCTCTCTTTCATTGTCTCTCTCTCTCTTTCTCTCTCTTTCTCGCTTTCCTCCTCTTTTTCCTCACACTCTCTCTTTCTCTCTCTCTCTCTTTCTCTCTTTCCCTCTCTTTCCCTCTCTTTCTCTCTCTCTCTCTCTCCATCTTTCTTTTCTCACGCTCTCTCTCTCTTTCCCTCTCTCTCTCTTTTTTCCACACTCTCTCTTTCCCTCTTTCCCTCTCTCTCTGTCTCTTTCTCTTTCTCTCTCTCTCTTTCATTGTCTCTCTCTCTCTTTCTCTCTCTTTCTCGCTTTCCTCCTCTTTTTCCTCACACTCTCTCTTTCTCTCTCTCTCTCTCTTTCTCTCTTTCCCTCTCTTTCCCTCTCTTTCTCTCTCTCTCTCTTCATCTTTCTTTTCTCACGCTCTCTCTCTCTTTCCCTCTCTCTCTCTTTTTTCCACACTCTCTCTTTCCCTCTTTCCCTCTCTCTCTGTCTCTTTCTCTTTCTGCCTCTCTTTCTCTCTTCCCCCTCTCTTTTTCCTCACACTCTCTCTTTCTCTCTCTCTCTCTCTTTCTCTTTCCCTCTCTTTCTCTCTCTCTCCCTCTTTCTTTTCTCATGCTCTCTCTTTCTTTCTCTCTCTCTCTCTCTTTTCTCTCTCTTTGTCTCTCTCTTACTTTCTTTCTTTCTCTCTTTCCCTCTCTCTCTCTCTTTCTTTTTTCGCACTCTCTCTTTCTCTCTTTCCCTCTTTCCCTCTCTCTGTCTCTGTCTCTCTTTCTCTTTCTCTCACTCGCTTTTGCTCTCTCTCTTTCCCTCTCTTTCTTTCTCCCTCTCTCTTTTTCTCCCTCTCTCTTTCTCTTTCCCTCTCTCTTTCTCTGTCTCTCTCTTTCACTCTCTCTCTCACACTCTCTCTCTCTCTCTCTCTTTCACTCCTTCTCTCTCTCTCTCTCACTCGCTTTCTCTCTCTCTTTCTCTTAAATAAAAAAATGTCTTTTGCACGAACCAGCTGGGAAGGAAGGAGTGGAAGTCAGTCAAGAAAACGATTCCCCCCACCCCACCCCACCCCACCCCACCCCAAGGGAATCTCCAGGAAACCATCATTTATCATCCGAATCTCGAGGTGAGGTTCCCGAAAGCCACACAGAGCAATTGAGCTGAAAGCATCACGTGGAACTTTGGTTCATTCTATGCCATCTCGACAAATAGAAACAATAGCCAGCCAAGGTTCTAGTCCTCAAGGTCCTTTTCAAATCCCACGCCTAAGTCATTGAACCAGCCTGTCCCACTGCCCTTCCCCAACAACGGGAGAAGCTGTGAAGAAATCCCATTGACGCCCGCTCTGCAAAACGTTTATGGGGGAACTATTTGAATTGCTTAGAGGCTGGTTCAGTGGTGGGTTTCTGCAGGCTCGCACCTACTCGCGAGAGCCGGTTGGTGAAATTTAGAGAACCGGTGAGAGGGGGTTGCACCGGCGTACCTGGAAGTAAATCTGGCCCGCCATGCCAGTGACCCAATGGAAAGGAAAGGGAAGGGAAGGGAAGGGAAGGGAAGGAAGGAAGGAAGGAAGGAAGGAAGGAAGGAAGGAAGGAAGGAAGGAAGGAAAGAAAGAATTTATCATCACAACTGAGTCCAAAATTTTGGTTGCTAAGCAAGAGCGTTGTTAAATGAGTTTCACCACATTTTAAAAGGTGGCCACTCCCACCCTGTCACATGACTGCCAAGCCACACCCACAAAATAGGCCACACCTACAGAGTAGGTTCTAAAAAATTTGAAACCCACCACTGGGCTGGTTATTAATTTTTTTCAGCCTGGCTTTTTCTCTCTCTTTCTTTCTCTCTCTTTTCAAAAAATAATAATAATAATAATCATTAATCAATAGCTCTTGAGATGCGCGATATTGCTTTATTAGATCAATGTTCTTTGGCAAGGGAGTAAGCAGGCTTTTAATCGAACGCTGTAAAGGAAAGAACATTTCATGCTTTATTTCCCAAGGATTTCTATTTTGTGACCGTATGAAGAGAGCCATTTCTCTACCACAGCCCCCCCCCCTCCTCTCTCTTGCACCAGGATTTCAAACCTGAGCAAATGCTTAATTGAGCTGTGCTTAATTGCACCCTGCAATTCAATTCCCAGTGGAGTCTGAAGCTGGCATCTCCCCTCCCTTCCCCTTCGCAGAAGCTCTCTTTGATTACGAGGTATCGGATTACTAACTTTGGAGCGTTTCCAGGAGCAGGCAGCCATTCCTGATAAATATTAGGTCTTTATTGGACCAACTGAGCTGCTCAACATTTTCCTCCTCCGGCGCTCTGCCAGGGAAACAGTCCGCAAGGCGAGAAATCATCCGAGGTGATGAACTGGAGGAGGCCCTGGAAGACCTCCAGGCCCACCTCAAATTCAGGAACCTTGCATTTATAAAACCGCTGACTCTTTCTTTTTAAAATAATTCGTTAGCCTGACCTCTTGCACAAACATCAGGAGTGCCAGTGGAGTACGCCAACCTCCTTTCACCTACGTGTACCTCCTGCAGCCATCTTTCCCTTGCCACAATTTCTATTATTGTACTAGGCATTTTCTAGTGTGGGAAAAATGGGCGTTAGATGATAGGTAGCCATAACACAATTCTTTCTAGAAAGCCAAGGTCATCCTTTGTCTTTGCACCTCTGCACCCTGACCGGAACTGGATGGGTGGAAGCTGCCAGCATGGCAGGGGAAGATTGGACCATGGGATGGGACGGGTGGGTGTGGAGGGCAAGATCTTGAACTTTCAACTGGGTGGGGGAAACCGGGAAGCCTTCAGATTCGGGTTTCCGCAGATGTGCCAACATGGCTCTCTTCATCAATTGGAACTTTGAGGAATCTTTTGCCCTGGACTCTGATTTACTTTTGGATGCTATTTGGAACTCTGACACTGTCAGCCTTGCAAGGTAGACCAAGCCAAGAAGCCCAGCCAGGAAGACTAGCTCTCCCTTTAAAGTAACTTAACCACTGCCTTGTTTAGCCACTGGAATTCTGCTCCCAGCCATGGTTGTAAGTCAAGGACAACCTGTGTACCAGGTGTGGGAGAATTGTAGCATTTGCAGAGGGCCTGTTTGTGAATATATTGTTGAGCTTCAGAAGAAAATGGGAGGTTGTCCCAAAGGTGTTCTTTTTTTTCCAAGAGGCAATGGCCTTTCTTTTTCCTTGAAGATGTTTCTCTTCTCCTCCAAGAAGCTTCTTCAGTTCTGAATGAATGACGAATGAGGAATGGAAGTATTTATATTCCTTGCAGTCATCTGGTCGTTAGTCCTCTTTCTCTCTCTCTCTCTCAGAGTTCTAGGAGAGCACTAATAACCAGATGATCGTGAGGCATATAAATCTTTCCCTTCTCCACCATTCAGTCAGAACTGAAGAAGCTTCTTGGATGAGAAGGGAAATGCCTTCAAAGAAAAAAAAACAAAGAAAGTCCAGTTACCTCTTGGGAAGCAAAGCACCTTCGGGACAACCGTGACCTGGATAACTGAGAATCTCCATCGACAAAATAGGAATTTGGGGTTCTTTCGGGAGATATTTCCCTATTAACCAAAATAAAGGCATTTTTAAGCTTTAAGAGCACCAAGTTACGGGTGGAGGAGGAAAGAGAAAACTGGGAAATAAGGAAAGGAATATTTGGGAAGTGAACACCACTGGCAATAACCTTCCCCAGGACAGTCTCTAAACTGCTGCTCCCATTCATTCCTAAGCATCCCATTCCTAAGCAACAAAGAGGATTAGGGGGCTGGAGGCTAAAACATATGAAGGACGGTTGCAGGAACTGGGTATGTCTAGTTTAATGAAAAGAAGGACTAGGGGAGACATGATAGCAGTCTTCCAATATCTCAGGGGTTGCCCCAAAGAAGAGGAGGTCAAACTATTCTCCAAGGCACCTGGGGGCAGGACAAGAAGCAATGGGTGGAAACTAATCAAGGAGAGAAGCAACTTAGAACTGAGGAGAAATTTCCTGACAGTTAGAACAATTAATCAGTGGAACAGCTTGCCTCCAGAAGTTGTGAATACCCCAACACTGGAAGTTTTAAGAAGAGATTGGATAACCATTTGCCTGAAACAGTATAGGGCTTCCTGCCTAGGCAGGGGGCTGGACTAGAAGACCTCCAAGGTCCCATCCAACTCTGTTATTCTATTCTATTCTATTCTATTCTATTCTATTCTATTCTATTCTATTCTATTCTATTCTATTCCGCAAAGAATGAATCAAGCTATTATCTAAAGCACCTGAGGGCAGGATAAGAAGCAATGGGTGGAAATTAATCAAGGAGAGAAGCAACTTAGAACTGAGGAGACATTTCCTGACAGTTAGGACAATTAATCAGTGGAACAACTTGACTCCAGAAGTTGTGAATGCCCCAACCCTGGAAGTCTTGAAGAAGACGTTGGATAGCCATTTGTCTGAAATGGTGTAAGGTTTCCTGCCAAGGCAGGGGGTTGGACTAGAAGACCTCCAAGGTCCCTTCCAACTCTGCTATTGTAACTTGTAACTTGTAATTATTCCTTACAGTCAAAAGATTTTGAAGCTGAAGCGAACAGATCCTCCTCTTCCCGCTGAGCCCAATTTCCCGAGGAGAACAGCTTCCATTTTCTGCCTTGGTTTTTTTCACAACCCCCCCCCCCCTCGAAACCTTTTGAAAACCGCACAAAAGGTCCCGAAACCTTTTGTACCAACTCAGGAGACAGGAAGCAAAACGAGAGAGAGAGAGAGAGAGAAAATAAGTCTCCCTTTTTCCCTCTTTTTTTAAACCAACCCCCCCCCCCACCCTAAAGCCCACCTCCGCATCCAAAGATTATAGGCACTATAAATATTATTCATCAGGCAAGCTGTGAGCGCCTTTCTGAGTAACGGAAATTTCTGAATGTGGCTGTCAGGGCTAAAAATAATTCGAATCCAGAAAGTAAATGGGCAGAAGCGTTGGGCACATGGCAGAGCCATGCTCACAGGCATTGGGGAGCGCATGGAGTTCAAGGCAGAGAGTGGGTTAAGGAAGAAGTAAAGCGAGACATCTAATCTTCCGGATGTTTGTATGGGGCTCTTTGGTGAGAGAGAGAAAAAAAGGCTTTTATTATTTAGCCTTCGTTTCTTCAAAGACTTTGGTTTTATATAGGAGGAATGAAAGCCTTGGATCAGATCCATTTTTTCTCTTGATCAAAACAATCCATCAACTATCTTCCTTCCTTCCTTCCTTCCTTCCTTCCTCCCTCCCTCCCTCCCTCCTTCCTTCCTCCCTCCCTCCCTCCCTCTCTCCCTCCCTTTCCTTCCTTTCTGTTGCTGTTTTCAATATTCTTGGTCAGAGGAGGATGCAAAGATTGTACAAAGGAATCCAGGAGAGTTTGTATATTCCTGGATCCAGGAGTCAGACAATTTGCCACAGCCAACTCACCATGGCCAAGTAGCAACCGTGAAAGGGATCTTGGAGTCCTAGTGGGCAACCATTTAAATATGAGACAGCCGTGTGCTGCAGCTGCCAAAAAAGCCAACACAATTCTAGGCTGCATCAACAGAGGGATAGAATCTAGATCACGTGAAGGGTTAATACCACTTTATAATGCCTTGGTAAGGCCACACTTGGAATACGGCATCCAGTTATGGTCGCCACGATGTAAAAAAGATGTGGAGACTCTAGAAAGAGTGCAGAGAAGATCAACCAGGAGGATGAGAGGACTGGAGGCTAAAACATATGAAGAACGGTTGCAGGAACTGGGTAGGTCTAGTTTGATGAAAAGAAGGACCAGGGGAGACATGATAGCAGTCTTCCAATATCTCAGGGGTTGCCACAAAGAAGAGGGAGTCAAGCTATTCTCCAAAGCACCTGAGGGCAGGACAAGAAGCAATGGGTGGAAACTAATCAAGGAGAGAAGCAACTTAGAACTGAGGAGAAATTTCCTGACAGTTAGAACAATTCATCAGTGGAACGACTTGCCTCCAGAAGTTGTGAATGCTCCAACGCTGGAAGTTTTAAAGATGATGTTTGAGAAACATTTGTCTGAAGCAGTGTACCTATTTCTTGGATATTGGGGTAACTCTTTTCCCGTTGGTGAGTTGTCCCATGGCAAGTTGGCTGTGGTGAGTTGTCCCATGGCAGTGAGTTGGCTGTGGTGAGTCGCCTGGGAGGAGGTGTCCCCCCTCCCCTCCAAAATCAAGGTTGTGGCTGCAACTGTGTGAGCAATGCGTCCCCCCACTTTTCAACGCATTGTGCATAAGCAAGGGGAGCTTTGCAGAATTCTAGTGGCCATCTTGTCTTTCTGAATCCCCCCCAGCCTCACCCCCAAACTCATCTACCTGGAGTCACAGAAGGTCGAGAGTTTCCAGGGCAGGAAAAAACTCACCTTGTGCCATTCAACCAGCCAAGGCTACAGAGGGAACTGTCCATGGTGCTGTACTTGGGTCTTAATGTATACTTTTAGGGCAGGTACTTGGGAGATGAAAGACCAAGAAGTGGTTGGCAACCCATCACTCAGAGTATTGTAGGCTTTTATCAAGAGTCAGTTTGGTCTAGGGGTGAAGGCACTGGGCTAGAAACCAGGAGGCTGTGAGTTCAAGTCCTGCCTTAGCCAAGAAAGGCAGCTATGTGATTGTATGCCAGTCAGGAGATGGTGAGTTCTAGCATGGCTTTAGGCATGAAAGCCACCTGGGTGACTTTGAGCCAATCACCAGGACACAGCGAGTTCTAAGTCCTGCCTTAGCCATGAAAGCCTTCTGGGTGACCTTGGGCCAATCTCAGCCCAACTAACCTCACAGGGCTGTTGTTGTAGGGAAACTAGGAGGAAGGTGTGTCGGATATCTTCGATGCCTTGAGTTGTAAAGTAAGAAAGGTAAGTGGCTCAGCAGCTAAGATGCTGAGCTTGTCGATCAGAAGGTCGGCAGTTCAGCGGTTTGAATCCCTAGTGCCACGTAATGGAGTGAGCTCCCATTCTTCTGCCAACCTAGCAGTTCGAAAGCATCTAAAAATGCTAGTAGAAGAATAGGAACCACCTTTGGTGGGAAGATAACAGTGTTCCATGCGCCCTCGGCATTGAGTCATGCCAGCCACATGACCACGGAGACGTCTTCGGACAGCGCTGGTTCTTTGGCTTTGAAACGGAGATGAGCACCACCCCCTAGAGTCTGGAACGACTAGCACATATGTACCAGGGGAACCTTTACCTCTACCTTAATAAAGGTAGGCTATAAATAGGAATAACAATAGCACATAGACTTGTATACTGCTCCATAGTGCTTTACAGCACTCTCTGGGTGGTTTACAATGTCAGCATATTGCCCCCAAGAATCAATCAATCAATCAATCAATCAATCACTCACAAAAGTGTCCCCATCGTCATCATATCTGAGTTCATCCCCCCTTCTTGCTAGTTGTCTTCTTCTCTTTCCTTCCATTTTCCCCAGATCTGCAGCCTTCTGCAGAGAGCTGGCTCTTTGCATTGATGGATTGATTATGCACCGTCAAGTCGGTGTCAACTCTTAAAGGCCACAGAGATTGATTTTCCCCTGACAATATGTCCCAAACTGGTCCTTCATGTCTTCCAAAAATGCCCCCATCACCACTGTAACCGAGTCCATCCCGCCTGGCTTCTGATTGTCCTCTTCTTCTCTATCCTTCCACCTTTATCCCAGCATCCCAGTCTTCTCCAAAGAGCTGGGTCTTCCCATAATGTGTCCAGGATGGATCAGGTTAGGGATAGATCAACATGGAGAAAATCTATCTATATTTTCTCTTGAAGTTGGAAACGACTTGATGGCACAGAATCAGTCAATCGAACCCAGAGTCACGTGGTTTCAGTTGGTTGGATCCTATAAAGGTAAAAGTTCCAGTCGCACATATGTGCTAGTCGTTCCCAATTCTAGTGGGTGGTGCTCATCTCCGTTTCAAAGCTGAAGAGCCAGCGCTGTCCGAAGACGTCTCCGTGGTCATGACTCAATGCCAAAGGTGCATGGAACGTTGTTACCTTCCTACCAAAGGTGGTTCCTATTTTTCTACTGTCTGAAGACGTCTCTGTGGTCATGTGGCTGGCATGACTAAACACCAAAGGCGCATGAAACGCTGTTCCCTTCCCACCAAAGGTGGTTCCTATTTTTCTACTTGCATTTTTTACGTGCTTTCGAACTGCCAGGTTGGCAGAAGCTGGGACAAGTCACGGGAGCTCACTCCATTACGTGGCGCTGGGGATTTGAACCACCGAAATGCCAACGTTCTGATCAACAAGCTCATACTTTCGACTGTTGTGCCCCAAAGTCATATGTGATACCCTTTTGTGACCTTCTGATAAGCCAATGGCAAAGCCAGATTCACTTAACAACGGGGTTACTAACTTATGCAGCTGAAATGAAGGTAAAGGGCAGGTGCGCCCTTGTGCATATTGTACGCATGGTGCATAACTGAATATACAGTGTGCTGCATACAGGATCACTGCCAACAATGAATAGCAACAGTAATAGCAATAACTCCTAGACGTATATACCACTTCATAGTGCTTCACAGCTCTCTCTAAATGGTTTACAAAGTCAGCCTATTGGCCCCCAACCTTCTGGGTCCTCATTTTACTGACCTTGGAAAGATGGAAGGCTGAGCCAATGGCATCAGCAGTGGCACTTAGACTTATATACCGCTTCCCAGTGCTTTTACAGCCCTCTCTAAGTGGTTTACAGAGTCAGCCTCTTTCCCCCAACAATTTGGGTCCTCAATTTACTGACCGCCAAAGAATGGAAGGCTGAATCCAGCTTCATCCGGTCAGGATTGAACTGCTGGCAGTCAGAAGAGTTAGGCTGCAATGCTGCATTCTAACCACTGTGCCACCAACAGCAATGAAAGTGCATAATGAAGACTGAACACCTGAAAAGCTATATAAAGTGTAGAAGATTCTCAGGTGACCTAATTCACAGTCAGCCTTAAGCATCCTGCGCATGGTTATGTTGGGCTCATACATCATCTGAG
>CM077652.1:29001319-29088819 GCA_039707465.1 Rhabdophis nuchalis
TGTCTCCTGGCCCCGTGTGAAGGGAAGTGTTAATGCGGGTGTGTGTTGCGTGGGTAAGTGGGGGCTGGATCTTCTAAGAACCCACAAAAGCATTGGACCCCAACCTCTTCCACGCCCGCGGGAGTTTTGCCCGCCTGGCTTAGAATCGGGCTCACCTGAGACTCCATAGCCTAGATGGAAGGATAACACAATAGTATTCCTGGGCACATTTCCACCTGTGGGCACGTGGCTTGGTCTTGCGAGAACCTCTTGGGGGGCAGGTGGTCTGCATAGACCAGGGGGTATTGAGTTGGGGTGGGGGGGGAAGAGAAGCCCACCCACCCCTCTCTTATTTTCTTTAAATTAGGATTGCAAAAACTCTGGTCTTGGGGTCTCTTGACTTCACATTAGCAACTTGGGATGTTGTTTTTTTGCCAGCAAGGGAGGGGAGGGTATCTGCCAAACCATGGTTAAACTGGACCACGGTTTCCAGCCTTAATCTAGATGCCTGGGCCCAGACAACACCCTGAAGGAGAAAGCTGAAGATCTAACAGTTGCATCTGAACAAGGAGAGAGATTCAACATGGAAATAAGGAGGAATTTTCTGACAGTGAGAACAATCAAACCATGGAAGGGAAGTTGTGGGAGCTTCATCCCTGGAGGCTTTCCAGAAGAGACTGGAACTGCCATTGGTCAGAAATGGCATAGGGTCTCCTGCTTGGGTGGCTGGGGGGTTGGACTAGATGACCTCCAAGGTCCCTTCCAACTTTGTTAACCTGATCTGTCCAGGAGAGGAAGCTTTGCTAGTTTTAATCTTGGTTAGGCGTTATTATTATTATTATTTTTCTTCTCCTGGTTTGGGTACTGTGCAAATAAATTGGGTGTTGGTGTACAAACTTTAAAAAAATTCCACACCAAGGGTTAAATAGTGTGGTCCGGAACTAACCAGTTTAAGGCACAAGCTGCCTAAATTCATTGTAGCCTGGTATCTTGGTCAAACCTAGTCTGTGGATCAGGGTTTGGCTTGGAGTTTAGCAAATCTTTTCACCCAAGATTTGGTTTGTCTCTCTCATTGTGTAAATGTTCTGGAACCGTCATGGTTAAATAAGGGCCAGTGATGTGCCACATGGTGGGCTAAAATGTGACAAAGGGTGTGGCTCATTTAATATGCAGGTAGTCCTCGACTTACAAGCTTTCATTTAGCGACCGTTCGAAGTTGTGACGGCACTGAACAAAAGTGACCATTTTTCATACTTCCAAGTGTTGCAACATCCCCAGGGTCACATATAATCCAAATTCGGACACTTGGCAACTGACTCACATATATGACTGTTGCTCTGACCCAAGGTCATGTGATCCCCTTTTGCGACCTTCTGACAAAGTCAGTGGGGAAACTGGATTCACTTAACAACTTAACTTCAAACAGCTTCTAAGGAGCCCCAAGGTACATCCGTTGTAACTTCAAACAGTCACTAAGTGATGGGTCATCAGCTGAGGACTATCTGTACAGGTCATCTTCAACTTACGACTGGAGTGGAGTGCAACATTTCTGTTGTTAAGCGAGGACTCTGTTGTTCAGTGAGTCTTGCCGCAACTTTCCTGGACGTAGTGAGGGAATCACTGCACCGTTTTCCAGGACTTGAGGGGCTACCCCAGAGAAGAGGGGATCAACTTATTCTGCAAAGCACCTGAGGACAGAGTATGAAGCAATGGATGGAAATTAATCAAGGAGAGGAGCAACCTAGAGCAAAGGAGGAATTTCCTGACGCTGAGAACTATTGATCAGAATTGCCTCCTAGAATTGTGGGTTCTCCATCAATGGAGGTTTTAAAAAATAGACTGGACAACCCTTTGGCCAAGATGTCCTGCCTTGGAAGACCTCCAAGGCCCCTTCCAGCCCAATGACAGATGAACAGAGTTGGAAGGGACCTTGTAGGTCATCTAGTCCAACCCTCCACCCAAACAGGAGACCCTACACCATTTCTGACAGATGCAGTCCAGTCTGTTCTTGAAAGCCTCCAGGGATGAAGCTCCCACAACTTCTGAAGGCAACTTCTGTTCTATGGGTTGATTGTTCTCATGGACAGAAAATGTCTCCTTATTTCCAGGTTGAATCTCTCTTTGGTCAGTTTCCATCCATTCTTCCTTGTCTGGCCTTCGGGTGCCTTGGAACATAGCCTGACCCCCCTCCTCTCTGGGGCAGCCCCTCAAATATTGGAACACTACTATCCTGTCTCACCTGAGTCTATATTCAGTTTGCTGTTTGCCCCTCTTCCTCTTGACATCTTGGTTAAAGGATAGGCTGAGACACAGTGTCTTTCTTTTTCTTTCTTTCTTTCTTTCTTTCTTTCTTTCTTTCTTTCTTTCTTTCTTTCTTTCTTTCTTTCTTTCTTTCTTTCTTTCTTTCTTTCCTTCCTTCTTTCTTTTCTTTTCCTTTCCTTCCTCTTCCTTCTTCCTTCCTTCCTTCTTCCTTCCTTCCTTCCTTCCTTCCTTCCTTCCTTCCTTCCTTCCCCTTCCTTCCTTCCTTCCTCTTTCTTTCCTTCATTTCCCTCCATCTTTCTTTCTTTCTTTTTCTTTCCTTCCTTCTTTCTTTTCTTTTCCTTTCCTTCCTCTTCCTTCTTCCATCCTTCCCCTTCCTTCCTTCCTTCCTTCCTTTCCCTTCCTTCCTTCCTTCCTTCCTTCCTTCCTTCCTCTTTCTTTCCTTCATTTCCCTCCATCTTTCTTTCTTTCTTTCTTTTTCTTTCCTTCCTTCTTTCTTTCTTTCTTTCTTTTCTTTTCCTTTCCTTCCTCTTCCTTCATTCTTCCTTCCTTCTTCCTTCCTTCCTTCCTCTTTCTTTCCTTCATTTCCCTCCATCTTTCTTTCTTTCCCTCTTTCTTTCCCTTTCTTTCTCTCTCTCTCTCTCTCTCCAGATTCTAGGAACTTCTTCTCCTAAGCCTTTTTTGTTTGTATTTGATTGGGATGAATAGCAGGAGGGCATCTGCTGATGGCCCGGAAAGCCAGTGGCGGTTTGGAGAGGATCAGGTTCCCTTTATTTCAACAACATGTCACAGGCTTTTGTCTGGTTTTTCCCACAGGGAAAGGAAGGGGGGGGGGGGGCGTCAGCATTTCCCCACAGACACGCCAGCTGAGGTTTGCACAGGAGGGTTCACCAAATCAAGGTTTACCCCGAATCCTGGTGTCCTGTAAACCGACTCAGCCTAGCCTCGAACCAGCCAAGCTGATTTTAAGCCAGCATCTTATGCGAACTCAGCCATTGTTTGCGCCCGAGACAGAATCGATCTTCGGTTGTCTGGATGCTGTTTGGGAGCAATTTTTCTTTCCCTCTTTAATGCCTTCTCATCCGCTTTCAGAGCGGTGTCTTGTCTCCCCGATCCCCTAATTTTTGCCCTCTCATTTTCCAAAGATTGGCCTGTCGCTCCTAATTCCCAGGAAGGTTGGCGGGTGGGAATGTTATACAGGATGTTCTAAGCATTAGAGAGCTGTGAAGGAGTGAAATAGTGATTTAAATCGTGGGTGTTTATACTTAAGTTACAAGTAGTTCTCGCCTTATTTGGACGTTGGGCAACTGAGCCCTGTTTATGACGGTTGAAAGTCCGAGGGTCCTACGATCATCTTTGGTGTCTTTCCCATTGACTGAGAAGGTCAATGGAAAAGCCAGATTCAAGAAGAGACTGGACTGCCATCTGTCAGAAATAGTGTTGGGTCTCCTGCTTGAGCGGGGGGTTGGACTAGATGACCTATAAGGTCCCTTCAAACTCTGTTCATCTGTTTGAATGATTAGATGATCCCATCCAGTCCAGCATTCTGTCTCCCACAGTGGCTCCCCATTTGCTTCAGGGTCTTCCCAAGCAGATGTCTTCACCTGCTTATGATTCCCTGCAAATGGCATTGAGAGAGATCCTGCCTATCTCTCCATCCCGGAGGGTGTCCTTAGGCATCCCTAATGATAGCCATGGATACCCTTGTTCTCCATGAACTCCTTTCTTTCTTTCTTTCTTTCTTTCTTTCTTTCTTTCTTTCTTTCTTTCTTTCTTTCTTTCTTTCTTTCTTTCTTTCTTTCTTTCTTTCTTTCTTTCTTTCTTTCTTAACATAAGAAGAGCCTTGCTGGAAGAGGCCACAGCCCATCCAGTCCAGCCTTCTGTCTCCCACAGTGGCTCCCCATTTGCTTCAGGGTCTTCCCAAGCAGATGTCTTCACCTGCTTATGATTCCCTGCAAATGGCATTGAGAGATATCCTGCCTATCTCTCCAACCCAGAGGGTGTCCTTAGGCATCCCTAATGATAGCCATGGATACCCTTGTTCTCCATGAACTCCTCTCATCCTTTCTTTCTTTCTTTCTTTCTTTCTTTCTTTCTTTCTTTCTTTCTTTCTTTCTTTCTTTCTTTCTTTCTTTCTTTCTTTCTTTCTTTCTTTCTTTCTTTCTTTCTTTCTTTCTTTCTTTCTTTCTTAACATAAGAACAGCCTTGCTGGAAGAGGCCACAGCCCATCCAGTCCAGCCTTCTGTCTCCCACAGTGGCTCCCCATTTGCTTCAGGGTCTTCCCAAGCAGATGTCTTCACCTGCTTATGATTCCCTGCAAATGGCATTGAGAGAGATCCTGCCTATCTCTCCATCCCGGAGGGTGTCCTTAGGCATCCATCATGATAGCCATGGATACCCTTGTTCTCCATGAACTCCTCTCATCCTTTCTTAAAGGTGTCGAGGCTGACAGCTGTCACCACTTCTTCTGGCAGGGAGTTCCATAGACCAGGGATCCTCTGGGTGAAAAAGTACTTCCTCTTATTTGTTGGAGGTCTAGCTATCAAAAGTTTCATGGAGGGCCCCCTAGTTCTAGTGTTGTGCGATGGGGAGAACAGTGTTTCCTTTTCTACTTTGTCCACACCGTGCATGATTTTATAGACTTCAATCAGGTCACCTCTTAGGTGCCGTCGTTAATAGGGTGAGCTCTTTGTTCAGTTTTAGTGTTTTCACCAGGCAGGCAAGATTTTTTTTTTTTTTTTAAGTCCATTCTTGCTTACGGTGTGCTAATATTGATCATTTGCATCTGGACGCTGCGTTCCGAGGGCTAAAAATGTCCTCCTTGTTAAACAACCATTTGCTGTTTTTGTATTTTGCAATGAGCTTTTAGCCCCGAGTATTCCGCTTAGAGGGGACATGGTGGCTCAGTGGCTAAGACGTTGAGCTTGTCGATCAGAGAGGTCGGCAGTTTAAAATAGTTTTAAAAACTACGATCCTTTTTGTCATTCGCGTTTCAGTTCGTCCCTCTTTTGCATCTTGATTGGTTCACCATTTCTTGGATGGTGGATGGGCTCTTCCTTCCTTGAAGGGATGTGGTGGCTCAGTGGCTAAGACATTGAGCTGGTTGATCAGAAGGTCAGCAGGTTCGAATCCCTAGAGCCGCATAACAGAGTGAGCTCCCGTGACTTGTCCCAGCTTCTGCCAATCTAGAAGTTCGAAAGCATGTAAAAAATGCAAGTAGAAAAATAGGGACCACTAATTTTGGTGGGAAGGGAACAGCGTTTCCGTGCGCCTTCGGTGTTGAGTCATGCCGGCCACATGACCACGGAGACGTCTTCGGACAGCGCTGGCTATTCGGCTTAGAAACGGAGGTGAGCACCGCCTCCTAGAGTCTGGAACGAGTAGCACATATGCATGAAGGGAGCCTTTACCTTACTCACTTCCTTTTGTAAGGAAGAGCAGGATATTGTTAAATACAGGCATGGTTTTAAACGCTCAGAAGATAAATCTGAGAGAGCTTATTTAGCTTTGCAGATTAGTCTTAAGCCTGTGGGGGATGGGAGGATGCTACCCAAATGCCTACTATTTGGCTTGGAGCTCCCGTAATGTATGTTCGGTTTTACAACCCCCTTGTAAAACAGACGAATGTCATCTTGGCATTGCATGCTAAGAGCGGAGAGACTTAGATGCTCATATCCAGCTTTTCTCCGGCCAGTTTCCTAACCAGGCGCAGGCTTCTGACACATCCTCGGTTGGCAAAATGCAGCAAACCTATGGCGGTGTGGCGAGGGACTTACGGAACTGCCGTCCCAACCCACACATCTGCCCAATAAGAGGGAGGAGGCAGCTACTTTAAAAAGATTTGGGAGGCACTGAAGGGAAGGGTTGAGCTTAACTATCAACACGGGTTTCTAGAACTCCAGGATCGTGATGGTGAACCTGTGGTATTGTTGCCACGGGTGGCATGCGGAGCCATTTCTGAGGGCACGCAAGGTGTTGCTCTGTCGACTGGCCAGCTGATTTTCAGCCTTGCTTTTCGGTTGTTTTTCGCCACCCGAAGTCTCCAGAAGGCAACAAACGCCCCAACAAGGCAACCTGGAAGTCCGTTCCTGAACTTCTGGTTTGCATGTTGGGCCATTTTGACCCTCCTCGGGTTCCTAGAACGCCTCTGGAGCTAGCAGAGGGTGAAAAATGGACCTACTGGGCCCACTGGAAGTTGGAAAACAGGCCGTTTCCAGACTCAAGAGGGCCTTGGGGGGGGGGGGGGGGAGGCTGTTTTCGCCCTCTCCAGGCTCCAAGAAAGTGCAGGGATGTTAGGACTATAATCCTAGTGTTGGGTTGGCAATATATATATATAAGCCATGATTGAAATTGGTATCTGTAACTTTAACTGATACAGTGGAATGTGATTGGCTGCTGCTTCCTCAATCAGCCATAAGAGGAAGCCAGAATCATTGTTAGATTGCTGATCTTTTGAATGGAGACTCTGAATGTCCGGTAGATCAGCAGAGCAAGGAGGATCGTGGTTTAAGCAACTGTAAGCCAACTGTTTGAGTTTAAGACTGTAATTTGATTCAAGACTGACTGTCACTGTTTGTGAAGAAGTAGTTTATTTTTCCACCACAAGTAAAGCCTACTTGTTTTTACCATCAGTGTTTGTGGCTTCTAGTGTGACTTCTATCAACGTATCTCTTGCTGCAATTCCATTGCACAACTTTCTGTCTCCTAAAGGAGATATCCCCAACAAGGGGGCACAGTGTAGAGGGGGAATTAAATGATAGGGGTGGGCACATGCACGCATGGGATAGTGCACGCATGTGTGTCAGCCTTGCAGCTGGTTCCTTTTAGGATCTTTGGCCTGACACACACTCTATTATTTTGCTATGCTGCTTCATTAGTGGGGAATTGGGAGGGGGCAATAGTAAGGAGTAGAATGTGTTGATGTCAAAATAAAACATTCCTTTCTAGAAGCCCCAAGGTCATCTTTTGTTCTCTGCACCTCTGAGCCTGAGCCGGAACTGGATGGGTGGAACTGCCAGCGTAGCAGTGGAAGATTGGACCATGGGATGGACTTGTGGGTGTGGGGGGGCAAGTTCATGAACTTTCACACCCACAAGTCCATCCCATGGTCCAATCCATCTCATGGAACCGGCTGCAGGCCTGACAGCGTGTGGTTTTGGCACCCGTGGCGAAAAAGCTTCGCCATCACTGCTCTAGGTAATTACTTCCATCCAGCAGTGGAGGAAGGACCTGAATTGATGAATCGGTGATTGGCGGCCAGAAGGAGGTGGGGCCAAAGAAAAGTGGGTGAGGCCTAATGAAGGTGGGTGGGAGCCAGAGAAGAAGCCAGCGAACTGACTTGCTCATTCCCTACGCCAAAGTTGGGGGCATCCGTCATATGTTTGGCATAACGTCCTCTGCTATGGGAGGTCTACTATCCTTGTTCTGAAGGTTAACCCTCTTCTTTCAAGAACAGGCCAGGTGGTGGCCCAAACCAGCAAACCGACCCCAGGAAAACAGCCAAATCACCCCATTCCACCCAAAATAAGACCTATCTCAAAAATAAGACCTAGCATGATTTTTACATATGCGGTTAATATAAGCCATGGGTGTTGAAACTTGAGAACTTTAAGACTCGTGGAGTTCAACTCTCAGAATTCCCCAGCCAGTTGGCTGGGGAATTCTGGGAGTTGAAGTCCACGAGTCTTAAAGTTCTCAAGTTTGGACATCCCTGATATAAGCTCTACCCTCAAAATAAGCCCTACTTAGCTGGCTCCGACAACTGCCTCATGCCCGCACCACTGGTGTGTCGCTCGGCCTCCTGCTCCATTGGGGCTGCGAGCCAGCAGAAGTGGGCCTGCGGCCACATTGGACAAGGCTGTCAGAGCCGCCACTGTGAGGCAAGGCAGGTGTCGGGGCATGGATGGCTTGACTGTGGGGAGCCCTGTGGTAAGCTCGTGTGGGCGCGTGGGGCAGCTCCACCCCTCGCCGCGTGGCAGCAGCACTGACACACGGTACGGCCTCCTGCCATGCCACGAGCAAGCAAAAGAAGCAGGCTTATTTTGGTGCCCCAAAGAAAAGAAGACTGGGTCTTAATGTAGTTACATTTGAACTGTTAATTAAGGTTAACATGATTACTCTTTGTGGATTTAAATTTTCCCTCTGTCACATTAAACATTCACTTTCAGTGGGAACTTTCAGAAAGGTTCAAGTTGTCCACGTGTGCTCTGTAGAATAGAATAGAATAACAGAGTTGGGAGGGACCTTGGAGGTCTTCTAGTCCAACCCCTTGCCTAGGCAGTAAACCCTACACCACATCAGACAAACAGTTAGAATAGATTAGAATAGAATAGAATAGAATAGAATAGAATAGAATAGAATAGAACAGAACAGAACAGAACAGAATAGAATAACAGAGTTGGAAGGGACCTTGGAGGTCTTCCAGTCCAACCCCCTGCCTAGGCCGGAAACCCTACACCACATCAGTCAAAGGTTATCCAACATCATCTTAAAAACTTCCAGTGTTGGACCATTCACAACTTCTGGAGGCAAGTTGTTCTACTGATTAATTGTTCTCACTGTGAGGAAATTTATGTCTTGGTTTTAGATTAAGGTCAAAGAGAGCTTCCTTTAGTCAAGGTCAACCATCTGGAGGCTTCACCAGAAGATCTGTGGTGTTTCCTGGGCATTAATGCAGAGGTGATTTCCCATAAATGTTCTTTGAGGATTTTTAATTTCGTACTTCCCTTTGTAGCCTGCAGCCGTAGGATCTCCTGGTAATCTCCCACCAGGTGGAATGCAGCAAAGCTTTCTGGAGATCAGCCAAGATCTTCATGGTGCTGCTATTAGCTGAGGGCAGGAGCCGTAGCTAGTCGCTCTTAAACAGAAGAAAAGAGGCTAAGCCTTATGATGGTTTGGAATCTAGCCCATTATCTGAGGGAAATTGCCGGCGTAAAATAATGCTCCGATTTGTTAAAACGCTTTATTTGAAAGATTCTCAAAACATTCTTTGAACTCTTCACCCTTCTTCCTGCTCCTGACCAAACTCCACCGGATGATTATGATAATAGTCAGGGATTGCTGATAATTTGCTGCCTTTTGTGATACCTCAATCAGTCACTTTGCTTTGCCTCATGCTAAATATAATCTCACTCTGATGACGTGCGTGGCCTTCAATCTTTCCTTTACAAGTCTGGATCTAAAGATGCTTCCATTCATCTTTAGAATACAATAGAGTTGGAAGGGACCTTGGAGGTCTTCTAGTCCAACCCCCTAATCAGGCAGAAAACCCTACACCACTTCAGACAAATGGTTATCCAACCTCTTCTTAAAGACTTGCAGTGTTGGAGCATTCGCAACTTCTGGAGGCAACTTCTGTTCCTCTGATGAATTGTTCTCACTGTCAGGAAATTTCTCCTTAGTTCTAGGTTGCTTCTCTCTTTGATTAGTTTCCACCCATTGCTTTTTGTTCTGCCTTCAGGTGCTTTGGAGAATAGCTTGACTCCCTTTTCTTTGGGGCAGCCCCTGAGATATTGGAAGACTGCTATCCTGTCTCCCCTGGTCCTTCTTTTCATTAAACTAGACATCCCCAGTTCCTGCAACCGTTCTTCATATGTTTTAGCTTCTAGTCCCCTAAAATCCTCTTTGTTGCTCTTCTCTGCATTTTTTCTAGTATCTCAACATCTTTTTTTTACATTGTGGTGACCAAAACTGAATGCAGAATTCCAAGCGTGGCCTTACCAAGGCCTTATAAAGTGGTATTAACACTTCACTATCTCCCCCTAGCTATGTATAATCGCGGCTGGAGTTGTCCAAGTCTAGGGAAGTGACACCTCTTCATAACTGCCTAGATGTTGGTGCTAACTCTCCTGCTGGTTATGATCGTGGCCAAGGTTATTCCTGGCACGGCCTCACACTGTCTCACATGCATTTCACAGACCTAGGAAAATGAAATGCTAGAAAGCATAGAAAGGCGCACACACGCTAGCAAATTGGAGGAAGAACAAATAAGGAGAGAGAAGAGTGACACCAATCGTGGCTGTATTTACACACTCTGGTAAGTGAAACCAGCCACATTTTGACACCCGGCTTAATGCAGACTTGCCAACTCAGTCGCCGATTTATACATCATACTGATGGCTTTACTTGTTCCATTTTTAATACTTAATAGATAACGATATGTTTTCTTTATTAATTTTTCTTCTGTCCCTGTTAGTATCTGATCTAATTCTGTTAATTCTCGATAAAAACCATACATTTTAGCATCTTTCCCTGGAGGAATCTGCTTGGCCATCAAGGGTGGTTGATTGAAAGAGACGTTTTTATTACAGTCCTACCACTGACACCCACATCAGTATTCAACAAACCATGGTTTAGCAAAGAGGACCTTAGTCCCTGCCCACCAATCTCCTCTCTCTCTCTCTCTCTCTCTCTCTCTCTCTCTCTCTCTCTCTCTCTCTCTCTCTCTCTCTCTCTCTCTCTCTCAGTTTGCAAGTTGATCCTTCAGAGGAGTTATTTTCAGAAATTCCACTTCTTTTGTATTTACCGATTGTGAAGCCTCTCTTATTTTACCTTTGGGCTATTTAAAGAAATCCAGTACAGTTTAGGCAGAAAATAATAGAGAGGGATAACGGGGGATTAGCCGAAAAGAAAAGAAAAGAAAATATTCCTCATTCCAGAGCCGATAAATTCCCCGTAAAGTCTTCCCACAGAAATAAAAGGGAAAGGTTTCCCCTTTGCTTCCCTTCGAAGACCTTTCACTGCTACCGTTTTGAGGTACCAAAGCCCCATCTGCAAAAATCTTGCTATGATCAAAACTGAAAGAACTTCCTTCTAAAGGGACCTTGGTGTCCTGGTGGACAGCTCAATGAAGGGGTCAACCCAGTGTGCCACAGCAGTGAAAAAAGCAAACTCCTTGCTAGGGATCATTAGGAAGGGTATAGAAAATAAGTCAGCAAGTGTCATTTGGCCTCTTTATAAATCTATGGTGAGGCCCCATCTGGAGTATTGTGTACAGTTCTGGTCCCCATACCTTCAGAAGGAGATTATGGAAATGGAAAAGGTGCAGAGGAGGGCAACCAGAAGGATGAGGGGGCTGGAACACCTTCCTTACCATCTGAGGCTGCAACAGCTGGGCCTCTTCACTCTAGAACGACGGCGCCTGAGAAGTGACCTGATTGAAGTCTATAAAACCATGCACGGTGTGGACAAAGTAGAAAAGGAAAAACTGCTTTCCCTATCGCACAACACTAGAACTAGGGGGCACTCCGTGAAACTTTTGGAAGCTAGACCTCAAACAAATAAGAGGAAGTACTTTTTCACCCAGAGAATCTCTGGTCTATGGAACTCCCTGCCAGAAGAAGTGGTGACAGCTGTCAGCCTCGACACCTTTAAGAAAGGATTAGACGAGTTCATGGAGAACAAGGGTATCCATGGCTATCATTATGGATGCCTAAGGACACCCTCCGGGTTGGAGAGATAGGCAGGATATCTCTCAATGCCATTTGCAGGGAATCATAAGCAGGTGAAGACATCTGCTTGGGAAGACCCTGAAGCAAACGGGGAGCCACTGTGTGAGACAGAATGCTGGACCAGATGGACTGTGGCCTCTTCCAGCAAGGCTATTCTTATGTTCTTATGTTCTTCCAAAATTGGCCAGTCCTTGGGTGACAAATGGAAACGGGCACCAATTTAGTTGAAACAGAAATAGAATCATGAGGCTGGAAGGGACCTTGGAGGTCTTCTAGTCATCTCACCCAATGCAGGAGACCTTAAACCATCTTGGTCAAATAGTTATCCAGTCTATTTTTTTAAAAAAAGATCGGCCTCCTGGAATACCAACGAACAGCTGTTCCTGGTGGCGGGGATCCCTGCCGAACCCCGTGGCCTGGAACGGAGTGAACACGGGATGGTGGAGGCTGAAAATGGGGTGTGCAGAGGCCGAAAATAGGGTATGCGGAGACCGAAATGGGGTGGCGCAGGAGCAGCAATCCCCCGCAGCCTGGAACAGCTGATTGTTGGTATTCCAGGAGGCCGATCCAACCGCCAATCAGCTGCTTGTGCTAAATCAGGCGGTGCTGAAGCTGACAAGGCTATTTGCTGTTTGCTGCAAGGAGGCAAATTGCTGGCAGGCAGAGGCAGATTCTTGTTTTCCTCTCCAAAACCTAGGTGGGTCTTATAGTCCGGAGTGTCTTATAGTCCGAAAAATATGGTACTTTATTGTAAAGCTGCATTAACAGGTCTGAAAGTACCAATCTCCCACTGTCTTTTATGACAGCCTGAGAAATTAGATCTTTTCCAAATGTCTTTCTCTACTCCTTATGCAGCTGGGGGCTCTGATTGCTCCCTAGGTGGCATCTCTTCTCTCCACCCTCCATCTCCCAAGGTCATTTACACATGCCCATCACAGGGCAGCAGCCTGTGGCCTGAACTCAATCCTCCCGCACTATTTTGGAGCCTGTCTATATAAGCTCTTAAAAAAAACACCACACACCACCCTGTAATTCAGGGGCTTCTATAAATATCAGAAGTGGGAAAACAAATGTGTCAAAAGATTCTGCAGAGGTTGAAATACTTTTCTTTCAAAGAAACCATTAACAACCACAAATTCAGGAGGGGGGGCTTTATCCTCTTCCCGAGTGATGTTGGGGTCCAGTAGCCACACCTACAGTCTTTTACAGGCTTATTTATTTAAAACACACACACACACACACACACACACACACACACACACACACACACACACACCCTATGCCCTTCAAGCTCAAACACAATACAACATAATTGTCCATCTCTGCTTTAAGTCATAGTTGGCTGGTTTTACCGAACACACATTAATGCAGGGTGTATAAATCATGTTGTTTTTGGATCAAATCAGAGAAGGGAAATCAGACCATTCGTTTTAAGGTTTGGGTTAGCGTAGCCCACTGCAGTGCTCAGACAAGGGGATTGGACCCAAGAAAATAAAAGACCAACTCACATTTTTCCCGGGGATAAAAATGGTGTGTAATCTCTGCGTTGGCTTCATTAGATGGTCACTCTCAAGGATGGACACATATTCAATCTCTTTCTTCTTTTTCATGATCTTCTGAAATGGATGGATGGATGGATGGATGGACAGACTAGATAGATAGATAGATAGATAGATAGATAGATAGATAGATAGATAGATAGATAGATAGATAGATAGATAGATAGATAGATGGAAGTATATTAGATAGGTTAGTTGGATGGATGGATGGATAGATGGATGGATGGATGGATAGCTAGAGAGATTGTAATAGATGGTAGAGATAGAGATAGAGATAGAGATAGAGATAGAGATAGAGATAGAGATAGAGATAGAGATAGAGATAGAGATAGATGGGTGGATGGATGGATGGATGGATGGACGGACGGACTAGATAGATAGATAGATAGATAGATAGATAGATAGATAGATAGATGTACATTAGATAGGTTAGATGGATGAATAGATAGAGAGATTGTAATAGATGGTAGAGATAGAGATAGATAGATAGATAGATAGATAGATAGATAGATAGATAGATAGATAGATAGATAGATGGATGGATGGATGGATGGATGGATGGATGGATGGATGGATGGATGGATGGATGGATGGATGGATGGATGGACAGATTGACTGACTAGATAGATAGATAGATAGATAGATAGATAGATAGATAGATAGATAGATAGATAGATGGATGGATGGATGGATGGATATTAGATAGGTTAGATGGATGGCTAGATAGAGAGATTGTAATAGATGGTAGTGATAGAGATAGATAGATAGATAGATAGATAGATAGATAGATAGATAGATAGATAGATAGATAGATGGATGGATGGATGGATGGATGGATGGATGGATGGATGGATTAGATAGATTAGATGGATGGATGGAAGGAGGGATGGATGGATGATTAGCTATTAAGAATTAAGATTTGCCAAAAGGTCATATTTAACATTGTACCACACTGAAGGTTACATCAGCCTCTGTTCACTGAGGGATTCCTTAAAAAATAGGGATCCGTTGTAAAGAGCACTTAAACTTTTGTAAGCAACTGCAGCTTTAATCGAAAAAATATGTGGAGACTCTGGAAAGAGTGCAGAGAAGAGCAACCAAGAGGATGCTACACTGGTCCTAAAAGTGAAGTCACTTTTTCAGTGTTCTTGTAACTTTGAATGGTCACTAAATTACCTGTTATAAATCGAGGACCTGTATTCTCTACTTGGCATTAGCCAGCAGCGAAGCCTTCCATGGGTTAAATGGAAGCCCTCCTGCCCTGCAAATCTTCCTTATTCCAGTTGCACCGAGAAGGTTCGCCAGGGTTGACTCTATTTGTGCAAGCTATGGTTGAGCCAACCCTGCAAGCAACCAGCTCCCTCATGTTTAATGCATTGGCTAAAGTAGGTCATCATGTTAAGCCATCCTGTGGCTTGTTGGTTTTTGGACTTTGCCTATTAGAGGGAAGCAGCGTAATGACTTGTGCAAATGCAACCCATTATAAAGTAGCCCGCTTGCCCCAATAATCCATCTTCAAATCTGGGGTCACGCAGGATGCTCAGGGCGGCCAGAGTTTAGGGCTTTGCAAACAGCTGTGCTTCTCTGGCTTCAGTCCCAACACAAAACCAATCAGCTCATCTCAAGGTCAGCCAATCCAGCCCAAGCAACACACATGTAAAAGTGATCTTACCGGTTGAGAGTATCCAAGGAGGGGGGAGGGGGGGGAAGAGAGCCAAAGGGTGAATTCGTGGGGGTGGGGGTGGGGGATGGAAATGCCACAAGCCTAGGAGCAATGAAGTGCTCTAAAAGCCAGAGGTGTCCAACCTTGGGAACTTTAAGACTTGTGTGGGCTTCAAGAATTCCTCAGCTAGCTTCCTCTAGTACAGAGATGGCGAACCTTTTTTGGCTCGCGTGCTAAAAGCAGAGGGGGAGCGCAGGAGAGTCATGCGCGGGCATGCCACACCTATAATGCTATTCGCATGACCACAGTGTGCATCCACGCAGGATCAGTGCTTCCCCCCATTTTTTGGTGCCCTCCCCAGGCTTTATAGGAGCCTGGGGAGGGCGAAAATAGCCTTGTTGCCCCCTGCCAGAGGCCCTCCGGAGGCTTTAGGTCAGCGACGGCGAACCTATGGCACGGGTGCCACAGGTGGCACGCGGAACCATTTCTCAGGGCACGTGAGGCATTGCCCTGTCAGCTCCAGTGCGCATGTGTGCACTGGCCAGCTGATTTAGGCCTTCTTTTGAGGCCGTTTTTCGCCCTCTGGAGGCTTCAGGGAAGCTCCTCTGGATGTGGGGGGGGGGAGCCTGTTTTCACCCTCCCCAGGCTCCTAGAAAGCCTCTGGAGCCTGGGGAGGGCTAAAAAAGCGCGCCAAAAGCAGGGGGTCACGCACATAGCATTATCGGTGTGGCACGCCCATGCACGGCTCCCCCTGCACTCCCCCCCGCTTTTGGCACCTGAGCCAAAAAAGGTTAGCCATCACTGCTTTAGGTGCTTCTCTGAAACCTCTGGAGCACGGAAAACCGGCCCTACAGGCAAACCGGAAGTTGGGGAACGGACTTCCAGTTTGTTCGTAGGCCTGGTTTTAGTCCTCTGGAGCTTTCAGAGGCCTCCATGATGCTTCCCTGAAGGCTCCAGAGGGCAAAAAAGGACCCCACGAGCAAACTGGAAGTGACTTGAGGCCTCCGGAGGGCTAAAACCAGCCCTGCGAGCAAACCGGAAGTCTGTTCCCGAACTTCCGGTTTGTGCGTAGGGGCGATTTTTCGTGCTCCGGAGGCTTCAGGGAAGCTCCTGAAGTCTCCGGAGGGCAAAAAATGGCCTCAAAAGAAGGCCAAAGTCAGCTGGCCATCATGCACATGCGCACTGGCCAGCTGACAGGGCAAGCCTCGTGCGTCCTGACAAATGGCTCCGTGTGCCACCTGTGGCACGCGTGCCAGAGGTTCGTCATCAAGGCTCTAGTAGGTGACTCCTGAGGAACCTGTGGCCAGAATGCAGGTGCATCCCGGAAATTGGAAACTCAGCTTCCTAGTGTGCGCGTGCATGCTGGGGAGCTGCTGTTCCAGTTTCCAGCACTCTCGCATGCGCAAAGACCAACCTTGTGCCATAGGTTCGCCATCACGGGCCTAGATCAAATATGGACAGGTGAAAGCTGAACTGACTTCATAGAAGAATCAGAATCATAGTAAGTAACATGTCTGGGATTGATTTCCTCTCCTCTGTATTCTACCCATTTCTTTTCCTTTCTCTTCCTTTGTAATTCTGTCTGTTTCCTTCTCGGAAATATTACTGGCTTTCTTTTGAAGTGCCATAAGCTTCCTGTTCCCAGCCATGTGGCTATTGGCTGAGGAGCCCGCAAACAAAAGCCCCCACATCTGGAAGGTGGTTTTTGAACCCAGCTGCTGCCCAGATGTGCTGTGTTTTCATCTCCCGGAGGGGGGAAAAAGAGGGGGGAAATTAACAGTTGTCTTGCAACATTGCATTGCATGCCGAAGACCATTTGATGGATTGCAGTCATAATCTGAACTTTCTAAGCTGGATCCCTAAAAGTGCAACTTAAGTTAGTGATAGAGAACAAAATCCTTTTTTTTTTTTTGGCTCAGAAGACTCAGAGAAATATGTACCACCTGCCTTTTCGGGCCTGCAGGAAGATGTTTGAATGTCAGCGTTCCTTTGCATAATCGCTTTGAGAGCTGTCCAAAAAATCTTAGCGCTCGAGATCTGCACACTCCAAATCTTTGATCATTTCTGTATTTCCACCACCACCACCAAACCTGTGGCTTTCCACCTTCCTTTCTTCCTGCAGCAAATTTTTGGGTGATTTAATACCAGTAACCCTCCTCTCTAGCTTTATGGTTCTGATATATAGGTGTGCAGGTAGAAAAGAAAAGAGAAAAGAACAAAAAAGAAAAGAGGAAAGGAAAGGAAAAGAAAAAGAGATGAAAGGGAAGGAAAGGAAGAAGACATGAAAGGGAAGGGAAGTAAAGGAAAGGAAGAAGAGATGAAGGGAAGGGAAAGAAAAGGAAAGAAAGGAGATGAAAGGGAAGGAAAGGAAGAAGAGATGAAGGGAAGGAAGAAGAAGAAGGGAAGGAAGAAGAGATGAAGGGAAGGAAGAAGAGAAGAAGGGAAGGAAGGGAAAAGAAAGGAAGAAGAGATGAAGGGAAGGAAGAAGAGAAGAATGGAAGGGAAGGAAATAAAAGGAAGTTTCTGGCACTGCTGCGCATGCAAAGAGATCATGCTCTGGAAAAGACAAACTTCTAGGTTCTGGTGTGCATGCACACCCAATAATCAGCTGGCCAGTGCGCATGCGCACACCAGTATTCAGCACTGCTGCATGCACGAAGGACAGCTGACTGTCGCGCGTGCATGCAGGCCACAAACCCAGAAGACAAACAGGCAAGGCTGTGCATGGTTGGCTGGAGAATTCTGGGAGTTGAAGTCCAGACACCTTCAAGCTGCCAAGGTTGAGAAACACTGGTATAGGTGGTACCTTGCTCAATAGCAGTAACTGTGAAAGGGATCTTGGAGTCGTAGTGGACAACCATTGAAATAGGAGCCAGCCGTGTGCAGCAGCTGCCAAAAAAGCCAACACAGGTCTAGGCTGCATCAACAGAGGGATAGAATCAAGATCACATGAAGGGTTAATACCACTTTATAAGACCTTGGGAAGGCCACACTTGGAATCCTGCATCCAGTTATGGTTGCCATGATGTAAAAAAGATGCTGAGACTCTAGAAAGAGTGCAGAGAAGAGCAACCAAGAGGATTAGGGGACTGGAGGCTAAAACATATGAAGAACAGTTACAGGAACTGGGTATGTCTAGTTTAATGAAGAGAAGGACCAGGGGAGACATGATAGCAGTGTTCCAATATCTCAGGGGCTGCCCCAAAGAAGAGGGAGCCAAACTATTCTCCAAAGCATCTGAAGGCAGGACAAGAAGCAATGGGTGGAAACTAATCAAGGAGAGAAGCAACTTAGAACTGAGGAGAAATTTTCTGACAGTGAGGACAATTAATCAGTGGAACAGAAGTTGCCTCCAGAAGTTGTGAATGCCCCAACATTGGAAGTCTTTAAGAAGATGCTGGATAATCATTTGACTGAAGTGCTGTTGGGATTCCTGCCTAGGCGGGGGGTTGGATTAGAAGATTTAGATTTAGATTTTAGATTTTATTCAATTTGTATCCCGCCCTTCTCCAAAAGGACCCAGGGCGGCGCACAGGAATTTAAAATAACATACAAAAGTAATACAAAATACACAAATTAAAAAACCTATTAAATAACAAAAACCTGCGCTAAAACCAATTAAAATCCCTATTTTAAAACTATCTAATACTAGTCACAGCGGAGGCTATGTTAGGCCGGCTTGATGAAACAGGTGTGTTTTTAGACACTGGCGGAAGAGGCGGAGGTCGGTGATGGTACGTAGTTCAGGGGGTAGGTCGTTCCACAGGGCAGGGCCTGCCACAGAGAAGGCCCTTCCCCTGGGTGTTGCCAGCTGGCATTGTCCGGCCGACGGCACCCAGAGAAGGCTCTCTCTGTGGGAGCGTATCGGTCTAAGGTCCCTTCCAACTCTGCTATTGTATTGTAAACCTGCTTTGGAGATGAGTTGCTGGTGAAGAAACACCCTGCCCCCTCCTTCTCCGAGAAGATTTTGCTCCAAGCCGCCGATGGCTGAAGGCATCAAAGAGATGGCTGAAGGCAGAAGGAGAGGGATGGAGGTGAGGGATGGAGGTTAGCCAAGGAACAAAGGCAGATGCGATAAAGAGGGAGGGAGGGAGGGAGGAGAAGGGACGGAAAGAGACAAAGCCCAGGGAGCAGCTGGTGGGGCTGGGAGGGGAGGCAGAGCCAGCTAAATTGGGTACCTGAGCAGCAGGAGACAAGAAAGACGGCTCTTGAGATAAGAGAGAGGACTCTTAATTGTGTTTTGTTCCCAGCGAGCTGCCACTGTCTAGCCACAGAGCTGAGCGTGCTGCAAAGACAGCTGAATAATACCAGGGATAAAAAGGAATAAGCCGCCGGGGTTTTGTGGTTGGTTGCCGGAAGAAGCAATAGCTCTTAAGACTTATCTACCGCTTCACGGGGCTTTTACAGCCCCTCTATAGGCAGTTTTTACAGAGTCAGCCTTATTGCCCACCAACAATCCGGGTCCTCGTTTGACCCACCTTGGAAGGAGGGAAAGCTGAGTCCATCTTGAGCTGGTCAGGATCGAACTGCTGGCAGTCGGCAGAGTTTAGCCTGTGATTCTGCATTCTAACCATTGTGTACCATGGATGGATGGATGGATGGATGGATGGAAGGAAGGAAGGGCAATAGCACTTAGATTTATATCCCGCTTCACAGTGCTTTTACAGTCTTCTCTTGAGTCAGTCAGGATCGAACTGCTGACAGTCGGCAGAGTTAGCCTGCAGTACTGAATTCTAACCACTGTGTACCATGGATGGATGGATGGAAGGAAGGAAGGAAGGAAGGAATAACTAGCACTTTCACATATCCCGCTTCACAGTGCTTTTACAGTCTTCTCTTGAGTCAGTCAGGATTGAACTGCTGACAGTCGGCAGAGTTAGCCTGCAATACTGCATTTTAATGACTGTATATGATGGATGGGTAGATGGATGGATGGAACAAACGAATGAATGAACGAACGAAGGAATAGCACTTAGATTTATATCCCTCTTCATAGTGCTTTTACAGCCTTCTCCTGAGCCAGTCAGGATCGAATTGTTGACAGTTGGCAGAGTCAGCCTGCAATACTGCATTCTAATCACTGCGCAGCATGTTTTCCACAGACACTTGGAGATTAGTTCAAGAACACCTCATTTTGAACTTGACTCAAGAATCTTCGTGCTGCTTTTCTGGCCCAACGTAGAAGTGGTTTGCCCTTAGACTTGTTCTGCGCTTGGAGGTCACTGGGTTACATGAAGTCCTAGAGCGGGGTAGAAATCTCTGCCCTAGATCACAGGGGAAAAATGGTTTGTGCTAGCAAAGGGGGCCCATCGCATCCCTTTAAAGAAAACTGCAATAAAAATGATGCAGCGATTAATATCAAGAAGTTCTAATCAATCATCGGGGCTTCAAGAATGTGGATACAGGGTGTTCTCAGAGACTCAGGGGAAGGTGGAGGAATTAAACCAACCGAGCCGTGTGATTTATCATTAACCGAGGCTGGATTAATGAAGCCAAGGAGTGTGCCCAACCCCTCGAACATTTTAAAGTTAATACTGGGACTCTAAAAAAACAAAGCGAGTTTGGTCCAGTGATCTGGCTAGAAACCAGCAGGTTGTAATTTGTCCTAGTCCTGCTTTAGGTACGAAAAGTGGCTGGGTGATTTTTGGCTAACTCTTTCAGCCCACAATCCAGCTCTGGTGATAAGCTGGTCAGTCAATTCCTCTCACAATCAATGGATCAACACTCCTACACTTTTTTTGGGGGGGGAGGAGGAGGAGGAGGAGGAGAAAAAGGAGAAGGGGAAGGAGGAAGAGAAGGGGAGGAGGAGGAGGAAGAAGAAGAAGAAGAACAAGAAGAAGAACAACAACAAGAAGAAGAACAACAACAAGAAGAACAACAAGAAGAAGAAGGCCATCGGCATTGACAAATTCACCGTCAGTCAATTGCAAAAGGCAGCCTAACGTGGAACAACTTGCATCCTGCGATGAGACCTTTAAGGCCATCGGACATCCACATCTGCCTGTCCCCAGGTCCTTGGGAAGGACTTGATAGCTGGCAAGAATGCCAAATCCAGTCTGAACATCTGGCTAACTGTGAGACAAACCATAATACTGATCATTCTGGGAGTTGAAATCCATGCATCTTTAGTTTCCAAGGTGGAGCAACACTGCGTTATTGTGATGTCTACTTGCATGTTCAACCAGGCAGGGGGGTAGGGTCCTATCTCTGAGCTCCTAATTAAGTGTTAGGAGCAGAGTCCTGGTCCCAACAAAACCCCTTTTATGAAACGAATGGGAATTCCTCTCATTCACCTTCAGCCAAGGCCTGGCAAACAGTCTTTCAAAGGAGTATTTATCACCACAGACCTTATCTAGCTTGGAAAGCTGCCATGTCAATATTTTCCAAATGAGGTGAGCTGCAGATTGGGCACAGAGTGTCTGAGATTCACGGACAGATCTTCACAGTCCTGAAACGAATCTAATGACCGAACGGACAAATTGTTTCCTGCAAAAGCCCCCTCCCCTTTCACTCTTCTTTTATTTCCCATGGGAGGGGCCATTCACCATCCACCTGTGGCCTTACTCCCAAGTCGACCCTGTTTTCTTAGCAATTCTTTCCTTCTGGCAGCTCTGCGCATGCACACACTGGGAACAGGCTCCAGCTGTTCCTCTGCCTCACTGCTGTCTAGCTCCGTAGGCACCTGATCACTGCCAGATGGCCTCGGTCCCATCTCTGCCTCCGACAGAGAGCCCTCCTCAGAGCTTTCCGCAGCCTCCAGGACTGGCCAATGCTCCTCACCAACCTCCTCACTGTCCAGCTGTGCTGGCCGCTGGCGGACAACAACATTAAGAAAGATATAGGAAGTTGCTTTATCCTGGTACGTCCATCCATTGTACTACACCAGGGCTTGTGGACGGGGGCTGGTGAAACAAACCCCCCAATTATGGCTCATAGACAAGCAGTGTGTGAACCCAAGCCCAAGAAAGCAGCATAATGTGAGCCATGCACATTTATGGAGGGAGTTCGGAGCTGCAGCCTGTGGTGAATAAGCTGATGTGTTGCCAAGCTCCCAGCCTGGCTGGGGAACATTCTTTGAGTGTCACGGGAAGCCAGCTACCTGGAATGCCTGCAGCGTTTTACGGGATGCTTGCCCACTAGGTCATGGGAAGCTCCACGTTCCAAGGACGAAATGAATCAAGAACTCAGCTGAAAGACACCGAGCCGGTAGGGCGTAAACCTCCTGTGCAAGAAAGGCACTTTGCACATGGCCAGAGATACTCTTTTATTTTTTTTAAATTTTATTTAGATTTATACCCCGCACCTTCTCCAGAAAGGACCCAGGGCGGCACACAGGAAATTTAAAACGCAACAAATATTACAAAATACAAAATTTAAAAACATATTAAATTCTAACCCTGTGCTAAAATCGACCCAAATCCCCCAAATTAAAACTATCTAGGAGCAGTCACAACGGGAGGTTACGCTAGGCCGGCTTGATGGAAAAGGTATGTCTTAAGACACTGGCGGGAGAGGCGGAGGTCTGAGATGGTACGTAGTTCAGGGGGTAAGTCGTTCCAAAGGGTAGGGCCCGCCACAGAGAAGGCCCTTCCCCTGGGTGTCTTGACCTTTCACAGACTAGGATGAAGCTCCAGCAGTGGAAAAACACAGGACAGCACCTATCATTTTAGCCCTTTCGGTCAAAATATTATCCTTCGGGTTGGGTTAGATTCACGCAACGCGGTGGATCCGATTTTCAAATTAAGCAATTTTGTGGGTTTTTAAATAAGATATGGAGCTCAGGCTGGAGAGGATGTAGGCTGGGTTTACGCTCACATTAAACCTCTGAAAGTTCAAGCAAGATTCCTATAAACAGGAATAGGACACGATGCCATTGTCCCTGTTTGATCTGGAACAGACCTGGTTAAGCGTAGTGCGAGATTGGAGTGTAACTCTGTGAAACGATAAGTCATCGGATGCCATTGGAGAATGGCTGCACCAGGAGGATAAGTTCCTTTTATTTTATTTTTGTTAGATTTCTTTCCTGCCTTTCTTTCAGGGGGTCAAGGGAATCTACATGCCCCCCCCCACACTTTTCAGCACAAGAACTGCCTCTGAAATAGGTAGAACCGAGAGCTCAAAGTCCCCAGGGAGTGTCTCCTTGCTCTTAGTCCAACACTTTACCCAATACGTGAAGCCATCTCTCCAAAATAAGGAATAGAATAGAAGAGAATGGAGTGGAGTGGAGTGGAATATGGAGAATAGAGAACAGAATACAGAGTAGAGTAGAGTAAAATACAGAATAAGGAAAGAAGAGAAGAGAATAGAATACAGAATAGAATAGAGTAGAATACGGAATACAGAAGAGAAGGGAAGAAAAGAGAGAATAGAATAAAGATTAGAGTAGAGTAGAATACGGAATACAGAAGAGAAGAGAAGAGAAAAGAGAAGAGAGAAGAGAATAAAGAATAGAGTAGAATACAGAATAGAGAAGCGAATAGAGAATAGAATAAAGATTAGAGTAGAGTAGAATACAGAATAGAGAAGAGAAGAATAGAATAGAATAAAGAACAGAGTAGAGTAGAATATGGAATACAGAAGAGAAGAGAAGAGAAGAGAAGAGAAGAGAGAATGGAATAAAGATTAGAGTAAATACGGAATACAGAAGAGAAAAGAGAGGATAGAATAAAGAATAGAATAGAATATGGAATACAGAAGAGAAGAGAAGAGAAGAGAGAAGATTGCAGGCATCCGGCAGTCAGCAGAAATAGCCTGCAGTACTGCATTCTTACCACTGCGCCACCTTGGCTCATAAAAATGGTCATCAGTTACTTTTTGCAGTGCCATTGCAATGGTCACTAATCATGCTGTACTAAGTCAAGGGCTACCTTGTATTCAGATCCTCAACAGAAGGCAGGCTGGTTGCAATTGGTTCCCCTCCCCCCCATCTACAACTAACCTTCCTTCCTCAGTGGCTAAGGCCCTGAGCTTGTCAATCAGAAAGGTTGGCAGTTTGACGGTTCGAATCCCTAGCACCGCATAACGGAATGAGCTCCCGTGACTTCTCCCAGCTTCTGCCAACCTAGCAGTTCGAAAGCACGTAAAAAATGCAAGTAGAAAAATAGGGACCACCTTTAGTGGGAAGGGAACAGCGTTCCGTGCGCCTTCAGCATTGAGTCATGCTGGCCACATGACCATGGAGACGTCTTCGGACAGCGCTGGCTCTTTGGCTTTGAAACGGAGATGAGCGCCGCCCCCTAGAGTCAGGAACTACTGGCACATATGTGCGAGGGGAACCTTTACCTTAGCTTTCCTGACTATAAATATGGTTGGGGAATTCTGGGAGTTGAAGTCTTCAAGTGGCCACGTTTGGAGAGGTTGAGAGTGAGCCTTCTAACTATCTTGGAGGTCCCTAAGCCCTTTTCTCTGTCTCTCTCTTGATTCCTAACTGCACTGATTTTCCACCCCCCCCTCCACTTCCTTGGCTCCCTTTCTGTTCTATTTCACACCCCTTAATAATAGGACAGTTGTTCCCCAGCTCTGTAATTCCTCCCCCCCCCCCAACCTTTCTGAATCTGGCTGGATTTAGCTGATGATGTCAACCACCCGCCTCTTATCACGTGTCCTCCAGCCTTCCCAATGAGCTGCCAATTACACTTGGCACCAGCGGGCACCTTCCAGGCTTCAGAGTATCAGGAGAATTAAAGCAGGCAGCTTTGCAGGGCTTGGGAGCTTAAATCATCTGGATTTAAAGGCCCCGAAGAGATCAAGGTCTGTCTGGTTTTGGTTGGGATAGGGAGAATTGTCAGATTAATCCAAATTTAATTGTACTTTAGGCATTCTGGTGCCCTCTAAGTGTCCTGGAGCTAGAATGCCCTAATTCCCAGCCATTAGGGAATCCCTGTAAGGCAGGGGTGGCAATAACAATAGCAATAGCACTTAGATTTATATACCGCTTCGCAGTGCTTTCACAGCCCTCTCTAAGTGGTTTACGGAGTCAGCCTCTTGCCCCCCAACAATCTGGGTCCTCATTTGACCCACCTCGGAAGGATGGAAGGCTGAGTCAACCTTGAGCCTGTCAGAATCGAACTGCTGGCCATCAGCAGAGTTCACCTGCAATACTGCATTCTAACCACTGGGAAGGAAGGAAGGAAGGAAGGAAGGAAGGAAGGAAGGAAGGAAGGAAGGAAAATAGCAAAAGCACTTAGACTTATATACTGCTTCACGGTGCCTTTACAGCCCTCCCTGAGCAGTTTACAGAGTCAGCCTCTTGCCCCCAACATTCTGGGTCCTCATTTTACTGACCTTGGAAGGACGCAAGGCTGAGTCAACCTTGAACCTTGTGGGATTTGAACTGCTGGCAGTTAGCAGAAGTAAACTTGCTTTTTGATTAGTAAGCTACTTGGTTAGCAAGAAGTAAAATTGAAACTTGATTTCAATGAGGGCCGCATCAGGATCGTGTTTGACCTAGAGGGGGGTGGGGTGGAGGAGGGAGTGGCCAGGGGGCGTGGCCGGATTGACGTCACTTATGTCGGGGGCACCTGTGGTGGCTGCTGTAGGGGAAGGTCTGCAAAATGGGAGCCACAGCGGTGTGATTGAAGCAACCCAAATACAGAAAGCCCTTGACTTACAACCCCTTGTTTAGCGACCGTTCAAAGTTACAACACCACTGAAAAAAACGAAAAGGACCATGAGTGTCTCACTTAGTATAAGGGCCCTGCATCCTTGTTGACTGCTTCCTTCTGCATGCTATGGGCAATGGGGCTTCATTTTCTGTCTGGCCGTCTGTCTTGTGTGAATGTAAAAACTTAAGTACAAGTATGATAGTCCTAATTATAAATATAATTTTAATTGTTTTAAATATAAGTTTTAGCACAGACCCATTGTATTTAATGTATTTTTAACTTTTATATTATCATTGTATTTATTACTTTTTATTCTTTCTGTGCACCGCCCTGAGTCCCTTTTGGGAGATAGGGCAGTATAAAAATCCGATTAAAGTTAAAGTTAAGAAACTCACTTGGATTTGCCTTCCCGTTTACGTGGATGGGAGACCCCTGGGAAGTTTTGTTTAAGGGAAGTAGCAATGGCCCGGTCCCCTGGTAAGATACTTAATCAGGGTAAATGAAACGTGCTGGTTGCAATCTGATGCATGGCCGGTTGTAAACTACACAATGCTTGGGGTTTCGCTGATGTACGACGGCACTAAAAGCCAGAGAACAAGGACCACCATTAATTCGTACAAGGTTGGTTGCACAACATTCTGGCCTCTGGGATTTACACAATCCAATAACAGAGGAAAAACCAGAAGGCAACAGAATCCGAATGGGATAAATTGAAAAAAAAAAAGGATGTGATTATAACAGACCCTCGGAGGGCCTCGAAGTCCAACCTCCTGCTCAAGCAGGAGATCCTACACCCATGATGGTGAACCTATGGCCCACGTGCCATGCAGCAGTGGTGGGATTCAATTTTTTTTACTACCGGTTCTGTGGGTGTGGCTTTGTGGCCGTGATGTGGCTTTGTGGGCATGGCAGGGGAAGGATACTGCAAAATCCCCATTCCCTCCCCACTCCAGGGGAAGGATACTGCAAAATCCCCATTCCCTCCCCACTCTAGGGGAAGGATACTGCAAAATCCCCATTCCCTCCCCACTCCAGGGGAAGGATACTGCAAAATCTCCATTCCCTTCCCACTCCAGGGGAAGGATACTGCAAAATCCCCATTCCCTCCCCACTCCAGGGGAAGGATACTGCAAAATCCCCATTCCCTCCCCACTCCAGGGGAAGGATACTGCAAAATCCCCATTCCCTCCCCACTCCAGGGGAAGGATACTGCAAAATCCCCATTCCCTCCCCACTCCAGGGGAAGGATACTGTAAAATCTCCATTCCCTCCCCACTCCAGGGGAAGGATACTGCAAAATCCCCATTCCCTCCCCACTCCAGGGGAAGGATACTGCAAAATCCCCATTCCCTCCCCACTCCAGGGGAAGGATACTGCAAAATCCCCATTCCCTCCCCACTCCAGGGGAAGGATACTGTAAAATCTCCATTCCCTCCCCACTCCAGGGGAAGGATACTGCAAAATCTCCATTCCCTCCCTACTCCAGGGGAAGAATACGGTAAAATCCCCATTTCCTCCCCACCCCACTAACCTGCTTTCCAACTCCGTTCTCCTGTTCAGGGCAACAAAAGATCAGTTAGGAGGCTGGGAGGCAGTGGGGGTGGGACCAGCCTATTTGCTGGTTTTCCAAACTACTCAAAATTTCTGCTACTGGTTCTCCAGAACCTGTCAAAACCGGCTGAATACCACCGCTGATAACAGCAAGGGGCTGCCTTTTAAAATCTGGTGTTCTGCAGCTGTGTTGCTTTTCAGTCCCATAATCTCCAGCTACAGTATCTTGCCAACTTCAATGACAGATAGGAATGGAACAATTAATATTTTCAGCCCCAACCTGGTGTTTGTGGTAGCACACAGGTTTTCCTGGTCTCAGAAGATTGAAAGTCTGGGGAAAAAAATAATGGGCAGAATTATCTTCAGATGATAATTCCAACAAAATGCTGAATATAAATTAAGGAGGGAGGAATCGGTGGGAATTTTAACAAGGATGGAAAGAACTGGATTTTTAAAAATGGATCTGAGTGTGGAAGATATCGAAACAGACAAATCTGGCTATGCAGGGAGTAACTGTTGAATTTTAATCTCTACTAATGGAATAAGAGCAATCCTGAAAAACCCTGATTTTAGAATACTGCATACTGTTCCAGTTAAGGCTATCAAAACTGTAGTGGAAATATATTTGTGCATTCGTAAGAGAGGTTAGCTTCAAAGCTTCCGGAATGAATCGAGTCTGCAAAGAAAACAAAACCCCACCATAAATGCCAATTAGATTTGAAAAGAAAACGTATGTCAGGTCAATTTTTTATTTTTTAACCTGCTGCATTAGAAAAATGCATGTTGATAATAAGTCCCTTCAGCAATTTCTCTTAAGCATTCTCTAAGTGAAAGGAAGATACATATGTAGAAAGCCTCTTTACCTTCTAAAACACTGCAAGTATAACTAGGTAAGAAGTTGCATTTACTGTCCTTTTTATGGACTTCAAAAATCCCTTAACAAACCCCTGTTAGACTGCAACAGAGCTCTATTAAATACAGCCTGCTGGTTGGTCGCAGGATATTTTGCTCTGTCGCAGAAAAAGACACCAATCAGGAAACAGGGAAGAGGGCGAAAGAAGAATGAAAGAATCTGGAAAGATGAATATCTGACCAGATTGCAACATTTCTCCTAATTCTTCTTGTTGTTAGTTGCAAAGTCATGTCCGACCCATCGCGACCCCACGGGCAACACTGTCCATGGAGTTTTCATGGCAAAGATGCTGGATTGGGTTGCCATTTTCCTTCTCCAGTGGATCATGCTTTGTCAGAGCCCTCTGCTATGACCTGACCATCTTGGGTGGCCCTGCATGGCATAGCTCAGAGCTTCATTGAGCTAAGCAAGCCCCTTCGCCACCACAAGGCAGTCATCCATGAAGGAGATTACATGAAGGGGATTCTCCTTAACCAGTGGAACAGAAGTTGCCTTCAGAAATCGTGGGTGCTCCATCACTGGAGGTTCTTAAGAAGAGACTACTGGACAGCCACTTGTCTGAAATGGTATAGGTTCTCCTGCTTGAGCAGGGGGCTGGACTGGAAGACCTCCAAGGTTGTATTCTCTGCTCTGCTCTGCTCTGCTCTGCTCTGCTCTATTCCATTCCATTCCATTCCGTTCCGTTCCATTCTTATTCTATTCTATTCTATTCTATTCTATTCTATTCAGTAGTGGGTTTCAAATTTTTTAGAACCTACTCTGTAGGTGTGGCCTATTTTGTGGGCGTGGCTTGGCAGTCATGTGACAGGATGGGAGTGGCCACCTTTTAAAATGTGGTGAAACTCATTTAACAACGCTCTTGCTTAGCAACCAAAATTTTGGACTCAATTGTGATGATAAATTCTTCCTTCCTTCCTTCCTTCCTTCCTTCCTTCCTTCCTTCCTTCCTTCCTTCCTTCCTTCCTTCCTTCCCTCCCTCCCTCCCTCCCTCCCTCCCTCCCTCCCTCCCTCCCTCCTTCCTTCTTTCCTTCCTTCCTTCCTTCCTTCCTTCCTTCCTTCCTTCCTTTCCTTTCCATCCCGTTGGGTCACTGGCAGCGGCGGGCCAGATTTACTTCCAGGTACGCCGGTGGAACCCCCTCTCACCGGTTCTCTAAATTTCACCAACCGGCTCTCGCGAGTAGGTGCGAGCCTGCAGAAACCCACCACTGATTCTATTCTATTCCATTCCATTGCATTCCATTCCATTCCATTCTAAACTCTAACTCAGAGGTTCCCAAACCTGGCAACTTTAAGACTTGTGGACTTCAACTCCCAGAATTCTGGCTGGAGAATTCTGGGAGTTGAAGTCCACAAGTCTTAAAGTTGGCAAGTTTGGGAACCTCTGCTCTAACTCCTATTCCACTCTACTCTACTCTACTCTACTCTACTCTACTCTACTCTACTCTACTCTACTCTACTCTACTCTCTATCTCCTTGATTTGTTTCCATCCTTTGCTTCTTGTCCTGCCTTCGGGTGCTTTGGAGAATAGCTTCACCGCCTCTTTTTCGTGGCAGGCCCTGAGACATCGGAACATTGCGATTATATCACTCCTGGTCCTAGTTGTTGTGTGAAACCAATCAATGGTGATGGGGTGGGGTGTGTGAAAGACTTTGGGAGACCAAGCAAAGTGCAAAGGTGGGACTCAGGTAATCTAAAAGAATCATGCTGAGCAGTGGGTCACTGCTGTTCCTCTTACATAGGGAGAAGCATAATAGGTCTGATACAAATCCAGGACTTGCTACCTTAGGTTCTATATAAGGCATTTCCTTCCTCTGGGCAGAAAATACAGGGTATTATTTTAAGACGGTTGGGTTTTGGTAATCTCTCTTCTCTCTGGTCTCACCTATGAAGCCTGTGCGAACACCTTAGCATTTTCCCAAAATTGTCCATCAATGGTGTCCATCAATGTCCATCAATGGTGGACATGTCCACAAGCCCAAAGATATTGGAGTAGGATAAAAGATTGGCTTACGGAGATTACAGGAACCACCTTTCAATTAAAACCAGAGGCTTATTTATTGGGGATAAACCCCGGAGGCATAAGGAAGATAGACTGGTATCTTTTCACACACATGACCACTGCAGCCAGAATAGCATACGCACAGTTTTGGAAAGGGAAAGAACGACCATCAGACCAACTCATCATCAACAAAATCCTCTGGTGGGCTGAATGCGACAGACTAACATATATTCTCAAAGACAGACAGGAAGCAATATTTTATCAAAGTTGGGAAAAATGGTATGACTGGATGGAGGTAAAGAGACTACGGGATGAGAGATAGGGAAGGATATACAATGTAGATATGTAGATAGTAAATAAAATGAATGTATGGAGCAGTGGCAGCTAAGGGGAATTGATAAATGTAAGATATGGACAAATAGAAATAGCTGGAATATCTGGAAATGTAGTAAGATGGTATACGATGCTACTCGGTAACTGTGTACATATAGGGGGTGAGTTACTCCCAGTTGTATCTGTGTAGTTTTGTTTTGTCTTGTCAATGTCTTATTTATGTTCTTTTTTCTGTTACTAATTTACAATAATAAAAAAGAGAGCAAAATTGCATCTTGTCTTCTCTCTCTCTCTGTTCGTACCTTTCCTAATGACCCCGATACTGTCTTATTTAGTTTGGGATATTGGAACGCCAATTCCCTGGCGCTGGTGAATGACCGCGCCACCAACTGATTTCGATGGCGGATGACCGAAACTTCCCTCTCTTTCCCCCTTTCAGCATGACCATGAGCGCCGCCTCCATCGAGCAAGAGCCATCACGCAAGCTGGCCTGTTGCGGAGTCCCCCTGATAACGGAGGACATGCAGTCCCTGGCCATCCGCACGCTTTCCGGCACGGACATCAACAAGCACTACGACCTCATCCGTGAGCTGGGGAAGGGCACCTACGGGAAGGTAGACCTGGTCTCCCATAAGAGCACAGGTGAGTTCCAAGGGAAGAATATGATGTCTCTCTTCCTGTTCTGACCGAGGCTTATTTATTTTTATTTTTTATTTTTCAAATTTATACCCCGCCCTTCTCCTTGCAAGGACCCAGGGCGGCGCACAGGCACAACCATACCAAATTACAAAAATACATTATTAAAAAACTATTAAATTATATCCCGTGCTAAAACCCTTATACAACCAAACTCCTACCTCTATCTATCTATCTATCTATCTATCTATCTATCTATCTATCTATCTATCTATCTATCTATCTATCTATCTATCTATCTATCTATCTATCTATCTATCTATCTATCTATCTCTCATCTCTCATCTCTCATCATATAATCTATCATATCTATCTAGATATCTCTATCTCTCATCTCTATCTATCTATCTATCTATCTATCTATCTATCTATCTATCTATCTATCTATCTATCTATCTATCTATCTATCTATCTATCTATCTATCTATCTCTCATCTCTATCTATCTATCTATCTATCTATCTATCTATCTATCTATCTATCTATCTATCTATCTATCTATCTATCTATCTATCTATCTATCTATCTATCTATCTATCTATCTATCTCTATCTCTCATCTCTCATCTCTATCTATCTATATCTATCTATCTATCTATCTATCTATCTATCTATCTATCTATCTATCTATCTATCTATCTATCTATCTATCTATCTATCTCTATCTCTCATCTCTCATCTCTATCTATCTATCTATCTATCTATCTATCTATCTATCTATCTATCTATCTATCTATCTATCTATCTATCTCTATGTATGTATCTATCTATGTATCTATCTATCATCTATTCTATCTATCTATCTATCTATCTATCTATCTATCTATCTATCTATCTATCTATCTATCTATCTATCTATCTATCTATCTATACATCTATCTATACATCTATCTATACATCTATCTATCTGTCTGTCTGTTCTATCTTACCTGGGCAGTGATTTCCAGAATGATTTTATCTCCTTGGTCCCCATCACACAGGGACTTGCTCACCGTCCTCTTCCTTGCCCCGTCTTCTCTATCCACAGGCACCAAGATGGCTCTGAAATTTGTCAACAAGAACAAGACCAAACTGAAGAATTTCCTGAGGGAGTTCAGCATCACCAATACTCTCTCTTCCAGCCCGTTCATCATCAAAGTGTTTGATGTGGTCTTCGAGACAGAGGACTGCTATGTCTTTGCTCAGGAATACGCCCCTGGAGGAGACCTTTTTGACATCATTCCTCCCCAGGTAGGTGGACTTCGGTTGCCCCTTCTTGACCTGAATGGAAGGGGAGGCAAGATGGCTTCTAATAGAACACCAAGATAGAGAAAGGGGGTGTTATAGCAATAGCAATAGCTCTTAAGACTTATATACCGCTTCACAGTGCTTACCAGACCTCTCTAAGCGGTTTACAGAGTCAGCCTCTTGCCCTCCAACAATCTGGGTCCTCCTTTTACCTGCCTCAGAAGGATGGAAGGCTGAGTTAATCTTAAACCGGTCAGGATTGAACTGCTGGCAGTCGGCACAGCCCGTTTTTTTGCCCATTTTTCGGCACAATGTCGGCACAATGAGCCTGCAGTACTGCATTGTAACCACTGTGCCCTCACAGTTAATTAGCAATAGCACTTAGACTTAACACTGCTTTGTGGTGCTTTCCAGCCCCCTCTAAGTGGTTTATAGAGTCAGCCTCTTGCCCCCCCCCCATCCCCCCCCCATCCATCCATCCATCCATCCATTTTACTGGCCTCAGAGGGATGGAAGGATGAGTCTGGTGAGATTCGAACTGCCAAATTGCAAGCAGCTGGCAGTCAGTGGAAGAAGCCAGCAGTACCGCACTCTAACCACTGCACCGCCGTGGCTCATATCTCATTTTCCTGAAGCTATTTCATGGAAGCTTGATCCAATTAGGATACTAAGCATATGGACTGGGAACCAAATGTGATCTTCTTATCGGGCCTCCAGCTCCCTTTTGTATCCTGCACAGATGTTACTTTTGATCTTCCCATGGCAATATTTCAAGGCTGGGAGTGGAAGATTACCGTATTTTTTGGAGTAGAAGATGCATCTTCCCTCCCCCCCTAAAAGAGCGTGGAAATGTTGATGCGTCTTATACACCGAATACAGCTATTTTTGGCTTGCTGAAGTCCCATCCCTGCATGCCATCTTTGTGAAAAATGGGCAAAAAATTGGGCTGTTTTTTGCAAAAACGGGGGCATTTTTGCCTTCCCCCACCCCCCCAGAAGCACTCTGCAGTCTTCAGGAGGGCTGGGGGAAAGGAAAAATGCCCCCGTTTTTGTGGAAAATGGGGGCGTTTTTGCCTTCCCCCAGCCCTGCTGAAGACTGCAGAGTGCTTCTGGGGGCCAGGGAGAACAAAAACCTTTGTTTCTTACTTACCTCTTCAAAATCTTGGTGTGTCTTATACCCCGGTGCATCTTATAGTCCGAAAAATAGGGTAATGTATCCCTGACACAACTATTGCCCTCAATGGCCCTCATGACTTGAATTGAAAGTGAGCGCAAGATCGGAAGACGCGGAGAGATCTGGCCCATTGAATCGCCAAGACCATCATCACCATCATCACTTGCATTTCAACGCCATTTCCTTTTTGTCTTTCAGGAAATGTCTCCTCTGTTCTAAGTTGCTTCTCTCCTTGATTAGTTTCCACCCATTGCTTCATATCCTGCTTTCAGGTGCTTTGGAGAATAGCTGGACTCCCTCTTCTTTGGGGCAGCCCCTGAGAGATTGGAAGACTGCTATCATGTCTCCCTTAGTCCTTGTTTTCATTGAACTATATCTGGGACGGCGAACCTATGGCACACGTGCCACAGGTGGCACGTGGAGCCATATCTGCTGGCACCCGAGCTGTTAGCTCCAGCACAGATGTGCATCCCAGCCAGTTGATTTTCAGACTTCCAGAGGGCCGGGGGAGGCTGTTTCACATTCCCCAGGCTTCAGGAAAGCCTCCGGAGCCTGGGGAGGGCAAAAACACTACCGGAAGTTCATTTTGGGAGGCTTTCCTGGAGCCTAAGGAGGGTGGAAATGGCCAAGCTCAGCTTGGAGGCGAGCAGTGTAGCACGCGTGGTGTGTGTGTGTGTTTGTGTGTGTGTGTGTGTGTGTGTGTGGTTTATATTTTATTATATTTATATTTATTTGATTTATATCCCACCCTTCTCCAAAAGGACCCAGGGCGGCACACAGGAATTTAAAATACATACAAAATATAAAAATACAAGAATTTAAAAACCTATTAAATATTTAGTCCTGCGCTAAAACCAATTTAAAATCCCCAATTAAAACTATCTACATAGTCCCAGCGGAGGTTATGTTAGGCCGGCTTGATGAAAGAAATGTGTTTTTAAACACTGGCGGAAGAAGCGGAGGTCGGTTATGGTGCGAAGTTCAGGGGGTAGGTCATTCCAAGGGGCAGGGCCCGCCACAGAGAAGGCCCTTCCCCTGGGTGTCGCCAGTCGGCATTGTCCGGCCGACGGCACCCTGAGAAGGCCCTCTCTGTGGGAGTGTATCGATCTAAGGGATGTATGGGGCAGGAGACGGTCTCGCATATAACTAGGTCCCGAGCCATGGAGCGCTTTAAAGATGGTTGTCAAAACCTTGAAGCGCACCCAAAAGACCACAGGAAGCCAGTGCAGCTCGCGCAGGATGGGTGTTATATGGGAGCATCTAGAGGCTCCCGTAATCACCCGCGCGGCTGCATTCTGCACTAACTGGTTGTGCACACATGTGCATGTGGGAGGGTGCTTTGCATTATGAGTGCATTATAAACGCATGCTATTACTCTCATTTTTGGCACCCAGCAACAAAAAGGTTCGCCATCCCATTACTATACCATTACAGTATAGCGTGAGTAGTTCCTGGGTCTGGCCACTTCCAGCTTGTAAATTCACCTCTCAACATCTCTGTCTGTCTGTCTGTCTGCAGGTGGGGCTGCCAGAGGACATGGTGAAGCGCTGCGTGCAACAGCTGGGCCTGGCGCTGGATTACATGCACAGCAAAAACTTGGTGCACCGGGACATCAAGCCGGAAAACGTCCTCCTGTTTGACCGCGACTGCCGGCGCGTCAAGTTGGCTGATTTCGGCATGACGCGCAAGGTGGGGTGCCGGGTGAAACGCATCAGCGGCACCATCCCGTACACCGCGCCCGAGGTGTGCCAAGCAGGCCGGGCGGAGGGTTTCACGGTGGACGCGAGCATCGATGTCTGGGCTTTCGGGGTGCTCATCTTTTGCGTGCTGACCGGCAACTTCCCCTGGGAAGCGGCCACGGCCTCGGACTCTTTCTTTGAGGAGTTTGTGAGGTGGCAAAAGGGGCGCCTGGCGGGCGTCCCCTCTCAGTGGCGCCGCTTCACGGACAACGCGCTGCGAATGTTTCAACGCTTGTTGGCCCTTGACCCGGAGAAACGCTGCCCGGTGAAGGAGCTTTTTCTCTTCATCAAGTACGACCTGATGTCCGAGATGCGCCGGCGGCCATCTTATCGTTCCCGCAAGCACACCGGGGACAAGCTCTCGGCTGGCCCGCACCGCCACGAGACACCCAGCGGCTGTACCCCAACTCCACTTAAGAGGACCATCCTGACGGAAGGCAGCGTCTCTCGGCTGGCGGCTTCCGAGCCGGGCCTTCCTTCCCCTGGCGGAGGAAGCAGAACTGATGGCCGGGCAGACAAGGCCAAAGGCCAGATGGTTTTGGCAACCGCCATCGAGATCTGCGTCTGAGGAGAAGATGGCGCATACGCCAGGCCGGCATTCTGATATCAGCACTGCATCTTCTTCTGCCCTGAGAGAGGCGGTGTGTAGAAGGACTCTTTTTTAAAACAAACCAACACACACAAAAGATTCTCGGATTGGCTAGGATTTTCGTCTCTCCGAACAAGCAAACCATACAATATAAAACCAAGGGGGAAAGAAAGAAAAAAAAAGATGATTTATCCAATGATTTGAACGATGCAAACGGTTCGTGGCTGGGCAGCTAAGGCCACAGTAGAAATAGGCATGGTGTGTAAACCAGGATGGGGGGGGAGGGGGGTGCAGAAGAAGAATTGGGGGGTGGGTGGGTGGGTGATCATTGTGAGGGGAACTGGAACAATTGGTGAGCTCGTAACACCCACTTCATCCCGACAGAAGTGGCTGTTGGAGAGCTGGGGTGGGTGGGTTGGGGAACGTTTGGGGAGGGGAGGAGAGGGAAGGGAAGGGGTGAAGGGGTAGAATAGGGAAGTAGCCTTTCAGATTGAGAAAATAGGGCTCCCCCCCCCTCCCCTGCCAAAGAGCCCAAGCAGAGCTACGAGCGTTGCCTTGCTGACCTCTCGATGGATGGGCCTCTAATGCCCATCGACGTCCCTGCTGTGCTGGATGGTTGGGGAACAGGGGAGTTCCCATCCGATGTACTTGGAGGATGTACTTGGGCAGTGGCTCGACCTTCAAGTCGGCTGGAGCTCCCTGAGAGGACCTGAAGCTGGATTTCCTAAGAGTCTTGCTCCCCGTTCTTGGGTAGGTTCAGAAGAATGAGAGACCTCTGTGACCTACAGCCTGTGAAATGGGGCTAGGAGGTGTCCTCCCCATGAGAGGCTGGCGACTCACCTAGGTGGACCTTGGCACGCTGTTGGCCCTTGTCTAGCTCCTCATTCCAAATTCAAGGTGGCCTCTTGGAGGTCCTCTGAGGAAGGGGAGAGTGTCCACTGACTAAGGCAGTCCTCCCGTCCTCCCATTATCCATGCCTCTTCCCAGTAGGGAAGACAGCCTGGTTTCTGATGGACACAGGCTCCTGACCAGTGCTTCTGCAGGTTGGCAACTGTCAGACGGGTGGACTTCTTCGACTCCCAGAAGTCCACTGGCTGGGGAATTCTGGGAGTTGAAATCCACCTGTCTCAAAGTTGCCAAGGTGAAGAAAGGCTGGTGCAGGAGAAGCTTAAAATGCTGAGCTGGGAAAATCTGAGCTTTCACAGCGTGGCCAGGAAAGCATTTGGTGCCAAGGATGTAGCAAATGTTTTCTGTGTCGTGTGTGTGTGTGTGTGTGTGTGTGTGTGTGTGTGTGTGTACACGTGCATCTGGGTGTCTCTACATTCGTCAGGTCAACAGTAGCTGTGTGTTGTGCGGACAATTCACCGCTCAGGAAAAGAAATCTCACCCTTTGTTCCTAGGGTCAAATGGGAAGACCAGGTGGGCACCAAGGTCTGCTGGCGCAGAGGGCAAAAGGGGAGGGCATTTGGATGGGATCGGTGCTGCTGCGGAGGGCTGACAAGGGATGGGAGATGCTGATTTCCACCATCCCACGCTGGCATCCGAATATCTGAGTGGTCCAGTACTGGCTGTGTGAATAGTATGCTAGGAAGAAGAGAGAAGAGGAAGTTTCCCAATTGTGGGGGTCCTTGGTGCTCTCTGACCTTGGTTATTTTCTTGCAGACAACTCTCATGACCCAACTAGGTAATAATATCATCAGTGCTGGAAGAGAGTGGGTTTGCCCTTTGCTTGTGGCTTGCCCTATCAGTGTTGGCGAAAGTGTTCCTTGATTAAGATATTGTTTACTGTTTGATTGTTTATCTGTGTTGGTAGTTTCTTGTTTGGGGTGTTGCTTACAACTTGGTTGATTGTTTATCTGCGTTGGTAGTTCCTTGTTTGGGGTGTTGGGAGGTTGTTGGGAGGAACTAGGGACTACCAACTTGCACAAAGAATCCAATAGTAAACAATAGTCTAATCAAGGAACTAGGAAGCCCTCTCTCACTTACACTCAGAGGACAAATCACTTATATCTAACCAAAGACCAAGCCTTTCGCCCTTCCACCACTCATGATGTGACTTAAGTTGGGTAATAAAACATCTGTAGAAAAACAACCAAGCTCAGACTCCACAGTTCACCCCTGAGCTACAAATATCCCCTTCTAGAGGTAGTTTCCCAAGAGTCCATTAGGGCAGGAGCAGGAATATCGCAGCCCAGCAAATATTCCTGAGCTACAACTTCCAACGGTCCAGGCATTGTGGCCAATGCTGTTGGATGTTGGGCAGCCCAAGGAAGTTTCCAGAAGAACCATCCTTGGATTCGGTGGCATCCCGTTCTCTCCAGAAAGATGTCTGGACTAATGTCCAGAATTCTCAATGACGTTGGCTGGGGAATTCTGGGAGTTGAAATCTTGAAAACCTCCAGGTTGGGAAAAGTTAATTTAAGAAGGCTATTGTTTAGGATTGTAATCATAGGTCCTTCAAATTTCAGCCTGCCAAATGTTGAGCTGTTCCACACAAATTGAGGTGAGGAAAAGTTCTGAATAGGAACCCCGTATTCCTGTATACGCCTTGGCGTAGAGAGTAACTACAACGTAGAATCTCTTTTTTCTCCAGGAAGATCCTTATATGTTCAGAATTAAGGTAATTCGGACTCTGAATGGTGCTGAAATCCTTAATGAGCAGAGAAGGGGTCCATTCCAGTTACAAACATCCAGTTTTGGTCTAAAGCCGATCTGTTTTAGGGTTGGGAAGACAGAATTTTGGCCCATTCTAGTATTTTAAAAAACCCACCCGAGAATGTCACCTTTGTCCACAAATTAACTTAGAAGCCTTTGGATCCATCATCCCCTAATGGATTGTTGTTAGTTGCGAAGTCATGTCCGACCCATCACGGCCCCATGGACAACATTCCTCCAGGACTTCCTGTCCTCTACCGTCCTCTGGAGTCCATCGAAGGTCACGCCAACTGCTTCGATGACTCCATCCAGCCACCTCATTCTCTGCCTTCCCTTTCTTCTTTTGCCCTCCATCGTTCTCAGCATGAGGCTCTTCTTCAGGGAGTCCTTAATGCCTAGAATAGCTGTTAGTATAAACTCAGTCTCTCTTAAAAGGTGAATTTGGCCGATAATCTTTTTGGGGGGTCCCTTTCCCAAACCCCCAAAGCAAGGTCAGTGACATGCTCTACCTCTCTTTTATGATGGAGTCTTTTGGGAACATGCTCATCTTTCCCAAAAGTTGGATGTTAGGTTTGGAGCAGATTTTTAAAAAAAAACAAACCATTGAGTTTCTCAGTGGCGCCTTTTCTGTTTGGGTATGGAATTTGCAAATTTGCTCCTATAGAAATCTATGGTGCAGAGTTTCTAAACCTTGGTAGGTGGACTTCAGCTCCCAGAATCCCCCAGCCAGTTGACCTATCTTAAAGTGGCCCAGATTGAGGCATGCTGCTGTAGTGGCTTGGTTTAATATCTCTCAAGTCAAAAGAAATCCCATATTCCTCCCTAGAGCCGCCGTGGCGCAGTGGTTAGAGTGCAGTACTGCAGGCGACTTCTGCTGACTGCTTGCTATTTGGCAGTTCGATTCTCACCAGCCACAAAGTTGACTCAGCCTTCCGTCCTTCTGAGGTGGGTAAAATGAGGACCCAGATTGTTGGGGGACAATATGCTGACTCTGTAAACCGCTTAGAGATTTGTAAAGCACTGTGAAGCGGTATATAAGTCTAAGGGCTATTGCTACTGCCCCTTCGTTTGAGTAGCTTCCACACCAGGATTTGTTAGCACCCTCCATAACACAACAAGAATTAATTTACAGAGTCCGAATCGGTAACCCGTTTTATCTTAACTTTCAAGTAAGACTGTGACAAGCTGCCAAGATGTCAAACGAGGTAACTCACAATTACATAAGTCTCCCTCGGGGCGAGATCCCTGTAATCTTGCAATCCTGGCCATTTTATATGATTTCAGCCATTTAATTTCCCTTCGTTTAGATCCTAGGCCAGCTGTCCCAGTTCTCCTGCCCTGCATATCTTGTAAGCACCTGAGGTTTGAAAGAAAGACCCAAAAAAACAGCAACAACACACCCCAGTCTCCAGATTTCTACCTTACTAAACATTCTGGGAGAAGATTGGGTGAAATTTAAACTCAACCAAGAAATGGAAAGAGAGTCTGCAGGAGAGGGTCCCGTGGAAATACCTGCTGCCTGATAGAGACTCTCAAATGACAACAAGGGCTACCCAGTGGTGGGAACATACTGGTTTAACAACCGGTTCGGTGATCATCTGCTTTGCACACGCACGCACAGTTTTAACAAAACTTACCTCCCACGTTACTTCTGGGGAGTAACCCAGCTGAGGCGTGGCTCTGCTCTGCTGCACAAATCAGCTGAGAGGATATAGGTCAGTAAAGTGGAGGGGCGGGTGGGCGGGCCAACTGGATTGTTGGAGTGAACCGGTTCGCTCCCAGCTGATTGTCGGGGTGAACTGGTTTGCTCCCAGTTGATCGTCAAAGCTACCAGTTTGCTCCCAGCTGATTGTCGGGGTGAACTGGTTTGCTCCCAGCTGATCGTCAAAGCTACCGGTTTGCTCCCAGCTGATTATCAGAGCGAACCGGTTCGCTCCCAGCTGATCGTCAAAGCTACCGGTTCACCGAGAACCGGTCCAACCCGGATGAATCCCACCCCTGGGGCTACCCCTCAGTCTGGGTTGATGCTTTGGTGATCTAGGAAACCTGGCTTTTTTGAGTGGAGAGTAGACGGAGGAGCAGGGTTCAAGAGGACCTGCAACTATCAAAAGGACAACAGAACTGCCGTCTTCCCAAAGGACCCACCGCCAGTACAGCAAATAATCTGCAGATGTTGTCTGCAGCAGAAGGTTCCTTGGCAACTCTGTGGCCATGACAATGCTAGGAACCAGTAACCAAGTGATGGGGAAAAAAAGAATCAGCCAAGACCATTCTTTCAAAAGGAAAAGTCCAAAGGGATAGGTGTGGTTATGATGTGAGGACTCAGCTTGGTAACCCAATTTGGCAATTCAACTGTTTCCTCCTCTGGCTCCCAAGATGTTTTGGACCAACTCCTATTAAAGTAGTAAGCGTGTCCAACCTTGGCAACTTTAAGACTCGTGGACTTCAACTCCTACAATTCCCCAGCCAGCCAACCTAGAACTAAGGAGAAATTTCCTGACAGTGAGAACAATTAATCAGTGGAACGGCTTGCCTCCAGAAGTTGTGGAAGGTCTAACACTGGAGGTTTTGTGGGGGTGGGGGATGGGGGGGAGGGCAATCATTTGTCTGAAATGGTATAGGATTTCCTGCTTGAGCAGGGGGTTGGATTGGAAGACCTCCAAGGTTCCTTCCAACTCTGTTATTCAGATGTCAAGCTTGAACACTCCTGCATTGAAGTCTATGGTGAGTGGCAGCTGAACAACTCATCTGCAGGGCATAAGGTTAGGTTGACCTTGGGCTCATCTGAGTGGGATGATGGTTGACCTTGGGTTTAGATGATTGGGATTAAGGTTGACCTTAGGCTCAGCTGATTGCAATGAAGGTTGACCTTGGGCTCAGCTGATTGCAATGAAGGTTGACCTTGGGCTCAGCTGATTACAATGAAGGTTGACCTTGGGCTCAGACGATTGCAATGAAGGTTGACCTTGGGCTCAGCTGATTGCAATGAAGGTTGACCTTGGGCTCAGATGATTGCAATGAAGGTTGACCTTGGGCTCAGACGATTGCAATGAAGGTTGACCTTGGGCTCAGACGATTGCAATGAAGGTTGACCTTGGGCTCAGATGATTGCAATGAAGGTTGACCTTGGGCTCAGATGATTGCAATGAAGGTTGACCTTGGGCTCAGATGATTGGGATATAGACTACCTTCCTACAACGGGGCTCCTGTCAACTTCTTTCACCAAGGGCTTTTGACCAATCCTGACCTCCCTTTGCCATTGACCTAACTAAATGACCTGTGCGCAGGCTCTTAAGAATCATGAACAGCTGTCCCCTAGGGAAACTCTTGAGGAATGTTGCCATGGAGGCATCCCTTCTTGGTTAAACATGGTCTCGGTTGTCCACTCCTCTCCCCACAAGTTCAAACAGTGGGGGAAGGGACAGAGAAGCCCAAACCTTGGGTCCACAGCTAGCATTTCCCCCCCGCCTCTCCTCTCAACGGGGCTGAGGGCCCGCTGTGGGTAGGATTGCATTTCAGACCTTGCCAAGGCTCCATCTTCTGTACACAAAGGGCTATAATGCTATTTTTCTGAAGCAACAACCGTTTACAAAATGAAGAAGAAGAAAAAAACCCCACACACAAAAAAGTGGCTGCCCTCCATCAACTCCTCCTAAACCGAGGAGGGGGCACCCCATCCGACAGCTGGTTGTTTAAACCAGATTTGTGCGTGTGCGAGTTGCCCGTGTGTATGCGCGTGCGTGGGTGGGTGGGTGTGAACAGCAAGGGTGCGTTTCCTGTGCAGCTGCCCATGGCAGCGTGCACCTCCCACCTCTGCCCTCTCACCCTAAGACCCATCGATCCCCAACGATCTCTTAAATCCAGACGCTCGGCAGCACAAGACAACCTCAAACGATCATCCTTTTGGGTGGGTGATATTCATGAGGTCCGAAAGGGGGATTGCTGAGTCCCAGGGACCACCTGACTGCCTTTTCTAGTTGCCCTCCAGGCACGCTCTCAATTTTAAGCCACGCCAGATATCTCCGCCAGCTTTGGTGTGAGAGCCAAACCCGTCGTGTTCCTTCACTGTCCCTCCTTGTCTGTCGGTTTTTGTGTCTCACGATAAGCCACATCAGAGTCTCTTTGGGAATGGGGTGGGTTCAATGACACGGCTTTTTTTCCCCCCGTTCCTTTTCCGCTCTCTTCGTGCCGCCCCCATTCTTTCACTCGGGGGAAGGCGCTGGATGCTAGGACTTTTATTTTTTAGAAATAGGCACAGAATTTAGATATTAGCAGCAATGTCTCCTTTATGCCTTAGGCACCAAATCATCCTTGATCTTTTGTGCAATAATGTAGATAAGGATTCAGAACAATATATAAACCTCCTTCGGGTTTCATTTTTCCCCTCCGCATCTGGGCTGAGGGGGCTGCTGAGGGGAACATGGTAGGGATGGCATAAAAGAAAACGGTGTGCGTGTTAAATCTGAGGTGTTTTTACGTCATCTTCGTCCTTATTTACCATTCTCTCGTCAGTTTTCAGAACTTTCTCCACCATCTAAGGAAGCTATTTGGGGATTATTATTATTATTATTATTTTCCTGTGTTAAAAATACGTTACCTCAGTTTCTGTCACTGTTGAAATAGAGGAATGCTTTTATATATATATATAAAAAAAACCATAATAAACACGACAAAAATGGTAACAGATACTTTTTAAAAAGAAAAGAACAAAAACGGTACATTACAGAAAATAAGATTTAAAAAAAAAATCAAAATGTGGTAATTTCCTGTTGTAGCACTGAGCTGGTGAAGTTTCTCCAAAGTTCTGATTGCGGCAAAACAATTCTGAGGGGAAAAAATATTTCCCCCCCAAAATGAAGATCCTTGGCAGAAATAATATTTAGTTGATGAACGTCATAGGTGAAACAACCTGAGGTATAACGCTGGTTGGGTTCACAAACTTCATTTCTTGTAAGCTTAGCTTGTGAAGAAGACACAACAGCTGGTTCCCTCAAATGCTAGGCCACAAAATAGGGTTCATAAACTACAGTGTTACATCATGCAAAGCCCAAGCCGACAAACTTGGCTTAGTGCATTGTGTGAAGCCAGCCACTGGCTGAATCCACATATCATCATTAGCCACAGTTTGTTCAAACCATGGTTGTCTATGGAGATTCTCAATGATCTAGGTCCTGGATTCTAGGACATGGCCATCCGAAAAGTGCTTTTCCAAAAGGCAACTAGACTCTCTTTGGGTTTTTTTCCTTGAAAATGTTTCGCTTCTCATCCAAGAAGCTTCTTCATATCTTCAGTTTTTCAAATAAACCACAACTGGCTGATTTCATGTTAAATGTTAAGATATGAACTGTGTGGTTCACAAAATGGCGGACCTGAATTCTTGCAGCATCCTGAGTTAGAAAGTGTGTCCATCTCAAGATGATTCGACGTGTTCCTCTCGGGAGATTAAACATTGGGGCAAAATTCAGAAGCTGTTGTGGCCCGCTGGTGAAGGTGGCAGCAGAGTCAGACTGTGAAGAGGTTGGGGAGGAACATGGGCCAGTCCTGGGGGCTGAGGAAAGCTCAGACGAGGGCTCTGTGTCGGAGGTAGAGAGGGAGCTAGACAGCAGCGAGGCAGAGGAACAGCTGGAGCCTGTTCCCAGTGTGCGCATGCGCAGAGCTGCCAGAAGACAAGAACAACTAAGAAAGCAGGGTCGTAAAGCCACACCTTGGAGGTAATTGGCCCCTCCCAGAGGAAACAAAAGAGGAGCGAATGGGGAGGGGGCTTTTGCAGGAAACAATCCGTTCCTTCGGTCGTTTCAACAGTGGAAAGTTCTGTTTCTGACTATTAAGAAACTCTGTGCCACGTTTTGCCTTGCCCTGCGTTTGGAAACAAGTTATTTGGCAGCTCTCCAAACGAGATAAGGTTCGTGTTGATAAACATTCCTCGGAAAGACTGTGTGCTAAGCCTTGCTGACTGTGAATGGAAGGAATTCACAGTCGTGTAAATAAAAGAGGTTTTGTCGGGACCCAGACTTTGCTTCTTGCTTTCTAAGGAAGCCTTAGTCAGAATAAATGATTTGCCAACTTTGGAGACAGTATATTGTCTTCCCACAAATCCCTTAATGGTCCAAAAATATTAGGAATTCCAGTTAGATAAACTTTAAGGAAGGACGTACTACCCTTCTTTGGATGAAATGGCCCTGGTTGAAGTGACAGGAAATCTCTTTACGCTATGCTGAAGGTGAGCTCCAAAATCTGGATCAGAACGCAGGGAGCTAGTGACTAATTATTACATGTTGGTTAATGTTGTTAGAAGATTAATTGTTCTTCTACCTCCTGTTAGAGTTCAACAGCCAATTTTGGGAACAGGCTAGTGACAGTCTTCTAAAGCAGGGGTCTCCAACCTTTGCAACTTTAAGTCTGAAGGACTTCAGTTCCCAGACTTCTCCAGCCAGCTTTGCTGGCTGGAGAATTCTGGGAGCTGAAGTCCTTCAGACTTAAAGTTGCAAAGGTTGGAGACCCCTATTCTAAAGTGCTCCTATGGAGAAAGACTGGCTTAGGGGCTATGTTTATGCCAAACCATAAAGCACAAAAGATACCACAATGGTTTGTTTGATGTTGGTTTAGAATGGTGTAAGACAGAGGGTGAATTAAGCCGTGGTAGCACAGTGGTTAGAATGCAGTATTGCAGGCTAACTCTGCTGACTGCCAGCAGTTCGATCCTGATGGGCTCAAGGTTGACTCAGCCTTCCATCCTTCCGAGGGGGATAAAATGAGGACCCAGATTGTTGGGGGCCATAGGCTGACTCTGTAAACCGCTTAGAGAGGGTTTTCAAGCACTACGAAGCGGTATATAAGTCTATTGCTAGTGCTACCTATGGATTAGTGCAAAGCTTGAATGTAGACAATGTTTTCACCTTAGTTCTTACCGATAAAAACAGATAGGAAGTTATAATGTCTTGAGTGAAGCCTTCCTTTTCTTCTGTTTTATCTCAAGTTGCGACAGCTGCCTGGACATCCTGCAAACCCCTCTAAAAACTGCCACCCACGATCCTTTTTGATTGGATGGAGGACAAAACAGATTAAGGACACAAGAGAGAAACCTTCTCCATTGAAATGAACTCATTTAATCACAAAGTTAATCTTGGTGGTTGCTGGTTTGTTTTTGTTTTTAAATCCCAGCCCTACTATTTTTGGGACTGGGCAAGTCACTCAGAAGCCAAGTTCTGGGTGAGGAAATGGGTTGGCCTCCAAAGCATGCACCCATTTAGAAGTTATAATTTGGGTCTAAAAATGCGAAACCCTTCAGACTTCAGCAGCAGCGATGGATACAGTGAGTAGGTAGGAAGGCTAAGGATTCAGCATCCAAGTGCCAATCTTGGACTGCCATGTGATGTTTACCTTGTGGCCTGTTTTAATGTTCCTTTCTTCTTCACCAAACGTTGCTAGAATCAACCTTCTCTCTTGGTGGCGTCATGGAGCCAACCAAGTTGACTTGGTGGCAACTATACAACCATGGTTTACCACAGTGGTGGGTTGCAGGTGGTACGCCCCGGTATGGGCATACCGGAGCCTGCCCAGAGCAGTGGGTATCGTTCCGGTATGGTGCTATGGAGGGTCCGCCCGCCCACGTTCCTTACCTGTCTTTAAAGTCTTTGGTGCTTCCGCGCACGGCGCATACAGTGCCTATGCAACACTCCGCTGAGCAGCTGGAGCATCATGGAGGATCGCGGAGGTGTCACTGGACGGTAAGACGCATGCATGCACATCCATGTGGACAACTCCGAGCCCATTCCAACTGCACTGGTTGGAACGGGATCTGGAACCCACCACTGGTCGGCCATTGCCTTATTCCAAAATCCCCTCCTCCCCACATCCACCCCAAGTCTAGCCTCCACCCCCAGAATTCCCAAGAGAATTTCCAAGAATTCTCCCATCTATGTGATAACCAGAGCCTGTTTATGAGATCAACCAAGGCTGACAAACTACAGTGAGATGTTGAAGATCAGCCTTACTAAAAGAGTGCTCCTTCTTTTGCCAGGGCTGCAAAATAATCTTCCACTCACCTGGTTGGCTTGCTGGTGGTGGAATGACCATCAGAGGTGAACCTTCTCCTGATCCTTCTAACACTACTTGGACAATCAACGTCTTTGGGGAACCTTCACTACCGTTCCGTTGTGTTTGTGACTTAGCATTGTGAAGCGGTCGGATGTATTTTGCACCGTTCTTGTATTAAACTCCTGAAAGGGGAGGCGGAAGGTGGCAAGGGCGTAGCAAGGAGGGCCCCTGGGCCCCTGGCGGGGGCCAACTTCTTCCACTTCTTCCTTGAGAGGAGAGAGAGAGAGAGAGAGAGAGAGAGAGAAAGAGAGAGAAATAAAAATGGAGCAAGATCAATAGACAAGCAAGCAGCCATCACCATACATGGACAAGATCCTATGTTTGTAAATATTCTGGAATTCTCTTGACTCGTGCAAAGGAGGTTTTTAAATGTTATTTAACTCTATTGCAGACAATTGCTATAAAATAAAATAAAAAGGCAAGGGATCAATATTGCAACTCTGTCGATGTATCTGTGCATGTTACAATTCCTTCACCGGCCTTACTACTACAATTTAGGAAGATGGGGTGGACATCAATTGAGGGATTTGTTTCCTATTTCCAGTTCCAAAGTTGGACTTCCGTCGGGGGTGGGGAGAAGAATTCCCTTCCAAATTGCCTTTCTTCTCTCCTGCTCTAAAAACACGACTCATTATTACAGAGATTGGTGCAATAAAAAAAAGGTAAAGGTTCCCCTTGCACATATGTGCTGGTCGTTCCTGACTCTAGGGGGTGGTGCTCATCTCCATTTCAAAGCCAAAGAGCCAGCGCTGTCCGAAGACGTCTCCGTGGTCATGTGGCCGGCATGACTCAACGCCGAAGGCGCACGGGACACTGTTCCCTTCCCACCAAAGGTGGTTCCTATTTTTCTACTTGCATTTTTTCCGTGCTTTCGAACTGCTAGGTTGGCAGAAGCTGGGAGAAGGAACGGGAGCTCACTTGGGATTCGAACCGCTGAACTGCTGACTTTTCTGATTGACAAGCTCGGGGTCTTAGCCACTGAGCTCACCACGTCCCTTTACCTTATCGAGGCAATAAACCAGATCAAATCATGTTTTATTGAATGAGCCCCCCTGCATAACCTCTGCATTCGCAGGACAGTTGGAGCCGCAGACTTGAGTTTGCCAACCAGAAACCGCTTGGTCCACCCAACGGATCTAAACAAACCCCAGGGCCGTTCAATAAATAATTAATGGAACATCGAATGAACTGTCAATCATTGTTAATTGCACACACAAAAACAAGGACAGACACACATTTATCCAGTAGGCAGCAACACAGATTAAATAAAGCTTCTGTCATTTCTAACACTCTTCTTCTCAACCTGATAAGCTGAGAATAAAAAGATTGTACTGGGGGTGGGGGCTGGGAGCTCCTTGAGTTGCAAGAGGAAGTTCTAGCATAGAGTTTCTCAACCTTGGCAACTTGAAGATGTCTAGACTTCAACTCCCAGAATTCCCCAGCCAGCATTCGCTGGCTGGGGAATTCTGGGAGTTGAAGTTCAGACATCTTCAAGTTGCCAAGGTTGAGAAACACTGTTCTAGCAGCATAAAGGTGGTGGTGGAGGAGGGGAGACAGCTGAAGAATCCCAGAGTTAAAATGCAATGAAATGGCTGGGAGTTGAAAGCTATTCCCTCGTCCAGGAAAAAAAGGCCAAAGAAGACACCAGGCTCTTCAGGGGCATCAGGTGATGCCATGGAGCTGGCAGCAGATTTGGACAGTGAGGAGTTTGCGGAGGAACCTGGGCCAGTCCTGGAGTCTGGGGAAGGCTCTGAGGAGGGCTCTGTGTTGGAGGCAGAGAGGGGGCCAGGGCCGTATGCCAGTTATCAGCTGCCTTTGGAGTCTGACATCAGTGAGGCAGAGGAACAGCTGGAGCCTGTTTCCAGTGTGTGCATGTCAGTGGTGGGTTTCTGCAGGCTCGCACCTACTCGCGAGAGCCGGTTGGTGAAATGTAGAGAACCGATGAGAGGGGATTCCACCGGCATACCTGCAAGTAAATCTGGCCCGCCGCTGCCAGTGACCCAACGGGAAGGAAAGGAAAGGAAAGGAAGGAAGGAAGAAAGAAAGAAAGAAAGAAAGAAAGAAAGAAAGAAAGAAAGAAAGAAAGAAAGAAAGAAAGAAAGAATTTATCATCACAATTGCGTCCAAAATTTTGGTTGCTAAGCAAGACCATTGTTAAATGAGTTTCACCTTATTTTAAAAGGTGGCCACTCCCACCCTGTCACATGACTACCAAGCCACGCCCACAAAATAGGCCACACCTACAGAGTAGGTTCCAAAAAAATTTGAAACCCATCACTGGTGCATGTGCAGAGTTGCCAGACGAAGGAAACAGCTAAGGAACAGAGGTGGACTTGGGAGCAAGGCCACAAGTAGACGATGAATGGCCCTTCCCAGAGGAAATAAAAGAGGAGCGAAAGGGGAGTGGAGTTTGCAGGAGACCATTAGTTCACTTCATTGCTTCGTGATTCTCTGTGACGAATTCAGAAGATTGGACACATCTGAGATATCTGCCACAAGCCATGTTGGAGATATAAGCCTCACTTATATGCTATGTGGCTAGAAGGAAGTAAACATTCAATCATCTATTCTGCTGTCCTCACCACTTCCTGCCCACAACAGTAATGCCTCCTATAATATATTGTATTCCATTTTGCCAAAATTCCTGGGGAGCATCGTAGAGGAGCAGGCATGGCGGTGAAGACTTCTATTTGTCTTTACAGCTTGCCTTCTTTCCGTTTCCTTTTTTAATTAAAGAGAGTTAAGGCAGAGAGTTGGGCAGATGCCAAGGACGGGAATGAACGCAAGCCTATCAGAGCCACCTATTCCCAAGACCTCCTTAGAGACAGAGATGCCTTGCAACACGCCTGCTTGCTATGCATTTTGTTCATTAAAAGGCTCTAAAAATATATATAAAAAAGGAAGCCAGACAAGACTAAGGAAGCTGGGTGGGCGGTCACAATGCTTGTCCCTGCATTAGATTTAACTGTTGTGTCTTAAAACTCCTGCAAGCGACAAACTAATTCATCTGCACACGGAGAACGGAGCAGGGCAAGGGGATTTTGGTCTCCATGCTGAAGGACCCACCACTTGACTGGTGGGCAAAGGACTTAGGTGTAAAGAGGGTTGGTATGTGGCCCCCCTCAGACACACCTGTTAGCTTGATTGACAGAGAGAGCAGTGTGGAATTTGCACACCACCACTGGTCCAATTTGCATCCCCTTTCTGGAGGCATTTCACTAAACACACACACACACACACACACACACGCAGGACAGAGGTGGTATTCAGCAGGTTCTGACCAGTTCGGGAGAACCAGTAGCAGAAATTTTGAATAGTTCAGAGAACTGGTAAATCGCACCTCTGGCTGGCCCCACCCCATCTATTCTCTGCCTCCTGAGTCCCAGCTAATCGGGAGGGAATGGAGATATTGCAGTATCCTTCCCCTGGAGTGGGGAAGGAATGGAGATTTTGCAGTATCCTTCCCCTGGAGTGGGGAGGGAATGGGGATTTTGCAGTATCCTTCCCCTGGAATGGGGAGGGAATGGGGATTTTAGAGTATCCTTCCCCTGGAGTGGGGAGGGAATGGAGATTTTGTAGTATCCTTTCCCTGGAGTGGGGAGGGAATGGAGATATTGCAGTATCCTTCCCCTGGAGTGGGGAGGGAATGGAGATTTTGCAGTATCCTTCCCCTGGAGTGGGGAGGGAATGGAGAATTTGCAGTATCCTTCCCCTGGAGTGGGGAGGGAATGGAGATTTTGCAGTATCCTTCCCTTGGAGTGGGGAGGGAATGGAGATTTTGCAGTATCCTTCCCTTGGAGTGGGGAGGGAATGGAGATTTTGCAGTATCCTTCCCTTGGAGTGGGGAGGGAATGGGGATTTTGCAGTATCCTTCCCCTGAAGTGGGGAGGGAATTAGGATTTTGCAGTATCCTTCCCCTGGAGTGAGGAGGGAATGGGGATTTTGCATTATCCTTTCCCTGGAGTGGGGAGGGAATGGGGATTTTGCAGTATCCTTTCCCTGCCACACCCACCCAGCCACACCACGCCCACCAAGCCACGCCCACAGAACCGATACTAAAAATGTTTGAATCCCACCACCGAGTTTGGGTGCAGATATATGAAGCACAAACAATCAGACCCACATGTGGAGGCTTCTTGCTCACGTCTCTGCTGGCCGCTGGTGGCCCACAATACTTAATTCTTTCTGTGGGGAATTACAAACTGAGGCAACCCAGAATTCATTTAAAAAGTGGTCTCACACACCCACTTTGGAGAGCAGGAGGCGTCGGGGAAAGCCTGTTGCCTTACAATGGAATAGGAGATGCAGTCACTCCTTGCTTTGTCGCCATCCCATAAAATCCCATAAACCTTCCCCCACCCCTCTCCAGCCTTGTCCACCACTTGCTGGAATGATGCTCTCCAGCGGTCCAGCATGCTTCTGCCAGTTGCCACAGCAACAGCAGCTGCAGGGGCTTGCTCGGATCTCCAGCTTTTCCTGGGAAGCTGAAATGCCCTTCTCCAAACATGACCGTCTGCAAGCCAAAAGCTCAAAGCCCAATGAAAGCTGACAAGGTTACCTCTGGGCATGTGTTGAGAGCACCTTACCAGCCTAAGTCATTTCACCACCCAAGCCAGGGACGCCAATGGCATTTTTATTTATTTATTTTGCTTTGTCAACAATGTATGAGAACAAACGCATAAGTATGAATCAGGGCTGGGTTCCTGCCAGTTCTAAGCTCTTCTCTAGAAGAGGTTCCACAAATCTACAGGGCCGTTTAGAACCGGTTCCAGCTCCCTCCCCCTGCCCGTCCGCCCATCATCAAGAGGAAAAGCGAGAGGAGGAATTCTGGGAGTTGAAGTCCACAAGTCTTAAAGCTGTCAAGTTTGAACACTTCTGGGGGGTTTGTTTTCTAAAGGGTTAGGGGCGCAAGGGTCTTGGAACTCGTCAGCTTTAAGACTTGAGTGCTTCAATGCCAGAGTTTCTGAGCCAACATTTTGGTTGCTAAGCAAGAGCGTTGTTAAGTGAGTTTCATCACATTTTACACGTTGGCCACGCCCGCCCAGTCACATGACTGCCAAGCCACTCCCACCCAGTCACATGGCTGTCAAGCCACTCCCACCCGGTCACATGGCTGTCAAGCCACTCCCACGAAGCAGGCTACACCTACAGAAGAGGTTCTAAAAAAATTTGAAACCCACCACTGGTATGAATCTAACATATAAACATATAAGAATAAGCAGGTATATGTATATATACTGTAAGATGAGTACAAATCAATGTACTGTTGCCTTACAACGGAATAGGAGATGCAGTCAGCTTTGCTGGCTGGAGAATTCTGGGAGCTGAAGTCCTTCAGACTTAAAGTTGCAAAGGTTGGAGACCTCTGAGGTAGAGCATTCCAGGCGTTGACCACTCTGTTGCCGAAGTCGTATTTTCTCTAATCGAGTTTGGAGCGGTTAACTTTGAGTTTGTATCTATTGTTTGCCCGAGTATTACTGTGGTTGAAGCTGAAGTAGCCGTTGACAGGTAGGATGCTGTAGCAGACAATTTTGTCTACTATGCTTAGGTCAGACTGTAGACGGTGAAGTTCTATGTTCTCCTGGTCCAAAATGTTAAGCCTGGTGGCATAAAGCATTCTATTGCGAGCAGAGGAGCGGAGGACTCTTCTCGTGAAATATCTCCATCTCTCTCAAAGCATCTTTCCATCTAATCTCAAAAAGAATGCATCAGCGGACCCCAATCGATCAGGAACTATTTAATGGTAAATTGATTACAAGCTGTAAATTAACATCGACGTTTGTGGGGTGGGTGAATGGGAAGCCGATTTTGAATCCAATTTAATTCAGGGGGGCTTGCTCCCTCGTGAACACAGCATTGCTCTCTTAAGCCAACATCTGTTTTCTTCCCAACCTGCTGGATCTTTCCAGAAAGGGCTCCCCACTGTTGTTTTGGCTCTCATTTCTAGGTTGTGCAAACCTGATCTGCACCTTGGTTTCTTTATGGGTCTGTGAATCCAGCCTTTGGGTCTTTACTTCTGGTAGTTCTCAATCCACTTACTAGCTGGAACCTAATTATGACTCCAGCTAGTAAGTGGATTGAGAACTACCAGAACTACAGGCAGGATTTCGAAGAGGCAGAGGAACTAGAGATCAAATTGCCAACATATGCTGAATCACGGGGAAAGCTCCTTATTTCCAGGTTGAATCCAGTGTACGAGTCAAAAAGAGGACTGGGAAAATATCTACAGACCCCTCACATCCTGGACATAAATTGTTTCAACTTCCGTCCTCAAAACGACGCTCTAGAGCACTGCACACCAAGACAACTAGACACAAGGACAGTTTCCCCCCAAATGCCATCACTCTGCTAAACAACTAATCCCTACAACACTGTCAAACTATTTACTAAGTCTGCATTACTATTAGTCTTCTCACCGTTCCTATCACCCATCTCCTCCCACTTATGACTGTATGACTGTAACTTGGTTGCTATCCTTACGATTTATATTGATTGTTTCCTAGTATGATTTGATTGCTTATTTGTACCCAATGACTATCATTAAGTGTTGTACCTTATAATTCTTGATGAATGTATCTTTTCTTTTAGGTGCACTGAGAGCATCTGCATCAAAAACCAATTCCTTTGTGTGTCTAATCACACTTACAAAACAATACAATAGCAGAGTTGGAAGGGACCTTGGAGGTCTTCTAGTCCAACCCACTGCCTAGGCAGGAAACCCTATACCAGAGGTCTCATTCTCGCAGCCCGCGAGCCAATTGCGGCCCGCAGGAGGGTATCTTGTGGCCCCCACCGTGATATGAAAGTATAATATTAGTGATATGAAAGTATAATATTAGTGATATGAAAGTATAATATTAGTGATATGAAAGTATAATATTAGTGATATGAAAGTATAATATCCAATATAATGGCATCCCTTATGCGGCCCAGCCTCACCCAGACTCTACCTCCAGCGGCCCCCAGGTAAATTGAGTTTGAGACCCCTGCCCTATACCATTTCAGACAAATGGCTATCCAACATCTTCTTAAAGACTTCCAGGGTTGGGGCATTCATAACTTCTGGAGGCAAGCTGTTCCACTGGTTAATTGTTCTGACTGTCAGGAACTTTCCCCTTACTTCTAAGTTGCTTCTCTCCTTGATTAGTTTCCACCCATTGCTTCTTGTCCTGCCCTCAGGTGCTTTGGAGAATAGTTTGATTCCCTCTTCTTTGTGGCAGCCTCTGAGATATCGGAAGACTGCTATCTTGTCTCATGTCTTGGTCAATAAAGAATTCTACGTCAAGATGCTGCTCAAAATTTTGAAAGACTTATCTCCTGTAGATAAGGACGAGGGAGGGGGGCAAAATAAGGATGCTTCAGGGACCCTTTGTGGAAACCCAAGGATTCAAAATGAAAAAAAAAAGAAAAGAGAACAGCTTTCCCTCTGGCAGGATGAGTCAGAGAAAAGGAACAGCCAGGAAACCGTACATTGCCTTGCTAAGGCAACATCATGCAGCAAGGGGGTATAGCTCAGTGGTAGAGCATTTGACTGCAGATCAAGAGGTCCCTGGTTCAAATCCAGGTGCCCCCTCATTTTGGGTTTTTTTTTTTTCCTCTTTGAAATAAAATTATGGAGAGGGGAAGCTCTCTTGGATAATAAAAGACAGACTGTTTTCCTCCAAAGAAATAAAAAAGACGAAGATTAGAACAAAGTACATTAGCTGCGAGGCTAAAGAGATTTGTCTAACATTCAAGAGGGCAGAGAGATGATAAGGTTGTAATTATCTGTTGACTGAGAAGGTTGGAAGTCATTATAGATCATTGTTTTCCATTTTCTTTCTTTTTTTCATGCACCTTTTTTCCTTCCCTTCCCTTCCTTTTCCTTTTCTCTTTCTCCTTTCCTTTCTCCTTTCTCCTTTCTTTTCTTTTCTTTTCCTCTCTCCTTTTCTCTTTCTCCTTTTCTCTTTCTCCTTTCCTTTCTCCCTTTTCCTTTCTTTCCTGTTTTTCATTTCATTTTTTCATTTCATTTAATACTTATAAACCGCTCCCTCTCCCCATGGGGACTCGGGGCGGTGCACAGGTAGAATAAAAACAGTAAAAAACATACAAACAACAATAAAATATACAAACAATTTTAAAAGCCAAATTAAACTCAGCCTGTGCTAAAATTCCCATTAAACTAACTAAACTAAAATCTACCCAGTAAAACCCCAAGACAGGGGGGCTATCCCAAGCCGGCCAGATGGAAAAAATAGGTTTTTAATTTCAGACGGAAGGAGCGGAGGTCCGTGGTCGTCCTAATATCGGGGGGGAGGTCGTTCCAGAGGGCCGGGCCCGCCACAGAGAGAGCCCTTCCCCTGGGTGTTGCCCACTGACACAGTCTAGTGGACGGCACCCAGAGAAGCCCCTCTCTGTGGGAGCGAATCGGCCGTGAGGATGTATGAGGCAGGATCCGATCCCGCAGGTAGCTAGGTCCCGAGCCATGGAGCGCTTTAAAGATGATAATTAACACCTTGAAGCGCACCCGAAAGACGACAGGTAGCCAGTGCAGCTCGCGCAAGAGCGGTGTTACATGGGTGGACCTTGCGGTCCCCATAATTGCTCGTGCGGCTGCATTCTGGACTAGCTGAAGTCTCCGGGTGCACCTCAAGGGAAGCCCCATGTAGAGAGAGTTGCAATAGTCCAGTCGGGATGTCACGAGCGCATGAGTGACTGTGCGAAGGGCGTCCCGATCCAATAGGGGGCGCAATTGGCGAACCAGGCGAACCTGGTAAAACGACCTCCTGGCCACGGCTGTCACTTGATCTTCCATGGACAGCCGGGCATCCAGGAGGACACCCAAATTGCGCGCCCCATCCACAGGGGCAAGATGTTCGCCCCCTATGGCCAGCGATGGAGTGAGCTGGTTGAATCGGGCGGCCGGAAACCACAGCCACTCGGTCTTGGTCGGGTTGAGCCTGAGTCCGTTACTTCCCATCCAGATCCGTACGGCTTCCAGGCACTGGCACATCACCGCTACGGCATCGTTGGGGTGGTTTGGGGTAGATATATACAACTGAGTATCATCAGTGTATAGATGGTACTCTACCCCAAAACCACCCCAACGATGGTTTTTCTTTTCTTTTCAGATTTATCTGTGCCTTTATGTCAAGTTCTTAAAAATATATATATAAATAAGAAAGAGCAAAAAAAAAAAAAAAAGCAAAAGGCGCATGGAGGGACACACCGCTAAAAGCAGACAACTGCAAGCTACGTTCACAATGGTGCCCTTGGCACTGGGCAACAGAAATTCTTCTTAAACAAAAAGATCACCACTCACTAATATTGCCATGCTCAGGTGCTGTCCCAGACAATAGTCCTCGACTTACAACAGTTTATTTAGTGACCATTCAAAGTTCCCCGGGAGTGGGGAGAGAATGGGGATTTTGCAGTAGCCTTCCGCTGTCATGCATGGCTTTCCGGGTGCGCTTCAAGGTACTTGTAACCACCTTCAAAGCGCTCCGTGGCACGGGGCCTGGTTACTTGCAAGACCGCCTCCTGCTACCAAATACCTCCCACCGACCAGTTCGCTCCCACAGATTAGGCCTCCTCAGGGTGCCGTCGGCCAAACAATGCCACCTGGCGACCCCCAGGGAGAGAGCCTTCTCTGTGGCAGCCCCTGCCCTCTGGAACGACCTACGCACGATCACCGACCTGCGCCTCTTCCGTCGGGCTCTGAAAATGCACTTATTCCGTGTGGCCGGCCTGGTTTAGTAGCTTTGAATTGGTTATTTTAAATTGGTTTTATTCAACTTGGATTTTAGAACGGGCCCTAATTTAATTTAATATTATTTTAAAGTATGTTATTTATTGATGTTCTTATATGTTTTTATTGATGCCTGTTCACCGCCCTGAGTCCCGCAAGGGAGAAGGGTGGTATACAAATTTAATAAACCGTAACCATAAACCACGCCCACAAAGCCATGCCCACATTTTTGAATCCCACCAATGCCACAACTGAACATGTGTGTACACACACACACACACACACACACACACACACACACACCATACCCACAGTCTGCAGAGAAATCTTTCCCCCTTCTTTTTCATGGGTGGCGGTGGCGGACTTTGCTAAAGCATATAATAAAGCTTATTTTTCGCCATTTGCGTCTTTCAAGATGGTACAAAATCCTGCTGCCGAATTTCGCCAATCGTGATTGGAAGCAGACATTTACAGGCAGCGCAGAGGTGAACACTGTCCCTTGTGCTTCCTTCTACTAACTAGGGTTAAACAAACCATGGTTTAGCCCCATAGGTGGATCCAGACACTGTATAGCAAAACCCCCCACCTGTTTCCATCTGAAGCTCCTTCTAAGGATGGCACCCTCCTGGGTCCTTCAGCCTTCCTTTTAACTTCACGGTCTCTGCGTTGGAAAAACTTCCTGTTTATGGCCAGATTACAACAGTTGTAACATACATACATACATATGTGTGTGTTTACGTTTGTGCTGATAAATAAATAAACAAGGGAGACTAGTATAGATCTATTTCAAGCTATTTAGCTCTCATCAGCTATTTGATTTTGATTTGATTTGATTTTATTCATATTTATATACCGCCCTATCTCCCTTGTGGGACTCAGGGCGGTGAACAGGCACTAATAAAATGACAATAAACAACAAATATAATAAAAATGTCTTAAGCTAGCCATACCCTTACAGGGATTCGAACCAGGGAAGTATTACATGTGAGGCAGTGTAATTGCCACTAGACCCCTGGTTCTCCTCCTGATCAGCTGAGTGTAGTGGCAGTTACACTGCCTCACATGTAATACAGCCCCGGTTCGAATCCCAGTAAGGGTATGGCTAGCTGATGAGAGCTAAATGGCTTGAAATAGATCTATACTAGTCTCCCTTGTTTATTTATTTATCAGCACAAACATAAACAGAAATGGAAACAAAAGGCAATGAAGCAAATAGCTTTCTGTCTGCGTGGTCTCTTGTGATGAGCCAAAAGACAGAAAAGGAAAGCAGATTGCTTCCTCCCTTAATTGGGGCTTACCAGGGTGTTGTAACACAAATACACACACACACACACACACACACAGAGGGGAAGCCAACCAATGAACAGTCTATTTAGGCCTTAAATTTGAGAATGCCTAATGCTTTCCCTACAGGTGGAAACAATCAGCATTATGCTAAAGTCCCAGCTGGTAATTCTTTTGCCAATCAAACATTTTAAAGCAACAGGAATCACTTCGCATGGTGTTTTCTTTTGGAGGGCTGGTGTGTGTGTGTGTGTGTGAGTGCAATATCTAGAGTGGAAACCTTTCTCCTTAATATCCCAGAAGGAAGAAAAGGGTTGCCATGAACAGAGGCTCTACGGAAGTTTTTAATTAATCTGAAGATTGCTGTTGTGTAGACGATCTACCCAGACTAAGTCACCAGCTAAAAATAGCCTCCTTCGAGTTGATTTTTGATGAGTGTTTGTCAAAGCTTGGCAACTTTTAAAACGTGTGGGTGTCAACTCCTAGGATTCATCTCGATGAACAATATTATATCTTGATTTGATTGGCCAGCAATCCCCATTCTGTGCTTCGGGGCCCGGGGCCCTGTGATATCTCCAGCGTAAGGTAGGCAGGCAGAGGCTACAGTGAAGATCGAAAGAAAAATTCCAGCCTGATTGGCCAAAGTTGAAGATTGGCTTTGGCCAAAGGGCTTTGTGAAAAACCTCCTTGGTCATTTAACAACAGTGGTGGGACTCATCTCTGGTGGATGGGTGGGAATGACATGAGGTGGATCTATTGCTTTCGTGGGGTGGAGACCATCACATCAAGAAGACCAAGGAGCTTATAGTGGACTACAGAAGGAATAGATCAGACATCCAGCCCTTGCTTGTCCATGGAGACCGAGTGCAGCAAGGGGAGGGAAGAGGGAGTCAAACTTTTCTCCAAGGCACCTGGGGGCAGGACAAGAAGCAATGGGTGGAAATTAACCAAGGAGAGAAGCAACCTAGAATTAAGGAGAAATTTCCTAACAGTAAGAACAATTAACCTCTGGAACAGCTTGCCTCCAGCAGTTGTGAATGCCCCAACCCTGGAAGTCTTTAAAAAGATGTTAGACAGCCATTTGTCTGAAATGGTATAAGGTTCCTGCCCATGCAGGGGGTTGGACTAGAAGACCTACAAGGTCCCTTCCAACTCTGCTATTGTATTGTATTGTATTGTATTGTATTGTATTGTATTGTATTGTATTGTATTGTATTGTATTGTATTGTATTGTAAGGGGCCAGTTTTAAGTTTCTGGGTGTTACTGTTATCCTAACAGAGGACCTGATTTGGGGTGCTCACATTGCAGCCCTGGTCAAAAGGGCCCAGTTCAGGAGATGATACGACCTGAGACTTCTCAGGAAACAACAACTGAAGGAAAAACTGCTGGTGACCTTCTACTGCTGCACCATAGAGAATATTTTAACTCACTGCCCCCATGTCTGATTGGTCAATTGCACAGTGGCAGATAGGACAGCGCTCCAGAGGGTTAACGTCATGGCCCAGAGGATCATGGGTTGCTCTCTCCCCTCTTTGGAAGATAGCTCCCACTGCCTTAAGAAAGTTCAAACCATCCTCAAAGATCCATCTCAACCTGGGCATCCCCTTTTTTGTCTCATGGTGCACAGCAGCTGCCAAAAAAGCCAACACAGTTCTAGGCTGCATCAACAAAGGGATAGAATCAAGATCACGTGAAGTGTTAATACCACTTTATAAGACCTTGGTAAGGCCACACTTGGAAGACTACATTCTGCTTTGAGCACCACGATGTAGAAAAGATGTGGAGACTCTGGAAAGAGTGCAGAGAAGAGCAACCAAGAGGATTAGGGGACTGGAGACTAAAACATATGAAGAACAGTTGCAGGAACTGGGTCTGTCTAGTTTAATGAAAAGAAGGAACGGGGGAGCCATGATAGCAGTCTTCCGATATCTCAGAGGGTGCCACAAAGAAGAGGGAGTCAAACTATTCTCCAAAGCACCTGAAGGCAGGACAAGAAGCAATGGGTGGAAACTCATCAAGGAGAGAAGCAACTTAGAACTAAGGAGAAATTTCCTGACAGTCAGAACAATTAACCAGTGGAACAGCTTGTCTCCAGAAGTTGTGAATGCCCCAACACTGGAAGTCTTTAAGAAGATGTTGGATAGCCATTTGTCTGAAATGGTATAGGGTTTCCTGCCTAGGAAGGGGGTTGGACTAGAAGACCTCCAAGGTCCCTTCCAACTCTGCTATTGTATTATGTAGAATAGATTGGCTTGGGTATTTTAATGGGCCATTAAGGAAAGTGGGGGCTATGAAAAACTGCCTAAAAACATGTTTCCCCATTTCTGATCCAGGGAAATATAATATTCTGTCTTTTCAATTTCCCCCAGGAGATTTTTCTAGGAGCGGGGTGGGTGCGAACCTCCTACAGTAGCACATGTCGTTTGAATCTACCGGGCGTCTCGGTTCAAACAGGCTGGCTCATCCACAATTTGTTCAATCTCCTTACATCAAAAGCTGCAGAGGCTCCACGTAGAGACTACGGCGATGGGGTTTGTACAACACACACGGAAGCAGCAGTGACAACAACCGAATGACCCACTTTGCGCGAACTTCATGTTGCAAGTTTGTCGCCGATTGATTTTTATTTTTTCAAACGACAGGCATCAGTGGTTTACGCCTGTGGTTTAACTTTTCATGCGAACCTCAGTGAGGCTGAACAACAAGCGTCTTTCTCTTTAGATCGGCTTCACTCCAGGGACCCCACTCGTCTCTATGCTGCGGCGGGGAAGACCCTTCGATTCCAGGGTAGGAAGTTAGCACCCACCCCTCTCCTAGGAAAATGAGATATTTTAGGAAATATGAAAAGGGCAGAATGTTTCCCCTGAAAGAGAGGCAGAAATCCAGCTTTGTCAATGGGCCATTAAGGCCTGAGCCAGGCTATTCTACATAACAAAGATCTACCTCCTTCAGGCAGAGCCATCGTAGGAATCCCAAAGGTGAGAAGAGGGAGGGAAAACCAGCAGAAGAGATGACTTTGCAGCATGGACATCTGTAAATGAGCCAACAAATGGCAAACGGTGGAGTCGCTGCTGATGGTTCTGGGCTGGTCTTGCGTCTATCCTTGCAATCTCGGTTTTGTATATTTTGCAAACGGAAAGATCTCTTCCTTTCAACTTCACAGGGGCCAGCAGCTCCAGAAGGCCTTTTCGGGATGGAGGTGGTTTCGGACGATTGGGCAGCCGTCTATTTTATAGCAATGTGTTATAGGAAGTTAGCACCCACCAGAATATTTCCCTTAAAAGGGAGGCAGAAACTCACACACACACACCATCTTTGTCAATGGGCCATTAAGGCCTGAGCCAGGCTATTCTACACAACAAAGATCTACCTCCTTCAGGCAGAGCCATAGGAGGAATTGCCCAAAGCCCTTTCATTACATCATCACCCAGCAAGAGTCAGTCTGACTACCAATCAGAACCCAAGCTCAAATTCAAAAAGCCCAAAGAGAGCATAAAACTCTCAGCATCTCTTCCGTTTCCCCCACCCCACCTTCACCCAATATCTTCAAGGCATGGAATTAAAAAAAAACCATCTTTCCAAGCAGCCACCATGTTTCCAGTGTCTTTCTCCCCATTTGGGACTGAACCCAGGTCAGGGGTGGGTTCCTGCCAGTTCTAAGCTCTTCTACAGAAGAGGTTCCACAAATCTACAGGGCCATTTAGAACCGGTTCCAGCTCCCTCCCCCCACCCATCCCCACATCGTCAAGAGGAAGAGCGAGAGGAGGAATTCTGGGAATTGAAGTCCACAAGTCTCAAAGCTGTCAAGTTTGAACACCCTAGGGTTTTTTTTTCTAAAGGGTTAGGGGCGCAAGGGTCTTGTAACTTGACAGCTTTAAGACTTGCGTGCTTCAAATGCCAGAGTTCCTGAGCCAACATGACTGGAGGAGGAATTCTGGGGGTTGAAGTCCACAAGTCTCAAAGCTGTCAAGTTTGAACACCCCTGGGTTTTTTTTTTCTAAAGAGTTAGGGGCGCAAGGGTCTTGTAACTTGACAGCTTTAAGACTTGCATGCTTCAATGCCAGAGTTCCTGAGCCAACATTTTGGTTGCTAAGCAAGAGCGTTGTTAAGTGAAGTTTCTCCACATTTTACAAGTTGGCCACACCCACCCAATCACATGACTGCCAAGCCACTCCCACCCGGTCACATGGTTGGCAAGCCACTCCTGCAAAGCAGGCCACACCTATAGAAGAGGTTCTAAAAATTTTTTTGAAACCCACCACTGACCCAGGTGGACATGTCTTCCAACAGGGTCAAGTTCCAAGGACCTCGAAGGACACGTTGAGGTTCCTCTAAGCAATTCTACTTAGATTGAGCTGCCCGATTTGAGGAAAGAGCGATGCAGAAAGATGAGAGACGAATCGTATGCCACAAAGTTACGGATCCATCCTGGGTTTTGTTCCCGGTTCTCATACATTTTGGCAAAAGAGAAGTGGCTTTGGAAGCGGCTTCTCAGGAGAGGCTGGACCCAGCTTGGCCTTCGACAGGGAGATTTTTCACTGCAAAACCCCCGGGGTTCTGGCTTGAAGGAAGCGCTGGACTGTGCCAAAGGGCTCTTCGGTGGGAGTCTGTCCTTTGCTTGTTTGAAATCCCAGTAGCTATGCAACCGGCAAGGTCATCTCGACACCTGGGAGGCCTCCTCTCAGCGCCCTTGAAAGAGGCTTTTATGGCGTAGGTGTTGCGTCTCTTTCGCAAGATAAAAGGCTTCGGAGACGGAGAGCCTCTGTTGGAATTTAGGCTTGCTAAGGGAGTAGATGAAAAAGGAGGCGTGGGAGAGAAGGACTTCTCTCTGGCTAGTTAAGACTGGAATGGCTTCTTCTGGTTACCGTATTTTTCGGAGTAGAAGACGCCCAAGAAAGAGGGTGAATATCTGGGTGTGCCTTATACACTGAATACAGCATTTTTGGCCTACTGAAACCCCGGCCCCCTTTGCAAAAATGGATGTGCATAGCCTTTAGGAGTGCTCCTGGGGGCTGGGGAGGGCAAAAATGAGCAAAAACCAGGCCATTCCCCCCCATCCCCTTCAGCACTCTGGAAGCCTCCTAAAGGCTATGCGTGCTCTTATTGTTGGCAAAAAACGGGTCAGATTTTTGCAGAAAATTGGTTGGTTTTTTGCTTGTTTTTGCCCCCCACTAACCCCCAGGAGCACTTTGCAGGTCTCTCAAACTCTCTGCATATCCTGCAGAGGGCTTGGGAGGTCTGCAGAGTGCAAAAACTGGTTTTTTTAAAAAAATTACCTCTTCCAAATATTGGTGCGTCTTATACTCCGGTGCATCTTATACTCCAAAAAATATGGTAATTCACTGCCAGTGGTTGTCCCCCTGATGCTGGCATCCATGGAGAACTAAAGGAACAGCAGGACTTGACTGACTGAGCTGCTTGAAGAGGCTCAGCCTAACATCATGCTGGGCAGAGCTTAGATCTGTGATGGCAAACCTATGGCATGCGTGCCTTCTCTGCGGGCATGCCAGCCGTTGTCCCAGCCCTTGGCGCCTCCTGCCAGCCAGCTGGTCTTCGGGGCTCTGCCTTGCATGCATTAGGTGCATGTGTGAGATACACACATGCATGCGTGGAGGAGTGGGGCGCATGCACGGGGGAGGGTTGCTCTCACTGCATTTTGGGGCCTCACGCAGCGCCCCCGTGCCCTGTTTTGGGTTCTAGGTTGGTGCAGGAGGCGGGGGTGTCATGCATGCATTGCATTATGGGTACAGGTGCATGTGCGCTTTCGGCACACAATGACAAAAAAGTTGGCCATCACTGGTATATATTTCCTGTCCTGTCCTGTCCTGTCCTGTCCTGTCCTGTCCTGCTCTGCTCTGCTCTGCTCTGTTCTGTTCTGCTGTGCTGTGCTCTGCTCTATTCTATTTTATTCTTTCTGTTCTGTTCTGTTCTGTTCTGCTGTATTCTATTCTATTATTTGTTCTGTTCTGTTCTGCTCTGCTGTATTCTATTCTTTCTGTTCTGTTCTGTTCTGTTCTGTTCTCCTCTGCTGTATTCTATTCTATTCTTTCTGTTCTGTTCTGTTCTCCTCTGCTGTATTCTATTCTATTCTTTCTGTTCTGTTCTGTTCTGTTCTCCTCTGCTGTATTCTATTCTATTCTTTCTGTTCTGTTCTGTTCTGTTCTGTTCTGTTCTCCTCTGCTGTATTCTATTCTATTCTTTCTGTTCTGTTCTGTTCTCCTCTGCTGTATTCTATTCTATTCTTTCTGTTCTGTTCTGCTCTGCTCTGCTGTATTCTATTCTATTCTCTCTGTTCTGATCTGTTCTCCTCTGCTCTGCTGTATTCTATTCTATTCTATTCTTTCTGTTCTGTTCTGTTCTGTTCTCCTCTGCTGTATTCTATTCTATTCTTTCTGTTCTGATCTGTTCTCCTCTGCTCTGCTGTATTCTATTCTATTCTTTCTGTTCTGTTCTGTTCTCCTCTGCTCTGCTGTATTCTATTCTATTCTTTCTGTTCTGTTCTGCTCTGCTGTATTCTATTCTATTCTTTCTGTTCTGTTCTGTTCTCCTCTGCTGTATTCTATTCTATTCTTTCTGTTCTGTTCTGTTCTGTTCTCCTCTGCTGTATTCTATTCTATTCTTTCTGTTCTGTTCTGTTCTGTTCTCCTCTGCTGTATTCTATTCTATTCTTTCTGTTCTGTTCTGCTCTGCTCTGCTGTATTCTATTCTATTCTATTCTTTCTGTTCTGATCTGTTCTCCTCTGCTCTGCTGTATTCTATTCTATTCTTTCTGTTCTGTTCTGCTCTGCTCTGCTGTATTCTATTCTATTCTTTCTGTTCTGTTCTGCTCTGCTCTGCTGTATTCTATTCTATTCTTTCTGTTCTGTTCTGTTCTCCTCTGCTGTATTCTATTCTATTCTTTCTGTTCTGTTCTGTTCTGTTCTCCTCTGCTGTATTCTATTCTATTCTTTCTGTTCTGTTCTGCTGTATTCTATTCTTTCTGTTCTGTTCTGTTCTCCTCTGGTGTATTCTATTCTATTCTATTCTTTCTGTTCTGTTGTGTCTGTTCTCCTCTGCTCTGCTGTATTCTATTCTTTCTGTTCTGTTCTGTTCTCCTCTGCTGTATTCTATTGTATTCTATTGTATTCTATTCTATTCTTTCTGTTCTGTTGTGTTCTGTTCTATTCTCCTCTGCTCTGCTGTATTCTATTCTATTCTTTCTGTTTTGTTCGCCTCTGCTCTGCTCTACTCTACTCTTTCCTGTTCTGTTTTGTTCTGTTCTGCTCTGTTCTTCTACACTCTGCTGTATTCTATTCTATTAATTTTTTTAAATTTATGTTAAATAATTAAATTGAATTGCTAAATTGTCCCACAATGAGTTGTCCCATCCCGAGTTGGCCATGGGGAGTTGGCCATGGGGAGTTGGCCATGGGGAGTTGGCCATGGGGAGTTAGCCACAGGGAATTAGCCGGAGGAAGTTGGCTGTGGCCAATTGTCCCCTTCTGTTCCAGAAAGCCTCTTCTTGGGTTCTCACAAGAGTGGAGGAAAGTCTGCCAGGTCCTCTCTCTGAGTGTGGGGACCCCCCCTCTCTTTACAAGAAGAGGAGGGGGAATCTCCCCAAACCGAGTTGCCAGGTGAAATCCGTGCTTGTGTTTTTCCTGCAGATTTCCAGCCCGGTGGTCCTGGAGGGTTGCCAGGGGAACATTGCAACGGGTGCTGAATCTACCTGCCTCTGTGCGCATCAGTGCTCCACTCCACAGGTGTACCTTTAAACAGCTGCCACTGGTGCAACATGACCCGCTTAAAAATAACTCACTCTCATCCCAGATGGGAAAATTTCTGTCTGGAAAGAATTGGATCAGATCTATCCAAATATGTTCAGCTTTCTGATGGGCTGGGATGGACTTAGGGTTGATTTCCAGGCTAAACTAGACAGTGGTTAGGTTTCACTACCGGCCTTCCTTGCTCCGTCCATTTTTTTTTACATTTTTAAAGATGTCGCGTTTATTTTTTAAAAATTCAAAAGTTCCAGCATCCTCTTTAATGCCAAAGAAGTCCCTGGTTTCAGATTTAAATACAAAAATCTCTAAGGATCTGAAGGGCAGTGCTTTCTTTGAAAGAAGAGCATGCCCGTCTGCTCCAAAAAGAAAAAAAGAGAGAGAGGCATTGATTGTCGGTTTGATTGTCTGACAATCAGTGTAGATGAACAAGGAATTAACAAAGTAGAAATAGTAGCGCTCCATGGCTCGGGGCCTAGTTACATGCGAGACCGCCTCCTGCCCCATACATCCCTTAGACCGATACGCTCCCACAGAGAGGGCCTTCTCAGGGTGCCGTCGGCCGGACAATGCCGACTGGCGACACCCAGGGGAAGAGCCTTCTCTGTGGCGGGGCCAGCCCTTTGGAACGACCTACCCCCTGAATTACGCACCATCACCGACCTCCGCCTCTTCCGCCAGTGTCTAAAGACATACCTGTTCCAACAAGCTGGCCTAGCCTAACCTCCCACGGGGACTTTTAGAAAGTTTTAAATTGGGTATTTTAAAATTTGGCTTTTAGCATGGGATAGAATAGTTTAATATATATTTTAAATTAATGTATTTATTTTTTGTATTTTGTATGTTTTTAAATTTCCTGTGCGCCGCCCTGGGTCCATTATGGAGAAGGGCGGGATATAAATATAAATCAAATCAAAATCAAATCAAAATCAATCAAAATAGAAAATGAAGATCAATGGGGTAAAGGCACAAAGAGAGCAGCGAAGAAAAAAGGCACCACCTAAAAAAGAAAATAAAGAGAAAAAATAAAAGGAGATGGGAAAGAGAAACTTGGAGGAGGGATACTCAAAAAAACAAATCTATCGAAAAGTGAGAGGGAAACTGCAACAGAAAAGATATAAGACACATAAACAGAAGAAAAAGCGAAAAGAAAATTTACAAATAGGAGAATAGTAGAATGATGTGATCCAATAGAAAGAGAGATTGTTAACAAGGTAAAAATACGTTTTAATTCGAATGTGTGGGGATTATATTAAGATCCTTAAAGCTGACAAACCATCATGTGATGTCGATTATATAAAACTTGAAATTCGAAACTTGACGATTCCTATTTGTTAGGGTAATCAGCCTTATATTGGGTTGACAATATATAGCATAGCTGGCTGAAGAATTCTGGGAGTTGAAATCCACAAGTCTTAAAGTTGCCAAGTTTGGGAACCTCTGGTATATAGAATTGGGAGCAAAGGCCTCCCATCCCATCCTCAAATCAGGCCTCCTCGGACAGGTATCCGAGCTCTCTAGGTTAAAAAAATCTCTGCGGGAACCTGGAAAGAAGAATAAAAAGAGACGGGGGCCACAAATGGCAAAAGAGATAAGTCCAATTCGCTACTGGAAAGACACTGGCTGATAATGGAAGTTGTTATCCTTTGATGATTAATAACTAGTTCGATTGTTTTAGAATATCATTGAAGGATTATTAGTTAGTTAATAATTATCTACAATAAGATTAATTGATAATAATGTTATAATTTAATGATACAGTGATCCCTCATTTTTCGCGGTTAATGGGGACCGGAACCTTCCGCGAAAACTGAAAAACCGCGAAGTAGGATTCGCACCGGAAACTTGAGTTGGTGGACATCGTTTAAAGCAAGCACTAGGGGGCGCTTGCCTCCTACCGATGCATTTTTTTTCTATTCTGTATTTTTGAAAAACCCGCGAAGCACTGAAGCCGCGAAACATGAAGCCGCGAAAAACAAGGGATCACTGTATATATCTATGTATGTGTAGAAATGTATGAGTATGAGATTAGATATAAATAATAAGACTGTTATATAGTAGGAATGTTGATGGATGTAATCCCCTCTTTCGCCGCTCACTTAAGACGTATCTTTTCCATCAAGCCGGTCTAGCTTAGAGCTTAGAGCTCTGATACGTCAATCTTAGCCAATGAGTAAATGTATTTTAGAATTTGAATGGGAATGTTTTAGCACAGGTTTAGAGTTTAATTCATTTTAGAAATTATTACTGTATTTATTGTTTATTTATTTATTTTAATTTCCTGTGCACCGCCCTGGGCCCATCTCGATGGAGAAGGAGCGGTTATACAAATCGAATAAATCTTAATCTTAATCATAAATCTTAGCAAAATGGGGGAGAATTTCAGCAAACTGAAGACTGTTTTAGATTATTACTGAAGAATCACTAGCTAACAAATAACGACTTATAATAAAAGTAACGGAATAATTATAGATGATATGTTGATACAGGTGTATCAGTGGTGGGTTTCTGCAGGCTCGCACCTACTCGCAAGAGCCGGATGGTGAAATTTAGAGAACCGGTAAGAGGGGGTTCCACCGACGGACCCAGAAGTAAGTCTGGCCTGCCGCTGCCAGTAACCCAATGGGAAGGAAATGAAAGGAAGGCAGAAAGGAAAGAAAGAAAGAAAGAAAGAAAGAAAGAAAGAAAGAAAGAAAGGAAAGGAAAGAAGGAAGGAAGGAAGGAAGGAAGGAAGGAAGGAAGGAAGGAAGGAAGGAAGAGAAAGAATTTATCATCACAATTGAGCCCAAAATTTTGGTTGCTAAGCAAGAACGTTGTTAAATGAGTTTCACCACATTTTACAAGTTGGCCACTGCCAAGCCATGCCCACAAAATAGGCCACACCTACAGAGTAGGTTCTAAAAAAATTTGAAACCCACCACTGAGGTGTATGCATATACAGTGGTACCTCGGATCACGAACTTAATTCGTGAAATGACTCTGGTCGCGATCCGATTTGGTTGTGATGCGAGGCACAATTTCCCATAGGGTTCAATGTAAATCCGATTAATCCGTTCCGACCTTGTTTTTTGGTTGTGATGCGAGGCACAGTTTCCCATAGGGTTCAATGTAAATCCGGTTAATCCGTTCTGACCTTGTTTTTAAAATGTCCGCGGCTCCGGTTCGTGAAGCGAAACGGAGGTCGTGAATCCGGGCATTTTTACGAACTTTTCCGTTCGTGATGCGAGGGCGGAGTTCGTGATGCGAGGCGGAGTTCGTGAAGTGAGGCAGAGTTCGTGCAGCGGAGCATTTTTTACGAACTTTTCCGTTCGTGCAGCGAAACGGTGTTCGTGAACCGGGGCACATTTTTTGGGAAATTTTTGGTCGTGAAGCGAATTGGACGTGATGAGAGGCGTTCGTGGTCCGAGGTACCACTGTATACATGTATGTTTGGAACAGACAATGGATGCCATTATGTGGTCATGTTTAAGTAAGACATGTTTGAAGAAGAAGAGAGACCAAATATGGAATATTAGAGGAGAATTCTGGTGTAATGATATTAAGATATATAATGAAACCTTTGATTTAAAATTTATAAAATGAGATTATCCATGAATAATAATGATTCTAGAAATGCACAAGAGTTATGTGTAACCAGTCGACATACTTTCCAAAGATATAATGTAGAATGATGACTTTTCCTTTTTGTACTTTTGTTTTATTAAAAAATAAATAATTTCCCCCCCCCCAAAAAAATATCTCTGAGAGAAGGCCGAAATGCGATGGCTAAGGCAGCTTCTGCAGGGCTGACATACCATGATGGATTCTTCCTTCTTGGTGGTGCTCAAGATTTTAGAGACGCAAGTGGCCTGCGGCTCATCCATCATCGCGAGGTGTGCCCCTGTCAACAGGAATCCGGTGCTCATCAATTGTTCCAGCAACGCCAAGGAGGGTGGTAGCTGTCCAGCCCCCTGACGAGCGGCTTCCAGAAGGATCAGGCAGGTGGCCTGGTTCAGAGCTGCCAAGTGAGGTTTTTCTAAGAGAGGAAGGAAGAAAAAGTGGAATTAGCAAGTGGAAGAGCACTTAGACTTATATACTGCTTCACGGTGCTTTTACAGCCCTCCCTGAGCAGTTTAGAGTCAGCCTATTTGCCCCCAACAATCTGGGTCCTCATTTTACTCACTTCGGAAGGATGGAAGGTTGAGTCAACCTTGAGCCGGTCAGGATCGAACTCCTGGCAGTCGGCAGAGTTAGACTGCAATATTGAGCTACCAGGAAGGAGAATGAGAAAGGGAATTAAGAGAGGAAGGAAGGAAGGAAGGAAGGAAGGAAGGAAGGAAGGAAGGAAGGAAGGAAGGAAGGAAGGAAGGAAGGAATAGCAATAGCACTTAGACTTATATACTGCTTTTCAGTGCTTTACAGCCCTCTCTAAGTGGTTTACAGAGTGAGTCTAGGGCCCCCCAATAATCTGGGTCCTCATTTTACCCACCTTGGAAGGATGGAGTCAACCTGGAGCCTGGTGAGAATCGATCTGCCAAACTGTTGGCAGCCGGCAGTCAGCAGAAGTACCCTGCAGTACTGCACTCTAATCCTCTGCGTCACCATGGTTCATTCAATAATAACAAGAGCATAGCAACAATATTAGCAAGATGGAGGAAAGCACTGTTTGTTTGTTTGTTTATTCAAATTTATACCCCGCACCTTCTCCAAAAAGGACCCAGGGCAGTATATAATTTATTATTTTATTTATTTTTATTTTTCAAATTTGTATACCGCCCTATTCTCCGTGGTAGGACTCAGGGCGGTGCACAGAAAAAGTAGAAACCACAACACACATATATATAATATAAAATGGAATTAAATATAAATATATAAGTCTAAGTGCTATTGGTATTGGTCTTTTCCTTCCTTCTTTCCTTCCTTCCTTCCTTCCTTCCTTCCTTCCTTCCTTCCTTCCCTCCCTCCCTCCCTCCCTCCCTCCCTCCCTCTCCTTCCTTCCTTCCTTCCCTTCCTTCCTTCCCTTCCTTCCTTCCTTCCTTCCCTTCCTTCCTTCCTTCCTTCCTTCCTTCCAATGTGTATTGCAGGCTAACTCTGCTGACTGCCAGCAGTTCGATCCTGACTGGCTCAAGGTTGACTCAGCCTTCCATCCTTCCAAGGTGGGTCAAATGAGGACCCAGATGGTTGGGGGCAAGAGGCTGACTCTGTAAACTGCTTAGAGAGGGCTGTAAAAGCACTGCGAAGCGGTATATAAGTCTAAGTGATATTGCTATGTCCACTCGTGCCCTGCAACATACGATATACAGGTAGTTCTCGAATTATAACCATTGGTTTAGGGAACGTTCAAAGTTGCAACGGCACCGAAACAAGAGACTTATGATCATTTTTCCACACTTATGACCGTTGCAATATCCCATGGTCATACAATTTACATTAGGATGCTCGATGACTGACTCAAATTTACAACCGTTGTAGCATCCCGGGGTCCTGGGATCTCCCTTTGCGAGCTTCTGACTAGCCAAGTCAAGGGTGAAGCCCGATTCACTTAACAACCATCTTACAACTGCAGCGATTCACTGAACAACCCTTGGCAAGCAAGGTCGTTAAATGGGGCAAAACTCCCATAATTCATGTCTCACAGGTCCAGCCTCCAAGTCAGGGGTCTCCAACCTTTGCAACTTTAAGTCTGAAGGACTTCAGCTCCCAGACTTCTCCTTCAGACTTAAAGTTGCAAAGGTTGGAGACCCCTGCTCCAAGTGACGGTTACATTTCGGGCTAAGTTGTGGGTCGTTAAGACAAGGACTGCCTGCACCGCAAAGGAAGATCAGAGAAAAGCTCTGATCTGCTTCTTCTGACAAATTAATAATAATAATAATAATAATAATAATTTTAATTTATAGCCCGCTCTCTCTCCCCAAAGGGACTCGAGGCGGGGCACAGGGAATTAAAAATACAATTAGAACCACAAACAAAGTACAAAGTTAAAAACGAATTAAACTGACCCTGCGCTAAAACCCATATAAAACTAAAACTAACCCTAAAAACCCCTAAAAAACGTTTAAAAACAATTTAATTTCATTACCCTAGGCCGGCCAAGCAGAAGAAGTGTGTTTTTAATTTCTGCCGGAAGGAGCAAAGGTCCGTAGTTGTTCTAATTTCAGGGGGAAGGTCGTTCCAGAGGGTCGGGCCCGCCACAGAGGAGGCCCTTCCCCTGGGCATCGCCCGCTGGCATTGCCTAGTGGACGGCACCCGGAGAAGTCCCTCTCTGTGGGAGCGAATCGGCCGCAGGGATGTATAGGGCAGGATGCGATCCCGCAGATAGCTATGTCCCGTGCCATGGAGCGCTTTGAAGATGATAACCAACACCTTGAAGCGCACCCGAAAGATGACAGGCAGCCAATGCAGCTCGCGCAGGAGCGGTGTTACATGGGAAAACCTGGATGTTCCCATAACTGCCCGCGCGGATGCATTCTGGACAAGCTGCAGTCTTCGGGTGCACCTCAAGGGGAGCCCCATGTAGAGAGCATTGCAGTAGTCCAGTCAGGATGTCACGATGGCATGAGTGACCGTGCAGAGGGCACCCCGATCCAATAGGGGATGCAACTGGCGGACCAGGCGAACCTGGTAAAACGCCCTCCTGGCCGTTTCTCAGCATGGAAGGCAGACATCCCATCTTTGAGATGCGCAACTGCAATTAAAATCCTGTACTTTTCATGCCAACCAATTAGCTTTTTCCGGAGAAAGGCGAGGACATTTTATTTATTTATTTATTCCATTTCTGCACCGCCCATCTCACCTAAGTGACTCTTGGAGGCAGGTTTTTTTTACAACAGACGGAACGCATCAATCCATTTTGCCTAAATGTTCCCCGAATCTAACATGCACTTGATTTAATGCTCCATTTGGAGCATGTTATGTTGCCACTCTGGGTACAAGTTTGATCGCACGCAAAGGGGTGTGGGAACAAGCCCATCTCGCAATGAAGAGCCTCTTGGGTGAACAACTGCTCCACCTCCTGGCAGAAAGGTAAACTCAGAGCATCACGCATAAGCTGGCTTCTCTGCGCCGAAAACTATCCATGTGCCTTAGTTTTGTGTCCTAAATAAATCCTGTTTTGGCAAGGGCCAGTCAGGTGCTGCGTTTTATTATATAACCCCAGGAAGGTGGGTGGAGGGGGGAGAGACAGAGAGAGAGACACACATGCACACACAGAGAGACAGGCAGACACAGAGAGACAGAGAGACAGAAAGAGAGGAAGAGGGAGAGAGACACACAGAGAGAAGGACAGAGAGACAGAGAGAGAGGGAGAGAGACACACACAGAGAGAAAGAGACAGAGACAGAGAGACACAGAGAGAGACAGAAAGAGAGACAGAGGGAGAAAGACACACAGAGAGAGAAGGAGACAGAGACAGAGACACAGAGACACAGAGAGAGATACACACAGAGAGAGGGGGAGAGAGACAGACACAGAGAGAGACAGAAAGAGAAGAAGAGGGAGACACACAGAGAGAAGGACAGAGAGACAGAGAGACAGAGAGAAAGAAGGAGACACAGACAGAGACACACAGAGAGACAGAGGGAGAGAGACACAGAGAGAGGAGAGAGAGAGACAGACAGATAGAGATAGAGACAGAGGGAGGGAGAGACAGAAAGACAGAGACACACACATAGAGAGACAGAGAGAGATACACACAGAGAGAGGGAGAGAGAGATAGACACAGAGAGAGACAGAAAGAGAGGCAGAGGGAGAGACAGACAGACAGAGTTTCTGGAGGCAAACCATGCCACTGATAAATTGTTCTCACTGTCTCCTTAGTTCTAGATTGGATCCAGTGCTGGGTTCCGGCAGCCGCTACTGCCAGTTTGCTCAGGAATACGCCACAGGCACATGCGCAGTGCCACAAAAATTGCTCTGCGCATGTGCAGCAGCCCCCAAAAACCATTTTTTTGGCCAGTCCTTTGCTGTTTCCAGGGTGGCCCTCAGACCCAAGCTCCCTGCAGGCCGGATGTAGCCCATGGGCCTTGAGGTTGACATCCCTGCTTTGGAGCCAGAGGGAGACAATATTTTTGTGGTCTTAATAGGAAAGAAGGTCTTGCTGGGAGCTCTCCGAGGTCCTGATTGTCTTCACCAGAAGCTTCTGCCTTGGCCTCACTCGCCAAGTTGAGTTCCCCGGGAAGCTCTGTAGCGCCGCCTCCCTTCGCACCTAGAAGGACGCCTGCATTGATAAAAACCTCTGGTTCTTTCCTTAAGCCAGGGATGGCTAACCTTTTTGTCATTGTGTGCCGAAAGTGCCCACGCCATAATGCAATGTGCGTGCTACTCCCCGCCACAGGCGCCTTGTCCCCTGCTCATGCATTCACGACTCCCCTGTCCTCCCCCTGCGCCTGCGCATGCACACATGAATCCCCCGTGGCCCGTTTTGGGCCTAGCATGCCTCTCTGCAGCCTCCTGGGAGCAAACATGGGCCACAGGGGAGGGGGCCGTGCCGCACCCCCAGTGCCCCATTCTGGGCCTAGTAGGCCTCCTTGCAGCCTCCTGGCAGAAAAAATGGCCCACCAGATGGGGGTTTGCCATCCCCCGCCCCCTGTAATGTGCACACGGCCCCCACATATGCACACACACCTCCTCCATGCATTATTTATTTTATTTTATTTTATTAGATTTCTAGACCGCCCCCTCTCCCCGAAGGGACTCGGGGCGGTGTACAGGTAAAAAATTAAAATTATAACATCAACATTACATATAAACTAAAATCGAATTACAGTAAATAATCCCCTGTACAAATTTATAAAAATTAAAAACTTAACCTTAAAACCTAATCACATAATTTAAAATTACAAACTGAGGCGGGAAGCATGGAATTAGCCCAGGCCGGCTAGTTGAAACAGGTGGGTTTTGAGTTTCTGGCGGAAGGAGCGGAGGTCCATGGTCGTTCTAATGTCAGGGGGAAGGTCATTCCAGAGGGTCGGGCCCATCACAGAGAAGGCCCTTCCCCTGGGCGTCGCCCGCTGGCATTGCCTAGTGGACGGCACCCGGAGAAGTCCCTCTCTGTGAGAGCGAATCGGCCGAAGGGATGTATGGGGCAGGATACGATCCCGCAAATAACTAGGTCCTGTGCCATGGAGCGCTTTAAAGATAATAACCAACACCTTGAAACGCACCCGAAAGGCCACAGGCAGCCAGTGTAGCCCGCGCAGGAGTGGTGTTACGTGGGAGTATCTAGTGACTCCCAGAACTGCCCGCGCGGCCGCATTCTGGACCATGGCAGTGACCCGAAAATCAACTGGCCAGCGGGAGGCATGAGTACATGCGAAGCGGAGCTGAGGTGTGATGACAGCTTGCATGCCCGCAGAGATGGCTCTACATGCCACCTGTGGCATGCGTGCCATAGGTTCGCTACCCCGGGATTAAGCTTCAAGGTCTTGACGACCATCTTCAAAGCGCTCCATGGCTCGGGGCCTAGTTATATTCGAGACCGTCTCGTGCCCCATACATCCCTTAGACCGATACGCTCCCACAGAGAGGGCCTTTTTAGGGTGCCGTCGGCCGGACAATGCCGGCTGGCGACACCCAGGGGAAGAGCCTTCTCTGTGGCGGGCCCTGCCCTTTGGAACGACCTACCCCCTGAACTCCGGACCATCACCGACCTCCACCTCTTCCGCCAATGTCTAAAGACATCCTTTTTTCATCAAGCCGGCCTAGCCTAACCTCCCATGGGGACTCTTAGAAAAGTTTTTAATTGGGTTTTAATTAATAATTGGTTTTAGCACAGGTTTGGGATCTAATATATATTTTAAATTATTTATGTTCTATTTTTGTATGTTTTTTAAATCTCCTGTGTGCCGCCCTGGGTCCTTTGCGGAGAAGGGCGGGATATAAATGTAATAAAATATAAAATATAAAATAAAGCTATAATTAACCCCACACTTTACACCGAAACCAAAGAAGCTACCTAACGGCTAGAGTTATGCTTTGCTTCGAAACCTCGTAGTGTTGGTTAGTGTGTTCGGCTTCGGGTGTTGCTTGAAAGCCAGCCAGATCGTGCAGCTTATTCAAGACGCTCAAGTGCAAGGAACGATTCGCATATTAGTGCAGCGTGCGAAAGAAACATATGGAGTAGCTATGTGCGAACTGGGCCACAGAAGAGGGAAAACAGCTTTCACATGAGTTGGAACTAGCTGTGCACAAGAGAAGAGCATTTGCTTCCTATATAAAAATGACTGTATGCACGTGTATATGTTCCAGGATAACTCTGGAGCAATTGCAACCAAACTTGGTACGCAGATGACTTACTCTCTGGAGAAAAATACTGTGGGGGTAAGACATCCCCCCTAACACCCCTCAGGGTGTTTGTTCTGTTAAGATGCAACCTGTTGAGTCAACCTTGAGCTGGTCAGCATCAAACTCCTGCAGTCGGAACCCTGAAATGCTGCATTCTAACCGCTGAGCCACCGCAGGGCAAACACTCATTTAGCAAATGTCTCACTTAAGCAATGGAAATCTCAGGGTCAGCTGCGGTCATAAGTCGTGGACTACCTGTATCCATGCATCATGGTTGGTATGGTTCGTGTTAGTTCTGACCAAGGCTTCCCAAGAGCATGAAGCCGACTCCTTGTCCCGACAAAAAACCCTTTTATTAATTGACTGTGAATTCTTATCATTCACATCCAGTAAAGTCTTTCAAGGGAGGATTTACAATCACAGACCTTATCTGGCTTGGAGAGCTGCCAGGACGATATCTGCAACACTTGGCAAGGAGTCTTGGAGAGTCACAAACCAATGAAGCGAACTAATTGCCTCCTGCAAACTCCACTCCCCTGTCGCTCCTCTTTTATTTCCTCTGGGAGGGGCCATTCACCGTCCACCTGTGGCCTCACTCCCAAGTTGACCCCTGCTCTTTAGCTGTTCCCTTTGTCTGGCAACTCGGCGCATGCACACACTGGGAACAGGCTCCAGCTGTTTGTCTGCCTCACTGATATCTGATGGCAGCTGATAACTGGCATATGGCTCTGGCCCCCTCTCTGCCTCCGAGACAGAGCCCTCATCACGGCCTTCCCCAGATTCCAGGACTGACCCATCTTCCTTCCCAACCTCCTCACTGTCTGAATCGGCTGCCAACTCTGCTGGCTGCTGGTGGGCCGCAACATACTGATCAGATCAGGGAAATAAAGAGGACAAGCAATGAGTAGAAATGTATTTTTCCCTCCTGGATTTGCGGAGGGTGCCCTATAACAACGTTGATTCTATTATGTAGACCGCTACGTTTTCCCCTCCCTCGTCATGAACCTGTAGCAGTTGTCCCTAAAAGGAGCCCCACGGAACCCTGATGAGGGGGTGCAATTCCAGTGTAGGCTCCTACCTCTCCCTCCTCTAAATCTGGGTAAGTGGCATTCCGTAATCCTTCCGGAAAAAAAAACCAGCCGAATGTCACGAACAGCAGCACAATAAGCCTTAAAAAAGAGAGAGGGAGGGGAGGAAGGGAGGGAGAGAGAGAGAGAGGAGGAGGAGAGAGAGAGAGAGAGAGGAGGAGAGAGAGAGAGAGGAAGAGAGATGGAGGGAGGGAGAGGGAAAGGGAGAGAGAGAGAGAGGAAGAGAGAGAGAGAGAGTGGAAGAGAGAGAGAGAGGGGGGGGAAGAGGGAGAGAGAGAGGGAAAGGGAGAGGGAGAGAGAGAGAGGAAGAGAGAGAGAGAGAGGAAGAGAGAGAGAGAGGAAGAGAGAGAGAGAGAAAAGAGAGAGAGAGAGGAAGAGAGAGTGAGAGGAAGAGAGAGAGAGAGGGAGAGGAAGAGAGATGGAGGGAGGGAGAGGGAGAGGGAGAGAGAGAGAGGAAGAGAGAGAGAGAGAGGGAGAGAGAGAGAGAGAGAGAGGAAGAGAGAGGGAGAGGGAGAGAGAGGAATTGGGAGAGAGAGAGAGAGAGAGGAAGAGAGAGAGAGAGAGAGGAAGAGAGAGAGGAAGAGAGAGAGAGAGAGAGAGACTAGAGAGACAGATAATGCAGAAAGATGATTCTATCAGACTATGAATTAAACATTGTCTCCCTTCCTGCTCTTTTCACCAGAGTGATTGATGGCCTACAGATTCCTGAAGTAATTGCTTTAAAGGGCACCTGTTCTACGGCAGGACCCGCAAACATTTAAGCCCATTATGCAGAGCAATGGTTTCATTATCTGTTGACTTGGCTCTGGAATGATTTGGCGTGCGCCTTGACAAAACCCAAGGCTGTCGCTGACTTCTTCCTTGCAGCTGAGTAACCCAGTGAACCATGGTTTGCATCTCCTTCTTGGCTGCCAAGTTACAGCAAGCTAGGCAATCAGAGGCGTCCCAGAGCAAAGCTGACGTCCCAGGGAACCGTAGCTATTCTTAGATGCTATTCTTTCCATATTTTTTTTAATTTGGGGGTGGGTTCCCCCCCCTTTTTTTTAATAATGAGTTTTTAAATGTTTTTTTGTAACGATGGCTTTTATGCATCCGTGGTTTTATTCGATTGATTGTCCACTGCTTTTAGGGAGAAGGCTGGCTAGAGAAGTGTCCTAAGCCAGAGGTCTGCAAAGTTGGCTCTTTTAAGACCAGTGGACTTCGACTCCCAGAATTCCCCAGCCAGCCAGGGGAATTCTGGGAGTCGAAGTCCACCGGTCTTAAAAGAGCCAACTTTGCAGACCCCTGTCCTAAGCAAGCAAGCAAATAAATACATAAATACAGGAATTCCCAAGGTTGGACGGAGATGTTAACTTGCTGTGAAGCACATAATAGCGTTCTGACAGAGGCTTCCCCAGCAGGACGAAGCCCAGTCCTCGTCCCGATCAACCCTTTTTATTTAATTGACAGTGAAGTCCTCTCTGGCAAAGTCTTTCCTCTCCCACAGTCTTTCAAGATAGTTTCCAATTACCGACCTTTATCAGGTGTGGAGAGTGGCCAGGCCGAGATCTTTCAGACACCACAATACTTGGCAAGAATGCAGGAATGAACTCATTGTCTCCTGCAAACTCCACTCCCCTTTCGCTCCTCTTTTATTCCCTATGGGAGGGGCCATTCACCATCTACTTGTGGCCTTTACTCCCAAGTCGACTCCTGTTTTTTAGCTGTTCCCTTCGTCTGGCAACTCTGCATGTGCACACTGGGAACAGCCTCCAGCTGTTCATCTGCCTCACTGATGCCTGACTCTGAAGGCAGCTGATAACTGGCAAACGGCCCTGGCCCCCTCTCTGCCTCCGACACAGAGCCCTCCTCAGAGCCTTCCCCAGACTCCAGGACTGGCCCAGGTTCCTCCCCAACTTCCTCACTGTCCGAATCTGCTGCCAGCTTTGCTGGCCACCACAAGGCGTGGTTCTGTCACTCATAACACCGGTCTTTGCAAACTTAGCCATTTTAAGACTTGTGGACATCAACTCCCAGAATACTGGCAGGGGAATTCTGGGAATTGAAGTCCACAAGTCTTAAAGTAGTTTGAGTTTGGAAACTCCTTCCTGACTTACAAGTATGCTCAGGGGATTTTGGTCCTTCTGCTGAAAATTTGCCATGTTACAGCCAGGAGTATGCCAAACGTTTTGGGTTGTGATGAAGAGGCAGTCTAATAAGCAGAGAAAGCCCTAGGCAGAGCTCAGGCGAGGTTCTCTTCGATTTCATTTCAATTAAATCAAATTAAGTACGGTTAACTCGATGATCTCCTGCACGTTAGTAATTATCCCTCTCCCTCCCACCCCCTTGATAATTTCACTCAGGCAGCAACCTTGGGAAAGGTTCAAAACTTTCAGGGTGCATCCGAGATGCTGCATCTCTGCTCCAGAGTCCATTCGCGCAATCTGAAACCACGGGCTGCCTCCCTCTCAGACGTCGAGAGGGCGGCTTCATTTAGAACTTAGAACTGAGGAGAAATTTCCTGACAGTTTGAACAATTAATCAGTGGAACAGAAGTTTGCCTCCAGAAGTGGTGAATGCCCCAACACTGCAAGTCTTCAAGAAGATGTTGGATAGCCATTTGTCTGAAATGGTATAGGGCTTCCTGCCTAGGCAGGGAGTTGGACTAGATGACCTCCAAGGTCTCTTCCAACTCTGCTATTGTATTGTATTGTATTTCCAAGTTATCTGGGACATATCGACAATTTGCAGGTCGATTTTCAGGGATATCGAACGAGATTCGGGACGTGGTAAAGTGTCTACTGGAACACTCTTGAAAAGGTCCCTTCCAACTCTGTTACTATTTACTGCCTGGAATCCACACGGCATATCGGACTTCAATACAATCGAGCGAGTCCAGAGGTATTTCACGAGAAGAGTCCTCCACTCCTCTGCTCATGATAGAATCCCTTACGCCACCAGGGCTTGAAATTTTGGGCTTGGAGAACCTTGAACTGTGTCGCCTACGGTCTGACTTAAACACAGTACACAAAATTGTCTGCTACAACATCCTGCCTGTCAACAACTACTTCAGCTTCAACCGAAACAATACAGGGGCAAACAATAGATGCAAACTCAAGGTAAACCGCTCCAAACTCGATCGCAGAAAATACGACTTCAGCAACAGAGTGGTTGGATTCACACACAGCACTACGTCAATTGTGTCAATTACTCCATTTGTTTGAAACGTTGGTGCAAACTTAACCATTGTGCTCTTTTTCTCTACACTGTGATATCTGTATAAATAAAAATGTAAAATAGTTTGTGCAAAGTCACTAATCTCAGAAAGTACTGAACTGATCGGCTCCAAACTTTCACACAATGTTCCCAAGGACTTCCGATAATATAATACGTACTTATTTTGTGGCTAGCACACGTGTGTCATGTGCATGGTACACAAACGTAAAGTGTACCCACTTCTCAGATTTTCACCTCCCTGTAGCTCCTCCCACCCGGCATTTCCAACAGTCGTTTCCTCAGCAACACTGTATTGAGGCCTAAAAGGGCCAAAACAAGGCACAGGGGGTAGCAAACTCCCAGGTGGCCCATAGAGAGAGAGGGGGGGGGGGGAGAAATACAGTAGGTAGGTAGGTAGGTAGAGGGAGAAAGGAAGAAATACAGTAGGTAAGTAGGTAGATAGGATAGAAAGAGAGAGGGAGAAATGCAGTAGGTAGGTGGGTAGAAGGATAGATAGAGAGGGAGAAATACAGTAGGTAGGTAGGTAGGTAGGTAGAGGGAGAGAGGAAGAAATACAGTAGGTAGGTAGGTTGGGGGTTATACAGTGGTTGTGTGTATGTGTGCAGGTGTAGATCTACACACAGATTGGTTGGTTATTTAACCAGACTGGACCACAGCAATGCGTGACTGGGTACTGCTAGTGTTAAATAAAACCAAGTGAAAGCTCAGGGGACAGTCAAAGGAACCCCTAAACTGATTCCCAGAGCTTTCCATTTCCAGCCCAAACAATTATGAAATTTTCTCGCTGTTTTCTGTATTTCAGATTCACGGGTTGTTCGAGAAATCTGGGGTACCAATCTGTTCTTGGAAGAAACGCGCAAGATCGCTCATATGTCTGCCAGCATCTGTTCCGCATCGTTTGTGGTGGTGTTGTTGTTGTTATCGCGCAGCTCAAAACATTTATGTTTACACTGGGGAAGGAGCTGTAACTTTGGGCCTGGGTGGATATCCACACCGCTCAAGCGTGGCTCTGGTTACGCTCTCCTAGAATAATTTTCTTTTTGATATATTTTAAATTTCCACACCCCCCCCAGGTGCCTGGAAGTCCTCCGCTACTAGACTAACGAAGTCACATGGATGCATTATTTCATGAATGCACAGCAGTCGGGCGCAAAATTTCTGTGGCTAAGCGAAAGATTTGCTCAGTGAATTTTGCCCCGTTGTTTGGGACCCAGTTTGTATCAAAGCTGTAAGGTAAAGGTTCCCCTCGCACATATGTATGTGCTAGTTGTTCCTGACTCTAGGGGGCGGCGCTCATCTCCGTTTCAAAGCCAAAGAGCCAGCGCTGTCCAAAGACGTCTCCATGTGGCCGGCATGATCAATGCCAAAGGTGCATGGAATGCTGTTCCCTTCCCACCAAATATAGTTCCTATTTTTCTACTTGCATTTTTTACCTGCTTTTGAACTGCTAGGTTGGCAGAAGCTGGGACAAGTCACGGAAGCTCACTCCGTTACGCGGTGCTCAGGATTCGAACCGCCAAACTGCCAACCTTTCTGATCGACAAGCTTAGCGTCTTCTTAGCCACTGAGGCACCACATAAATTCGAGAATCCATAGACAAAGAAAATAAACCAGCCATTCGGCAGCAAATATTTCTCTTCTCCAAGGACCAGCATAACTGTTACCGTTCCTCTTATGCGCCTCTCCATTTTAAGTCAGGTCATGAGGTGTCATTTTTAAGAGCCAGCGTGGCAAGCTGCCTGCGATTTCCCCAGTTCTGATTAAAATACGCACGGTATTTCTTTCCGAGAACTTAATCGTCACTCAGGGAATTGTGTAACGTCCCCCAGACTGAAGCCGTAAAATGAGATCCGAAACCACTCACTTTGATGGGCTGGTTCTAGACAGAGACAGCCCAGGCGAAATGGCCGTGCACTTTATAAAGCTGAATGGTTGAGGTCCAGCTTCATAAAACACTTCAAGCCTATCGATGCTCGTTCCAAAATTAAGCCTAGCTATTGATTTGCAATCTAGAAGGAGCAGCACTTTAATAGGATTAGAAAGCCGCCACCGAAGGGCAATGTATTATGCAGGCAGACCTTGACTTACGACCGCCATCGAGCTCAACATTTCTGCTGCTGAGCGAAACCTTTGTTAAGCCAGTTCTGCCCCGTTTTTACGACCTTTGTTGCCACTGCTGTTAAGCGAATCCCTGCTGTTGTTTAGTGAGATCACTGGGGGAAGTTAGGAATGTGGCTGTTAAGTGACTCTGATTTTACTTGTTGAGAAGGTCGCCAAAAAGTTGCGGCCATCATAAACTGGGAGCCAGTTGCTGAGCATCTGAATTTTGACTGCAGCTGTTGTAAGGGTGAAAAAAAAAAGTCATAAAATCAGTTTTAGTATCGTATGTGTTAGGAGTAGACTCCTAGTGTTGGGTAGGCAATATATAATACCATGATGACAACTGGTCGTTGTTGCTTTAAGATGTTTGAATGCAATTAGAGACTGTAATTATCTCGGCAATAAGAGGAAGTCAGCAGAGCGCATTCTCTCTGCTTGGTCGTCTCTCTGCTCAATCTCTCTGCTGATTGCTCTCTGCTCACTGTGACTGACTGAAGGAAGAAAGAAGGAAGAAGGAAGAATCGTTAATTGCGACTGTAAGCAATTGTTTGTTTGTTAAAGACTTTGTTTGACTCACTATCTACTAGCACTGCTTGTGAAGCAGTAGTTTAGTTTTACAACACCGGTAAAGCTAATTGTTTTTACTAGCAGTGTCTGAGCTACTATTTGTGTGTTTACTAGCAACGTTTCTCTAGCTGCACATTCCGCTGCACAACTTTTCTGTCTCCCAACGGAGAAATCCCCCAACAGGATGCACAGACAAAGAGAAATCGAAATAACGGGGAAGGAAATGCATATACAATAGATGTACACCGATGTGGAAATGTTTTACAGAAGGAAATTGTAATTTTCTTTTTTCTTTAAATTTTTTTTAAAATAAAAATGTATATTTTTCAAAAATCACAAAATCAGGTTTTTCCAATGCTGTTGTAACTTTTGAACCAGTCACTAAACCAACTGTCGTAAGTTGAGGACTGTACAACCAGAGTCGAGGGCAGGAGTTTCTTGAATGTTCTATATGGTCTGGTTTTTTGTGTGTGAAAAAATATATATTTATTTTTGATAAAACAAGAATACAAAAAGGAAAAATCATCATTCTACATTATATCCTTTGGAAAGTATGTCGACTGGTTATACATAACTCTTGTGCATTTCTAGAACCATTATTATTCATGAATAATCTCGTTTTATAGATTTTAAATCAAAACATTCATTATATATCTTAATATCATTACACCAGAATTCTCCTCTAATATTCCATATTTAGTCTATCTTCTTCTTCAGACAAATCTTACTTAAACATAACCACATAATGGTATCCGTCGTCTATTCCAAACATACATGCATATATACATACACTGTAGATATATCATCTATAATTATTCCATTACTCTTATTATAACTCATTGTTTATTTGCTGGTGGTTCTCCAATGACAATCTAAAACAGTCTTAAGTTTGCTAAAATTCTCCACCATTTTGTTAAACTACATCCATCAACATTCCTACGTGGTTAAATAAAATTCTTTATTGTTTATGTCCAACCTCATACTCATGCATTCCTACACGTACATAGATACATAGATATATATCATTAAATTATAACATTATTGTTAGTTACTCTTATTGTAGATACTGCATACAGTTTTGGTCGCCACGATGTAGAAAAGACGTGGAGAGTCTGGAAAGAGTGCAGAGAAGAGCAACCAAGATGATTAGGGGACTGGAGACTAAAACACATGAAGAATGGTTGCAGGAGCTGGGTATGTCTAGCTTGATGAAGAGAAGGACCAGGGGAGACATGATAGCAGTGTTCAGATATCTCAGAGGGTGCCACAAAGAAGAGGGAGCCAAACTATTCTCCAAGGCACCTGAGGGCAGGACAAGAAGCAATGGGTGGAAACTAATCAAGGAGAGAAGGAACTTAGAACTAAGGAGAAATTTAACCTCTGGAACAGCTTGCCTCTAGAAGTTGTGAATGCCCCAACCCTGGAAGTCTTTAGGAAGATGTTAGATAGCCATTTGTCTGAAATGGTATAAAGTTCCTGCCCATGCAGAGGGTTGGACTAGAAGATCTACAAGGTCCCTTCCAACTCTGCTATTGTATTGTATTGTATAATGTGTGGTCTTTAAGATGTGGGTGGAGAGGAGGAATTGTCCATCCATTGCTGTAGAGTTTTAGTGACAACATTATGCTTGTACTGGCTAGAGATATCTCCAGCTATCGGCTAAGGCTGCGGATTGATGGATATTAAACGGAAAAACAATGACCCAACATGTCTATGGAGATTCTCAGTCATCCAAGTCAGAGTTGTCTCAAAGAGGCTTTTCCCAAAAGGCAAGTGGATTTTCTTGGTGGGGTTTTCCCCTTGCAAATGTTTTGCTTCTTATCGAAGAAGTTGTTCTGATTTAGGTTTCCCCAAAAAGCACGAGGCACAGACCTGGTCCTGACAAAACCCCTTTTATGAAACGAATGGGAATTCCTCTCATTCAGCCAAGGCCTGGCAAACAGTCTTTCAAAGGAGTATTTATGACCACAGACCTTATCTAGCTTGGAAAGCTGCCATGTCAATGTTTTCCCAAATGAGAGTGCTGTGCAAGGAAAGGCTGGGCACAGAGTCTCCGGGATTCACGGACAGATCTTCACACTCCTGAAACGAATCTAACAACCGAACGAATGAATGGTTTCCTGCAAAAGGTTTTGGGCGGCAAATTGGCAGTAATGCTGGCAGCAACCCACCCCTGGAGGGAGGGAGAGAGGAAAGGAAGGAAGGAAGGAAGGAAGGAAGGAAGGAAGGAAGGAAGGAAGGAAGGAGACAATGGATCCCCCACCCCCACCCCAGGCATGCCTACCTGGCTCTCTAAGATCAAACACAACCCAGATGTGATCCTCAATGAAACCGAGGTTGACACCCCTGCATTTCAACATCTCTTACAACAGATGAGCAAGTTGGTAAAATCATGTCTTGGCTGTACTGTTTTCAGAGTGGACTGAAAATTTCTGCTTAGTTTTCTTCCCGAAATGCTAGCTTTCCTCCTTAGAGGTCTTTTTGGAGAGACGTTTCATGTTCTTGTAAATCCTTCCTTAAGTACTCAAAGCAGGGCATAGATCAAATATAACCAAGATTTTCTTACAGGAAAAAAAGATATATAGCAGGATCTATAGAACCTACTGCAACGCAAACAGGAATATAATTCCCTCCTGCTGCCTTTGAGATACTTTGGAGATTAGGACTCGCTTCCAGTTGGGAAAGTTGTGTCACAAATGGCTCCCTTTGGAGGAAGAGCTCCTGACATGAGCTGTCGGGTGTTGCCTTTCCTTAAAAAATATTTTAAAATGTGTTGGCATAAGGAGGGAGAAATATTTGAACGCATTCTCTAGTGACATGTGTCAGATTCACACCCCCTAATGGGAGATGCTTTACATCTTATATATTCCTTGTGTGAAAAACATCATTTCTTGTTTGGCAGCTGAAGAATCAAGGTTGCATCTGGTGGAAAAGAAACCTTAGCGCTTAGCCATTAGAAAAGCCGTGCTAGAAATGTATCTACCGGGCTTTTGAGGACCACCGATGACTGTGTAGGAGATGACCAGGCTGAGCGTGAGGGAGGGGGGTCAAACATGTCATCAGTCTCGAGTCCCTTTGTGCTAGAAATGTATCTACCGGGCTTTTGAGGACCACCGATGACTGTGTAGGAGATGACCAGGCTGACTGTGAGGGAGGGGGGTCAAACATGTCATAAATCTCGAGTCCCTTCGTGCTAGAAATGTATCTACCGGGCTTTTGAGGACCACCGATGACTGTGTAGGAGATGACCAGGCTGAGCGTGAGGGAGGGGATCAAACGTGTCATCAGTTTCGAGTCCCTTCATGCTAGAAATGTATCTACCGGGCTTTTGAAGACCACCGATGACTGTGTAGGAGATGACCAGGCTGAGCGTGAGGGAGGGGGTCAAATGAAGGGACTCATCAGTCTCGAGTCCCTTCGTATCCACAAGAGATCGAAGTCCACTCTGCCTTGAGTTCCGTTGGCTCTTAGGTAAAGGTTCCCCTCGCACATCTGTGCTAGTCGTTCCTGACTCTAGGGGGCGGCGCTCATCTCCGTTTCAAAGCCGAAGAGCCAGCGCTGCCCGAAGACGTCTCTGCGGCATGACTAAACACCGAAGGTGCACGGGACGCTGTTCCCTTCCCACCAAAGATGGTTCCTATTCTTCTGCTTGCATTTGTACGTGCTTTCGAACTGCTAGGTTGGCAGAGTTTGACACCCCTGCCCTGGAGAAAGGCATTTCCATAAAACGAGAAGGGAGGAGTTATAAAGACGGATGTTCTTCTCCACTCCTAATCCCAAAATGCTAATCTCCTTTATTTCCCCCCATCCCTGGGCAGTAGGCACCCCAATTCACATTTCTAGGAATACTTGTACATTCTTGGCGGGAGGGACCCAGATTTCCAGTATCTGGAAATCGAGCTGAGGCTACCGTCTCGCTTTGTGGGAGAACGGCTTTCAAATGTCGACGTTTGATTTCAATTCAAAGGCCCTAAACAAGACACCGAGATCAGCTGAGGAGGGGAGCTTGGGAGACGCCTGGAGGGAAGGGAGACCTACCCCGCTGCTCTGTTGTGGATTAAAGTGCATTTTTATTTGGGAATGTTGGGCTCAATTTTAAAGCAAAGAGAAATGCCCTTCCACCTGTCCTGCCCCCTTCCCCCCCAGTTACTGATCTGAGACAAGATTTGAACTGGTGGGTGGGATGGTGGTGAGGGGAGCAGCCAGGCAATTATTCACCCAGAGCAGCAGGGGTTTTTCTTTCTGTAATGTTTGCAAAAATTATGAGGAAGTCCTTCTGGCAACTGCTGGCTGGCAGACTAGCCTCCGAGCAGACAAGGTCTCCCTGGATAATCATCTGTTGCCATGGAGCCCAGGATTCTCTTCATCTCTGCTCTAAAGAAGAGATGGAACTTTCCCGTGGGAAAACCCAGGCAGGCAAGAGGTCACCTCCAGCTGGTCATATAAAGCCTTTGCCACATGCAGCATAAATATAAATGCATATGGGAAGATTTCAGTTGCAGAGATAGATAGATAGATAGATAGATAGATAGATGATAGATAGATAGATAGATAGATAGATAGATAGATAGATAGATAGATAGATAGATAGAGATGGATGGATGGATGGATGGATGGATGGATGGGGAGGAGTCAGAGGGAGGGGGAGAGAGAGAAGGAGGGAGGAAGAGAAGGAGGAGGGAGAGATAGGAGGAGGAGGGAGGGAGAGAGAGAAGGAGAAGGGAGGGAAGGATAGAGAAGGAGGGAGGGAGAGAGGAGGAAGGGGGAGAGAGAGAAGGAGGAGGGAGGGTGAGAGAGAAGGAGGGAGAGAGAAGGAGGAGGGAGGGTGAGAGAGAAAAGGAGGAGGGAGGGAGGGAGAGAGAAGGAGGGAGGAAGAGAAGGAGGAGGGAGAGATAGGAGGAGGGAGGGAGAGAGAGAAGGAGAAGGGAGGAAAGGATAGAGAAGGAGGGAGGGAGGGAGAGAGGAGGAAGGGGGAGAGAGAGAAGGAGGAGGGAGGGTGAGAGAGAAGAAGGAGGG
>CM077652.1:29093819-29111872 GCA_039707465.1 Rhabdophis nuchalis
AGGAATTCTGGGTGTTGAAGTCCACAAGTCTTCAAGCTGTCAAGTTTGAACACCCCTGGGGTTTCTTTTTTCTAAAGGGTGAGGGGCGCAAGGGTCTTGTAACTTGACAGCTTTAAGACTTGCGTGCTTCAAATGCCAGAGTTCCTGAGCCAACATGACTGGAGGAGGAATTCTGGGAGCTGAAGTCCACAAGTCTTAAAGCTGTCAAGTTTGAATACCCCTGGGGTGTGTTTTTTTGTTTCTAAAGAGGGTAAAGAGGGTAGTAACGTGGTTGTTGAGTTTATCGGGCTTCCCCATTGACTTCGCTTGTCACAACAGATAGTCATAAAGTTTAACAGATTAAAAGAACTGGAAGGGACCTTGTAGGTCATCTAATCCAACCCCCTCCTGCCCAAACAGGAGACCCTACACCATTTCTGACAGATGGCAGTCCAGTCTCTTCTTGAAAGCCTCCAGGGATGAAGCTCCCACCACTTCTGAAAGTCTCAAGGAAATTTCTCCTTAACTTTCTTCATGTGATATATTAAGATACAACAATCACAGGGAGATTATAAAGACCTAGTCATTGATCCACTAACAATTTCTCTCTCTCTCTTTTTTTTTAAAAAGGGTCAGGAATTTCTTTTGGGAGATATGCAATATCAGTCAAGAAGAGAAAAAAATAAGTGATTCAAAGCAGTCTGATAAAACAGCCCTCTTGAGGCTTAGAAGATTTCTACAAAGGGAGTACAATTGAAGTTAAGTGCTCTTACACAGAAGAGTGCATAATTATGGGTTTTTAGGCCATCCCTGATAAAGCTTTCCTTGAAAGGAGATTAATTATAGATGGAGAGAAAATTTTACTCTCAACTTGATGCGCCAAGAAACTTACTCACGATTTCTGTTTGCAAACTGGGATCCTTTTGTGTTGTGTTAGAAATTGGAGGCACCCAAGGTTGTTCTCCTGCTGTGTGAGGTTTGCACATCTGTACCTTGTGCACGATGGCATGAAACCCCACAACAGGCTTGTGTTCTGGCCGAGGCTTCCCAAGTGCGTGAAACAAATCCTTGTCCTGACAAAACCCTTTTATTCTTTTATTACTTGACGGTGGATTCTGCTCATTCGCATCCAGCAAAGTCTTTCGAGGGAGGATTTATAGTCACAGACCTTCTCTGGCTTGGAAAGCTGCCAGGCCGATATTTGCAAAACTTGGCAAGGAGACTCGGAGAGTCACAAGCCAATGAAGTGAACGAATTGTCTCCTGCAAACTCCACTCCCCTTTCGCTCCTCTTTTATTTCCTCTGGGAGGGGCCATTCATCGTCCACCTGCGGCCTTACTCCCAAGTCGACCCCTGTTCTTTAGCTGTTCCCTTTGTCTGGCAACTGCGCATACGCACCCTGGGAACAGGCTCCAGCTGTTCTTCTGCCTCACTGATATCTGACGGCAGCTGATAACTGGCATAGGGCTCTGGGCCCTCCTCAGAGCCTTCCCCAGAATTCAGGACTGGCCCATCTTCCTCCCCAACCTCCTCACTGTCCAAGTCTGCTGACAGGTCTGCCGGGCGATGGCGGGCCACAACACTTTGCTCATTCTCTTGGAGTTAGTCAAGAACAAGGCGCTGTTCCAAGTCGGGAGTTGCTGTTGAACAATCAATTAAACTAAGAACTTTGAAGAAAGGACACTGGCTGCCTTTGCACCCTGAACTAAACCATAATGCGTTTTGTTTGGCTTTTGGCTGACTGCGACGCAGGAGCCAGCCAACATGGTTTGTAAGCGTTGACTTACGGTTGGCCACCTTGTGCGTCTACAGACAATGGATGTGTATTAATAAATATGAACAAACCGTGGCTTAGATTCCGGAATCCAGAGCTTTCTCAAAATCGGCAGATCAAATAAGTCCGAAAAAGGAACGTTAAGATTGGGGAAAAGGGAAAGTAACTACAGCATCTGTAGTATTCTCTGATTGTGGTTGTTTTCTTGCAGACTTCCTAGAAATATATAAGGCCTCTTTGTTGTATCTTCCAACTTCTGGTTTGTGTTCAGAAGACTAGCAGAGTGCATCCATGAACACCAACTAACAATTGGAAGATGTGATGAAAAGAATAGAATAGAATAGAATAGAATAGAATAGAATAGAATAGAATAACAGAGCAGAGCAGAGAAGAGAAGAGAAGAAAAGAGAATAAATAGAATGGAATGGAGTGGAGTGGAGTAGAAGAGAAGAGAATAAATAGAATGAATGGAGTGGAGTGGAGTAGAAGAGAAGAGAATAAATAGAATGAATGGAGTGGAGTGGAGTAGAAGAGAAAAGAAGAGAAGAGAATAAATAGAATGAATGGAGTGGAGTGGAGTAGAAGAGAAAAGAAGAGAAAAGAAGAGAAGAGAATAAATAGAATGAATGGAGTGGAGTGGAGTAGAAGAGAAAAGAAGAGAAGAGAAGAGAGGAGAGGAGAGAGGAGAAGAGAATAAATAATGGAATGGAAAGGAATGGAATAACAGAGTTGGAAGGGACCTTGGAGGTCTTCTAGTCCAACCCCCAGCATAGGCAGGAATCCAGTGACTTCAGAATCGGGACGGTGAGATGGCTCAGAATGAATCAGCTTAGAAGTGAAATTTTGCTTGTATGCAAACCCTTCATCTTTATTCCCAGGGATCCAGTCATTGTCTGAAAATTCATATCTGGTTGGCAATGATGAATCGGGATTTATTCCAGCCTTTATGACTTATTGATGCTCTGGCGCGCAGTGCGCTCCAGACATTGCTCCGAGCCGGGCGTGACTTGTTGGCACATGCCCAGAAATAATGACTTTTAACTATCGATTTTCATCTGAAATGGAAGTTGCAAAGGCCAAAGCAGGAACCATTTCAAAAGAACGGTATGCCTCCCGAAGTTGTGAATGCTCCAACACTGCGGGTTTTTAAGAAGATGTTGGATAACCATTTGTCTGAAGTGGTGTAGGGTTTCCTGCCTAAGCAGGGGGTTGGACTAGAAGACCTCCAAGGTCCCTTCCAACTCTGTTATTCTATTCTATTCTATTCTATTCTATTCTATTCTATTCTATTCTCATTGCATTATTCTATTCTATTCTCATCATTTTATATTGTATGCTATGACATCGTAAGCTGCCCAGAGTCACTTGATAATGAGTTGAACAGCATATTAACAGACTAACAGAGTTGGAAGGGACCTTGTAGGTCATCAACCCGACCAAGACCGAGTGGCTGTGGTTTCCGGCTGCCCGATTCAACCAGCTCTCTCCAACGCTGGCCATAGGGGGCGAACATCTTGCCCCTGTGGATGGGGCGCGCAACTTGGGTGTCCTCCTGGATACCCGGCTGTCCATGGAAGATCAAGTGACAGCCGTGGCCAGGAGGGCGTTTTACCAGGTTCGCCTGGTACGCCAGTTGCGCCCCCTATTGGATCGGGACGCCCTTCGCACAGTCACTCATGCTCTCGTGACATCCCGACTGGATTATTGCAACTCTCTCTACATGGGGCTCCCCTTGAGGTGTACCCGGAGGCTTCAGTTGGTCCAGAATGCAGCCGCGCGAGCAATTATGGGCACCTCTAGGTTTGCCCATGTAACACCGCTCTTGCGCGAGCTGCACTGGCTACCTGTCGTCTTCCGGGTGCGCTTCAAGGTGTTAATTACCATCTTCAAAGCGCTCCATGGCTCGGGACCTAGCTACCTGCGGGATCGGATCCTGCCCCATACATCCTCACGGCCGATTCGCTCCCACAGAGAGGGACTTCTCCGGGTGCCGTCCACTAGACTTTGTCAGCGGGCGACGCCCAGGGGAAGGGCCTTCTCTGTGGCGGGCCCAGCCCTCTGGAATGACCTTCCCCCCGATATCAGGACAACCACGGACCTCCGCTCCTTCCGCTTAAAATTAAAGACGCACTTTTTTCGTCTGGCCGGCCTTGGGTAGTCTCTTTTTAGGTTAGGGTTTTTTAGGGGTAATTTTTAGTTTAGTTTATGGGTTTTAGCGCAGGATCTATTTAATCTATTTTTAACTCTGTATTTTGTATTTGCTTGTGCTTTATTTGTATTTTTAATTGCCTGTGCCCCGCCTCGAGTCCCCTTGGGGAGAGAGAGCGGGATATAAATTAAAATTATTATTATTATTATTTATTATTATCTAGTCCAACTTTCCACCTACACCATTTCTGACAAATGGCAGTCCAATCTCTTCTTGAAAGCCTCCAGTGAAGCTCCCACACCTTCCAAAGGCAACTTCTGTTCCATGGGTTGATTGTTCTCACTGTCAGAAAATGTCTCCTTATTTCCAGGTTGAATCTCTCAACAACAACAACAACAACAACAATAATAATATATTTAATTTCTAGACTGCACCCTCTCCTCGAAGGGACTCGGGGCGGTGTACAGGAAAATTAAAACATCTAAAAAACATTGACAATACATACATAATTAAAAACAAATTAAATAACCCTGTACAAATTGATAAAACGATTAAAACTTGTTCAGTTTCCATCCATTATTCCTTGTCTGGCCTTTGAGGGCTTTGCAAAATAGCTTGATCCCCTTCCTCCTCTCTGGGACAGCCCCTCAAATATCGGAAGACTGCTATCATGTCTCCCCTGGTCCTTCTCTTCACTAGACTAGCCACGTCCAGTTCCTGCAACCGTTCATTGTATATTTTAGCCTTCGGTCCCCTCATCTTCCTGGTTGCTCTTCTCTGCACCCTTTCTAGAGTCTCAACATCTTTTTTATAGTGTGGTGACCAAGACTGCCATGCAGTATTCTAGGTGTGGCCTTACCAGGGCTTTATAGAGTGGTATTAGTACGTCTCTTGATTTGGATTGTACATTTATAGCATATAGATTGTACGTAGATTTAATGAATAAAAAAATGAATGCTCATTTTACAACTATTCATTGATTGGCCACTCAGAGTTACAACTGCACTGAAAAAAGTGACTTAAAACCATTCTTCACACTTCCAACCGTTGCAACATCCCCATGGGCATGTGATCAAAATTCAGGCACTTGGCTACTGACTCATACTTATGACTGTCCCAGGGTTATGTGATCCCAATTTGCGACTCTTGTCAGCCGGCTTCCAACAAGCAAAGTGGGGAAAGCAGGATTTGCTTAATGATATGATTCATGATATGATTCACTTAATGACTGCAGTGATTTGCTTAACAACAGTGGCCATAAAAAGCTTGTAAAATGAGGCACAGCTCACTTAACAAATTGCCTTGCTTAGCGATGGAAATGCTGAGCTCAACTGTGGTCGTAAGTCGAGAACCAACTGTAAAATATCCCCCTCCAATGTTGAGTTTGTTGAGTAAGTTTCCTGAATGTGTCTAGCTATGTGCTTTTTTGAAATAACTGTATTAAGTTTAGGGAGGTATAAATGTGCTAGGTGTTCCTGACTCTAGGGGGCGGTGCTCATCTCCGTTTCAAAGCCGAAGAGCCAGCGCTGTCCGAAGACGTCTCCGTGGTCATGTGGCTGGCATGATTAGACGCCTGAAGGCGCACGGAACGCTGTTCCCTTCCCACCAAAGATGGTTCCTATTTTTCTACTTGCATTTCTTACATGCTTTCGAACTGCTAGGTTGGCAGAAGCTGGGACGAGTAATGGGAGCTCACTCTGTTACGCGGCGCTAGGGATTCAAACCGCCAAACTGCTGATCTTTCTGATCGACAAGCTCAGCATCTTAAGACACTGACTCACCACATCCCTAATCCTAACCCACTTTTGTGGATTAGAAACATGCTAAACCAGGGGTCTCCAACCTTTGCAACTTTAAGTCTGAAGGACTTCAGCTCCCAGAATTCTGAGAGCTGAAGTCCTTCAGACTTAAAGTTGCAAAGGTTGGAGACCCCTGTGCTAAGCCACCACCCACCTACACTGGGGCACAATGCAATGTGCAAATTCAGCTATTCTGGAAGACTCTTCAGCTTTCTGCAACGCTGGGTCACGATGGCTTGCATTTCCTTCCTCAGTAGCAAAGCTAGGCAATGCCGGTAACCTTGGGTTCCCTTCGCATAATTCCCGACCTCCGGTCCTCCTGACACGCCCTAAAAGTTGGCTTTTCCAGCAAGCCGGCCTGGCCTGAATAAAATAAATGATTAATTTAATTGTTAGTTTTAATTTAATTTTTACATTTTTATTATACATTATTATAAATGCCAATTGTGGTTTTTTTTGGGGATATTCTACTTAATCTCCCTTTTAACTGGTCATCTGAACATTTGTTTTTTGAAGGCTTGCCGGGATAAAACACCCCTTGCCTGCAAAGACACAAACCAGTGACTTCGCAAGGCTTAACTCATTCAAGTTGAATGAAGTGTGCAGCAGCTGCCAAAAAAGCCAACACAGTTCTAGGCTGCATAAACAGAGGGATAGAATCTAGATCACGTGAAGTGTTAATGCCACTGTATAGTGCCTTGGTAAGGCCACACTTGGAATACTGCATACAGTTTTGGTCACCACGATGTAGAAAAGTTGTGGAGATTCTAGAAAGAGTGCAGAGAAGAGCAACCAAGAGGATTAGGGGACTGGAGACTAAAACACATGAAGAACGGTTGCAGGAACTGGGTATGTCTAGTTTAATGAAAAGAAGGACTAGGGGAGACATGATAGCAGTCTTCCAATATCTCAGGGGTTGCCACAAAGAAGAGGGAGTCAAGCTATTATCCAAAGCACCTGAGGGCAGAACAAGAAGCAATGGGTGGAAACTCATCAAGGAGAGAAGCAACTTAGAACTGAGGAGAAATTTCCTGACAGTTAGAACAATTCATCAGTGGAACAGAGGTTGCCTCCAGAAGTTGTGAATGCCCCAACACTGCAAGTCTTCAAGAAGATGTTGGAGAGCCATTTGTCTGAAACGGTATAGGGCTTCCTGCCTAGGCAGGGAATTGGACTAGATGACCTCCAAGGTCCCTTCCAACTCTGCTATTGTATTGTATTGTAAGTTCATCGAAGTGAGCAAGATGAAAGGGTTATGAAAAGGGGCGAAGGAATGGAATATGATACCAGAGAATGGCTCCTTTGAATATATACATGGTCAGGCAATTGTCCAACCTGAGAGGGAAGGCTTGGGGGTTGGGGGAGAAGCAGAGATTCAGCCATCCAGCAAAAAGCTTAGAATTGGTCTCTAATGGCCTATTGGCTTCATAAAAGCTAAATGCACCATCAATCATGAAGTCGGAGCGTCGGGGCTATTGTAGAAGCCAATGGGCTGCAGAAAAGTGGGGGGTTTGCCTGCTTTAATAGCATAACGAGATGTCCTGCTGGTATTGCATAAATATTGATAGAAGCTGTTAATTATATGGCGGGAGGGGCAAATGCTCCAGGACTCTCCCATTTCATAATTCACGGAGCTAAAAGCACAACTGGATTTTTCCAGAAATTGTTCTATCAAGAAATTTGTTCTGGGAAGGAAGGAAGGGAGGGAGGGAGGGAGGGGGGGAGGGAGCAGAAAGGGAGGGGGGGAAGGAAGGAATGAGGAGAGAGGGAGGTGGCAAAGGAAGGAAGAAAGGAAGGAAGGAAGAGGGGAGGGAGGAGAAAGGGAGGTGGGGAAGGAAGGAAAGGAAGGAAAGAAGGAAGGAAGGATGGATGGAAGGAAGGAAGGAAGGAAGGAGGAGAGAGGGAGATGGCATAGGAAGGTAGAAAAGGATGGATGGATGGATGGATGGATGGATGGAAGGAAGGAAGGAAGGAAGGAGGAGAGAGGGAGATGGCATAGGAAGGAAGAAAAGAAGGATGGATGGATGGATGGATGGATGGATGGAAGGAAGGAAGGAAGGAAGGAAGAAGGAGAGAGGGAGGTGACATAGGAAGGAAGAAAAGAAGGATGGATAGATGGATGGATGGATGGAAGGAAGGAAGGAAGAAAGGAAGAAGGAGAGAGGGAGGTGGCATAGAAAGGAAGAAAAGAAGGATGGATGGATGGATGGATGGATGGATGGATGGAAGGGAAGGGAGGAAGGAGGGAAGGAAGGAAGGAAGGAAGGAAGGAAGGAAGGAAGGAAGGAAGGAAGAAGGCTCTTGTTCATCTGAACTATTTAGTCTTTGATGGTCCTCTAAAAAATGAAGGCAAGCAAATGTGTTTTTTTTAAAGAGAGAAAAGAGAAAAATGCATCCAATACATTTTATACCATTGCATCCCACGTAGTTGATAAATTTCCCTCTTTGCGCCCATGAAAAAATTATAGTTTCGGGGCCGCATTGGGATGAGAGCAGGATCCCGTCTCCGAGGGTTCTTCCAGATTTCTGGAAGCCATTCTCAGAACCGGGGTGGGGGGGGCGCTACAGACTCCAAAGCGTTGGCTTTTCAGAGACGGACCAGGCGCCATCCTTGCTCCACTGAATCAAAGCCGGAGATCAGCGAAGATTTGATCTTGAGATCAGCGCCTGGATTTGGCCTCGAGGCAAGGCTGCATATTCCCCCCCCCCCAAAGGAGATTCCATCCGGTCGATTGAAAAGCTTGTAGACCAGGGGTCTCCAACCTTTGCAACTTTAAGTCTGAAGGACTTCTGCTCCCAGACTTCTCCAGCCAGCAAAGCTGTCAGTGTCAGGGCCTGGGCCAGGGGTCTCCAACCTTTGCAACTTTAAGTCTGAAGGACTTCTGCTCCCAGACTTCTCCAGCCAGCAAAGCTGTCAGTGTCAGGGCCTGGGCAAGGGGTCTCCAACCTTTGCAACTTTAAGTCTGAAGGACTTCAGCTCCCAGACTTCTCCAGCCAGCAAAGCTGTCAGTGTCAGGGCCTGGGCCAGTGGTCTCCAACCTTTGCAACTTTAAGTCTGAAGAACTTCAGCTCCCAGACTTCTCCAGCCAGCAAAGCTGTCAGTGTCAGGGCCTGGGCCAGGGGTCTCCAACCTTTGCAACTTTAAGTCTGAAGGACTTCAGCTCCCAGACTTCTCCAGCCAGCAAAGCTGTCAGTGTCAGGGCCTGGGCCAGGGGTCTCCAACCTTTGCAACTTTAAGTCTGAAGGACTTCAGCTCCCAGACTTCTCCAGCCAGCAAAGCTCAGTGTCAGGGCCTGGGCCAGGGGTCTCCAACCTTTGCAACTTTAAGTCTGAAGAACTTCAGCTCCCAGACTTCTCCAGCCAGCAAAGCTGTCAGTGTCAGGGCCTGGGCCAGGGGTCTCCAACCTTTGCAACTTTAAGTCTGAAGGACTTCAGCTCCCAGACTTCTCCAGCCAGCAAAGCTGTCAGTGTCAGGGCCTGGGCCAGGGGTCTCCAACCTTTGCAACTTTAAGTCTGAAGGACTTCAGCTCCCAGACTTCTCCAGCCAGCAAAGCTGTCAGTGTCAGGGCCTGGGCCAGGGGTCTCCAACCTTTGCAACTTTAAGTCTGAAGGACTTCAGCTCCCAGACTTCTCCAGCCAGCAAAGCTGTCAGTGTCAGGGCCTGGGCCAGGGGTCTCCAACCTTTGCAACTTTAAGTCTGAAGGACTTCAGCTTCCAGACTTCTCCAGCCAGCAAAGCTGTCAGTGTCAGGGCCTGGGCCAGGGGTCTCCAACCTTTGCAACTTTAAGTCTGAAGGACTTCAGCTCCCAGACTTCTCCAGCCAGCAAAGCTGTCAGTGTCAGGGCCTGGGCCAGGGGTCTCCAACCTTTGCAACTTTAAGTCTGAAGGACTTCAGCTTCCAGACTTCTCCAGCCAGCAAAGCTGTCAGTGTCAGGGCCTGGGCCAAGGGTCTCCAACCTTTGCAACTTTAAGTCTGAAGGACTTCAGCTCCCAGACTTCTCCAGCCAGCAAAGCTGGCTGGAGAAGTGTGGGAGCTGAAGTCCTTCAGACTTAAAGTTGCAAAGGTTGGAGACCCCTGATGTAGACATTTAAAGGTTTTTGTGGGATGGAAATGGCAAACGTCAGAGGGTTGGGGGGTGGGGGGGTCTTGCATCACCAGGTGGCAACTTCTTGAACAACACAACGTCAACACTGCCATGAGTCATGATGGTGAATCATTCGCCTTTAAGGATTTTTTTTTCCTCCCCGGGGGAATCTTTCAGGAAAATAAAAATTAATGGGCTTATTATAGCCTTTCCCAATCTGGCACCCTCCAATTGTTTCTGGTGACATATTTCGTCATCCACCCCAAACGATGCGGCTATGGCTGGTTAGCCTGGAAGAGGCCAAGGAGGATTTGGCAAGCACTGAAAAGTCCTTTAATAGCCACAGTGGCCATCTCTGGCCCTCCAGATGTTGCCAAGTTACAATTCCCGCCATTGATGCTTCTGGCCCACGTCCAAGAGACACGAAGAGATGTGGTTCAGCCCAGTGGTGAAATCTAATCTTTTTTTTTACTACCGGTTCTGTGGGCGTGGCTTGGTGGGGGGATCATGTGACTATGTAGTCATATAACAGAGGGATCAAAAGACAGAAACTCACTTTTAACAATATCCTGCTGGAGCAGGGTTGGACTAGATGACCTGCAGGTCCCTTCCAGCCTTGGATTATCCTCTGAAGCCTCCGTGCCAGGCTTGTAGTCCTCCCTTCCCCTCCTTTCCTTTCCTTTCCTTTCCTTTTTTCTTTCTTTCTTTCTTTCTTTGTTTCTTTCTTTCTTTCTTTCTCTTCCTTCCTTCCTTCCTTCCTTCTTTCTTTCTTTCTCTCTCTCTCTGTCTCTGCCTTTCTTTCTTTCTTTCTCTCTCTTTCTTTTTCTTTTTCTTTTTTTCTTTCTTCCTTCTTTTTCTCTCTCTCTCTGTCACTCTGCTTCTTTCTTTCTTTCTTTTTTCCTTCTTTCTCTCTCTCTCTTCCTCTTTCTCCTTTCTTTCTCTCTCTCTCTTTCTTTCTGTCTCTGCCTCTTTCTTTCACTTTCTTTCTTCCTTCCTTCCTTCTTTTTCTGTCTCTCTGTCTCTGTCTCTGCCTCTTTCTCCTCTCTGTTTCTCTGTCTCTCTGTCTCTGCCTCTTTCTTTCTTTCCTTCTTTCTCTCTCTCTCTTTCTTTCTCTTTTTCTTTTTCCTTCCTTCCTTCTTTTTCTCTCTCTCTCTGTCACTCTGCTTTTCTTTCTTTCTTTTCTTTCTTTCTTTTTTCCTTCTTTCTCTCTCTCTCTGCCTCTGCCTCTTTCTCCTTTCTTTCTTTCTCTCTCTCTCTCTTTCTCTCTGTCTCTGCCTCTTTCTTTATTTCTCTCTCTTTTTCTTTTTTCTTTCTCCCTTCTTTTTCTCTCTCTCGGTCTGTCACTCTGCTTGCTTCTTTCTTTCTTTCTTTCTTTCTTTCTTTCTTTCTTTCTTTCTTTCTTTCTTTCTTTCTTTCTTTCTTTCTTTCTTTCTTTCTTTCTTTCTTTCTTTCTTTCTTTCTTTCTCAGCACCCTCCACTCCCGTTTTTGGCTGTGTGACGTGCGATCATTGGAACAAAGTCCAATGAAACATTTGCCAGGGGGGGGGGGGGTTGTCCCCTAACGAGAAAGAGAGAGAAAGTTTAGGAGATTTTATTAGCCATCCCCCTGTTCAAACTTTTCAAAACAAATTCTTCCCCTGGCGTGGGACGTCCAAATGAGACAGCCCATCGGAAACGGAATCTCGAATTGGCGAATTGAAATTTTATAATGTCGTTCAAGGCCTCAGTGGCTAAGACTCTGAGCTTGTCAATCAGAAACGTCAGCAGTTCGGCAGTTCGAATCCCTAACGCCGCGTAACGGAGTGAGCTCCCGCTACTTGTCCCAGCTTCTGCCAACCTAGCAGTTTGAAAGCAGGCAAAAAATGCAAGTAGAAAAATAGGAACCACCTTTGGTAGGAAGGGAACAGCGTTCTGTGCACCTTCGGCATTGAGTCATGCCAGCCACATGACCACGGAGACGTCTTCGGACAGCGCTGGCTCTTCGGCTTTGAAACGGAGATGAGCACCGCCCCCTAGAGTCAGGAACGACTAGCACATATACAATACAATACAATAGCAGAGTTGGAAGGGACCTTGGAGGTCATCTAATCCAACTCCCTGCCTAGGCAGGAAACCCTATACCATTTCAGACAAATGGCTATCCAACATCTTCTTGAAGACTTGCAGTGTTGGGGCCTTCACAACTTCTGGAGGCAACTTCTGTTCCCCTGATTAGTTGTTCTCACTGTCAGGAAATTCCTCCTCAGTTCAAAGTTGCTTCTCTCCTTGATTAGTTTCCACCCATTGCTTCTTGTCCTGCCCTCAGGTGCCTTGGAGAATAGCTTGACTTCCTCTTCTTTGTGGCAGCCCCTGAGATATTGGAAGGCTGCTCTCATGTCTCCCCTGGTCCTTCTTTTTATTAATATATGAGCAAGAGGAACCTTTACCTTTACTTTAATGTCATTCAGGGCATAATTCCTTAGAAGTACATGCCTGTGTGATCGATCAGAGACCGCCTCTAATAAAATAGTTTTAGGATCGTTCTGTTAATTGCTTAATTAATTAGCAGTAATTCCAATTCCTCCCCCCCCCCCCCCCCCCATTCCCTTTTTTCATCTTGTTTTAGACTATTTTGATTCTGGCGTATTGACGGCACCACAGAACAAGGGGGAAAAACCCAGATCTTGATCGGTTTTCTTTCTCAAAGGGTGACCGATTTTGCTTCTTGAATATTGTCTCAGCCTTATGCTTCCTTTAAAGTCTCAGCAGGTCACCTGCCTTTCAACAAAATGCAGATTGATCTACGTTTAATTGATCGATCCACCCAAAAAGCTTATGATTCAGCCATGAAATGAATTTGCAGGCATGCACGCAGGGCTGCTGGGAATTCAATTCCACTCTCAGAAGTGAAAGAGGCCATAGCAGGGCAGGAACTCACATTAAAGGCTCCCCCCCCCACCTCCAGAGATGGAAAGGTCCAGCTTCAGCTTGAAGGCTTCCACTGGAAGCTTCACGTCCAATGAAGACTTGGCCCAGAGTCTCTTCTAGTCACTAACAGAACTTTCCATTCTTGAAACAACCGGAGGAACAAATTGTTTCCTGCAAAACTCCCCTCCCCGTTCGCTCCTCTTTTGATTCCTCTGGGAGGGGCCAATCACCTCCAACGTGTGGCTTTACTCTTAAGTCGACCCTGCTTTCTTAGTTGTTCTTGTCTTCCGGCAGCTCTGCGCATACGCACACTGGGAACAGGCTCCAGCTGTTCCTCTGCCTCACTGCTGTCTGACTCTGAAGGCAGCTGATAACTGGCATACGGCCCTGGCCCCCTCTCTGCCTCCGAGACAGAGCCTTCCCCAGACTCCAGGACTTGCACATCTTCCTCCACAACCTCCTCATTGTCCGATTCTGCTGCTGAGCCCCTGGTGAGCCACAATACAAATACAATAGCAGAGTTGGAAGGGACCCTGGAGGTCTTCTAGTCCAACCCCCTGCCTAGCCAGGAAACCCTATACCATTTTAGACAAATGGCATCCAACATTTTCTTAAAGACTTCCAGTGTCGGAGCATTCACAACTTCTGGTGGCAAGCTGTTCCACTGATTAATTGTTCTAACTGTCAGGAAATCAGTTGCTTCTCTCCTTGATTAGTTTCCACCCATTGCTTCTTGTTCTGCCCTCAGGTGCTTTGGAGAATAGAGAATAGACTCCCTCTTCTGTGTGGCAACCCCTGAGATATTGGAAGACTGTTATCATGTCTCCCCTAGTCCTTCTTTTCATAAGACTACACCTATCCAGTTCCTGCAACCGTTCTTCATAGGTTTTAACCTCCAGTCCCCTAATCCTCTTTGTTGCTCTTCTCTGCACTCTTTCCAGAGTCTCCACGTCTTTTCTTCATCGTGGTGACCAAGTTCTGGGAGCTATGTGAATTTAGGCAATGGGGCAGCTCGAGTAAATTTATTCATGTATTTATTAAATTTATATGACGCCTGTCTCGCTATCCAGCTGAATTGGGGCTCAATTTGGGATGACAATGGGATGCAGTGGCTCAGTGGCTGAGGCGCTGAGCTTGTCGATCAGAAAGGCTGGCAGTTCGGCGGTTCGAATCCCTAGCGCCGCGTAACGGAGGGAGCTCCCGTGACTTGTCCCAGCTTCCGCCAACCTAGCCGTTCGAAAGCACGTAAAAAATGCAAGTAGAAAAATAGGAGCCCCCTTTGGTAGGAAGGGAACAGCGTTCCGTGTGCCTTCGGCGTTAAGTCATGCCGGCCATATGACAACGGAGACGTCTTCGGACAGCGCTGGCTCTTCGGCTTTGAAACAGGGATGAGCGCCACCCTCTAGAGTCGGGGACGACTAGCACATATGCGCAAGGGGAACCTTTTACCTTTACAATGACAAGCACAGTAGACAAGCACAATTCTGGTGCCATGGATGTGGGTTCATTTTGGATTTTTCCCAAAGGGCACTACAGTTGTGGGAATGTTGCACAGCTGTGCTGTGTTTTCCTGTTGCCTTGTATGCGTGTGTGTGTGTGTGAGGGCCCTTTCCCACATCGCTGCTTTCCTCGAAGCTGCTGTCGTTGGGAAAATATTTTTCATCTGCCTCTACCGTCTGCCAGTGAAATCCTGCGGGTACCGGCAAGGTTTTCTCTGCCTCCTGAAATGTATAAGATGCCGGCTGCTGTGTGTGGCTTGTTTCCATCCTTCAAAGGGAGGGATTTGAAAAGAAAAGGCGGCGCAGGGAACACCGAGGACTGAAATTAGACAAAGAGACGGCATAGCAGGGCACTTCTCACTGGGATATTATTTCCTTGGCCATTTCTGTGCGCGACTGATCGAGTGCTAGAGAGACAGATCAAAAACCCTGCTACGTTGTATACATGTATAGTAGGTGGATGAGAGTAATAATGGAATTGAAAATTATTAGAGAATGTTATCAATGTTAAAATAGTAGAATGACTTAGAACAGGATAAAAAATAATAATAACAATAATAACTTTTTATGATTGGATATATAGAAGATGATATAATGATTTATTTTAATATAATGGTTATATACAATAGCAGAGTTGGAAGGGACCTTGGAGGTCATCTAGTCCAACCCTCTGCCCAGGCAGGAAGCCCTATACCAGTGATGGCGAACCTATGGCACGGGTGCCACAGGTGGCATGCAGAACTATTTCTTAGGGCACGCGAGGCCTTGCCCTGTCAGCTCCAGCACGTATGTGTGCGCTGACCAGCTGATTTAGGCCTTCTTTTGAGACCGTTTTTCGCTCTCTGGAGGCTTCAGGGAAGCTCCTGAAGGCTCCGGAGGTGGGGAGGGAGGCTGTTTTCACCCTCCCCAGGCTCCTAGAAAGCCTCTGGAGCCTGGGGAGGGCAAAAAAAGCATGCTAAAAGCAGGGGGTCACGCACATAGCATTATGGGTGTGGCACGCCCATGCACGTCCCCCCTTCGCTCCCCCCATTTTTCGCACATGAGCCAAAAAAGGTTAGACATCCCTGCCCTACACCACTTCAGACAAATGGCTATCCAACATCTTCTTGAAGACTTGCAGTGTTGGGGCATTCACAACTTCCGGAGGCAACTTCTGTTCCACTGATTCATTGTTCTAACTGTCAGGAAATTTCTCCTTAGTTCTAAGTCAAACTATTCTCCAAAGCACCCGAGGGCAGGACAAGAAGCAGTGGGTGGAAACTAATCAAGGAGAGAAGCAACTTAGAACTGAGATGAAATTTCCTGGCAGTGAGAACAATTAGTCAGTGGAACAGCTTGCCTCTGTAAGTTGTGAATGCCCGAACCCTGGAAGTCTTTAAGAAGATGTTGGATATCCATTTGTCTGAAATGGTATAAGGTTCCTGCCTAGGCAGGGGGGTGGACTAGAAGACCTCCAAGGTCCCTTCCAACTCTGCTATTGTATTATTGAAACCTTTGGTTAATGATTGCTCTTCCAAGTAAGAACCCAATTCCTGAATGAGACGTAAAAGAGAAGTGGTGAACTTGGATGGATGGAGGAAATCAATTCATATTTTAATCTTGTTCGGCCTTCATTCCTATCTTTGAGATATATCGATATCGCCTGGATTCGTTTCTAGCAGGCACTTCAAAATTCCACTTTGCTGAAATTGAAGATAACACATCCAGGGTACAGTTAGCCCTCGAATTACAATTTGCGACTTGTTCTTAGTTACAAGGGATGCAGTAGCTCAGTGGCTAAGACGCTGAGCTTGTCCATCAGAAAGGTCGGCAGTTCGGCAGTTCGAATCCCTAGCGCCGTGTAACGGAGGGAGCTCCCGTGACTTGTCCCAGCTTCTGCCAACCTAGCAGTTCGAAAGCACGTAAGAAACACAAGTGGAAAAATAGGGACCACCTTTGGTGGGAAGGGAACAGCGTTCCGTGTGCCTTTGGCGTTGAGTCATGCCAGCCACATGACCACGGAGGCGTCTTCGGACAGCGCTGGCTCCTCGGCTTTGAAACGGAGGTCAGCACCGCCCTCTAGAGTCGGGAACGACTAGCACAGATGTCCAATGGGAACTTTTACTTTTATCAGAGTTACAACATCACTGAAACAAGTCACTTACGAAGCTGTTTGAACTTCTGGATGGATCCATTCTACAAGAATCCATGTGACTGTGGATGAGGAAGCTTCAGAAGTCAAAGGCCTAAGCTTAATTACTCCTCTTTCCAAGAAAGCTCAAGAACTTTGGCCACCTGATGAGAAGAGAGGACTCCTCGGAGAAGACGCTGGTACCAATAAAGGAGACGAGTTGTAGCTCAAGGTTGACATGAAGGGTCCTTGGTGCTCTCTGAGCTTGGTGGGTTTTTGGCAGAGGTTTCATTATCCAAACTAGGCAACATTGTCAGTGCTAGTAAGAAGTGCAGTTTTCTGTCATAAATACACTCCTTAGTAGCACTGGTGATATTACTGTTCTGACTTAGGCTTCCCCAAAAAGTATGTGGCAGAGTCCTGGTCACGACAAAACCCCTTTTATTAAACGAGTGTGATTTCCTCTCCTTCACCTTCAGCAAAGGCCCGGCAAACAGTCTTTCAAAGGTGGATTTATGACCACAGACCTTATCTAGCTGGGAAAGCTGCCATGTCAATATTTTCCCCAAATGAGAGTGCTGTGCAAGGAAAGGCTGGGCACAGAGTCTCTAAGATTCACGGACAGATCTTCACACTCCTGAACCGAATCTAATGATCGAATGAACGAATTGTTTCCTGAAAAAGACCCCCAGCCCTTTCGCTCCTCTTTTATTTCCTATGAGAGGAACCAATCACCTTCCACCTGTGACTTTACTCCCAAGCCGACCCTGATTTCTTAGCTGCTTTTTTCTTTTGGCAGCTCTGCGCAGGCGCACACTGGGAACAGGCTCCAGCTGTTCTTCTGCCTCACTGCTGTCTAGCTCCGAAGGCAGCTGAGAACTGTCAGACGGCCTTGGCCCCCTCTCTGCCTCTGACGCAGAGCCCTCCTCAGAGCCTTCTCCAAAGTCCAGGACTGGCCCAGTCTCCTCCCCAACCTCCTCACTGTCCGAATCTGCTTCTGGCGGGGCACAACAATGACCTCTATAATAATAATAATAATAATAATAATAATAATAATAATAATAATAATAATAATAATAATAATAATAATAATAATAATAATAATAATAATAATAATTTATAACCCGCTCTCTCTCCCCGAAGGGACTCGAGGCGGGGCACAGGGAATTAAAAATACAATTAAAACCATAAACGGAATACAAAGTTAAAACAAATTAAACAGGGCCCTGCGCTAAAAACCCCTATAAAACTAAAACTATCCCTAAAAACCCTAAAAACAATTTAAAACAATTTAAATTACCCTAGGCCGGCCAAGCAGAAGAAGTGTGTTTTTAGTTTCTGTCGGAAGGAGCGAAGGTCCGTAGTTGTTCTGATTTCGGGGGGAAGGTCGTTCCAGAGGGTCGGGCCCACCACAGAGAAGGCCCTTCCTCTGGACGTCGCCCGCTGGCATAGCTTAGTGGACGGCACCCGGAGTAGTCCCTCTCTGTGGGAGCGAATCGGCCGCAGGGATGTATGGGGCAGGATGCGATCCCGCAGATAGCTAGGTCCCGTACTTCCCTACGGTAAATAAAACTAATAAATTGGGTGGGCTAGGACGCTTGACAGATTCCTTCCAAAGTCCACTTAACCACTTGTCTTCTTAGAGCCACCCAGCCACTTAAGGAGCTGTTTCGCTTCCTCTTCTCCTTCCCACCCTCCAAACTCTTCGTGTCTCCTTCTTCCGAATGGAAACAGAACAGGACTGATAAATT